>CAWUFW010015117.1:0-377257 GCA_963921515.1 Calotriton arnoldi | reverse complement strand
TTAAACACACATGTAGAATAATTAATATATATATTTACATGTATCTACTTAACAATTATTAAAGTAATAATTTTAATTTATATTATAATTTCAAAATGCTTACCTAATATGAAAATATAACAAATAAAAATATATATATGTATACTTATGCCAATAACATAAAATCTTTAAAAAACAAACCATTGGTAATTAACTTAAAAAGTAAACAACCTAAAATTGAGTAAACATATTTTACACATTAAAAACATTAATAATGATAAATATTATAATTTTAAATAAACAAAAACATAATAATATAAATAATAGCAATGTCAAATAAATTATAAAATATCACATGTAATACACATACTATTTTCACTACAATTTATACAAAAATACGCAAACTTTTATAGTAAATATATAAAAAATCTACTACTCCTACTTCACACAACGCAAAAATAATAAAACTGGGTAAAATTTACAAATCTTCCTCCAGTAAATGCAACAGTAGTGAAAGTGCTGGATTGCAGAGGGGTAAAATTTACTATTCCCACTCCAGTCAGTACAACAGTAGGGAAAGTGTTGGATAGGGGAGGGGTAAAATGTACTATTCCCACTCCAGTCAGTACAACAATAGCGAACTTGTTGGATTGCGGAGGGGTAAAATTTACTATTCCCATTCCAATAAGTGCAACAGTAGAGAAAGTGTTGAAGTGCGGAGGGGTAACATTTACTATTCACACTCCAGTCAGTACAACAGTAAGAAAAGTGTTGGATTGCTGGGGGTAATATTTACTATTCCCACTCCAGTCAGTACAACAATGAAAACAAACAAAATATCTTGAACAAAATAAAATGATTTAAAAATCAAATTAAATAAAGAAAAATATAAGTATGTACAAAAAAACTACAAATATATTCAAAATAAAAACAAAAAAAACAAAACATATTACAGTGTTAAATACATATCGCAAACAAGTACAAATAATATTATAAATAAAATAAAAAAATAAGGTTCATACAAATAAATATTTTTATTTAAAAATCATTTATTAACAAAAAATATGTATTATATAAATTTAACTTAGCTACTTCCCACCCTATAACCCCACAAAACTCACACTCTATACCTAAAACTTAACTTTAAAAAGCAGCATATGTACACTATCAATCTAAATATTTATCAACAAACTAAATATCCTTAATTAAATATTAACTATTAATTCATTCTAATTAAATTACTGCTCACAATATACCCCCACACAATGCACAACACACTCATAAAATTTAACAGAAAAATATTTACACAATATAATATAATTATCAATTTAATACATAATATGAATTTGAAAATTAATTATTAATTACTTAAAATTAATGTACTCCCCTCCCCATACCCCTACAAAACCTGCAACCCACCTCTAAATCCTTGAGACAAAAATGTTTTTATTGAGCAATTAACATACTTAATTATCAATTAAACAAATATTAATTGAAAACTAAATAATAATTCATTAAAATTAATTAACTTCCCACCCTTTACCCCTATAAACCCCACAATCCACACCTATAATTAACCTTAAACTTAAAAAAATTATTGCACAGTTAAAATAATTAATTGCCAATTAAATAATTGATAGTATTTAACAAATAATTATAAATGAATTTAAATAATTTACTCACCACCCTTTACCCATATAAACCCTACAACCTGCACCCAAAAAACTAAATGAATTACACAATTAAATAATTAGTTATCAATTAATTATTATTAATTAACAACTAATTATTGATTAATTAAAAATAAATTACTTCCCACCCTGTACACCTATAAACCCCACAACCCTCACATAACATTTACATAAAAAATTAATAGCACTTTTAACATAATTAAATAAATAATATTAAATAAAAATAATCATTTATGTATTATAATGAAATTACTTTCTACCCTATGCCCCTATAAACCCACAACCTGCTACCACACTAAAAATCACAAACAAAGATTAAATTAAATTTAATAAGTATTAAAGATTAAACAAATGTATTAAAAAACAAAAACAATAATTATACAAAAAAATTACATCATATACATTTAAAATATATACTAAAATACATAACAATTATTTTAAAACGATATTTTGAACAACTATATACTTGCAAATGATATTAATGACTTTGATATTTTAAAAATAGATATTACTTACCATAAAATTGATATTCTTGATAAGGATATTCTTGCTAACGATATTGCCATATCACAATATTTTGGACACGATATTTTGTTATGGCAATATATTTTTTCCGATATTTAGTCTGAATACCATTAATGGGATGCCAGAAAAACGTGGGACTAAGCAAAGTGATTTGAGTAATAGGTAGTGGAGTATTTGCCAAAGTTATTCCTCAAGAAGCTGTGCTTAGAAAGGATAAATACGTTCTTTGTCAAGGTAATAAATCTACAAGTAATAAAAACATTGCCAAGTCCTTTTGGTTGCACTGCACAATTTCCAGTATGCATAACATTATAAATCTAGGCCCAGATTTACAAAGAAATCCTGCAATGCAGCGCAACAAGAGAAGGTGCTACGCTGTGTTACGTGAATGGGAGAGAGCAGAACAGAGCCTTTTTTACTAAGGGGCTGATTACGATGTCGGTCGGAAAGGCTCCGAATCGCATTCTGTTCGTCCGAATCCGATTCGGAACCCGTCTTTCTGACCGATTCGGAAAGCCTTCCGACCAACCGATTACGATAGTCGGAAACCATTCGGACTCGGTTCCGAACGGCACGTAGAGGTACTCATGGGACCCCTCTTCAATACCATGCACAGTGTGGCAGGCACCATAAGGTGCCTGGTAGAGGGTGCACAATTTTCCCCACCCACCCCTTTTTTCAATGGGAGCCTGTGTAGTTGGTCAGAACACAGGCTCCCATTGAAGTCAATGGGAGTCCGAACGAACGGTGTTCGGAACCATTTGTAATCGGTCGGCCGGACTCCCGAATCTGATTCGGTCGGAAAACATTCTGAGACTGAGTCAGTCGGAATGCTTTCCGACTGACATCGTAATGAGGCCCTAAGATGTGGTGCTGTTCTGCTCGTCCCCTGATGTAGCCACTTTAAGCTGCCATGTGCAAATGGAGACACCCTTGTGCCATTTGTGGTGTGGTAAGCATAGTTTTTGTGCAGGAAGATGTCCCTTCCTGTTTAAAAATATTCTTTAAAGCTATTCCCTCTTTGTATGTGTGCGGAAGAATGTAGCACATATGCATAGAAAAAGAATGAGGAGAAATTAAAATATTTTCATTCGCCTGCCCCAGGGAGGCTCAAGATTTTGGCGCAAAACCCTGTCTACAGTTCTTTGCGGATAAGGATTTGATTAAAAACCCAGGGAAACACCCATGCATCACCATTAGAACACCTCATTGACCCAAAGTAACGCCCGGCAGCATATTGCACAGCTTGACATTACTTTTGGTTACAAACCAATGCAAATCATGATTTGCGTTGGATCATGAATCCCAACTTAAATCTTTGCGTCGGGTTTGCATTAAAAAAGTAAAACAAACCTGATACAAAGCCTTTATAAGTCTGGACCCAAGTGTACATCTGTGCCCTAATAAGCAATTAACAGTTTGACTGGATTACAAAGAAATCTCTTACACTGCAATGTTTTGCATCATGAAATATAAAAAGGACATGCACTGGAAAGGAACATGTGAAATTATTTTTGAGACGTAAACTACATAAATAGGAAATACATGACACTTTTAGAGTACGCTGCTGCCTCACTGCTCAGAAAAGAGGGAGCGTGGCCTAGCAGTTCGGCTGGATTGTTCGTGTTGGAGCAGGACCACAGTTTTTGCATATTGTTGCCCCCATCTGCTGCTGTATTACAAGTTTCCTAGAGTGGCATCCCAGGGAGCTACTGCTCTGTACAACTACTTTCCTGGTGTCTGCTGGCTCGAAGTTATCAGGTCCGTAAACTCTGGACCACATAGCTCTAGGTCAAAAGTGATCGGGCCAGTACTTGCATGTGAAGTTGAGTGGGCTGCAGGCAACTGATATGCCTGGCCTCATCCACTCACTTCCTTCAGAATAGGAGAAGCAGAACAACCTCAACCCAGCTGTTAAGTAAAGAGAAACACAGTGATCTGGCCTCAACCTTTGCTCTGCTCTGCCTGTACTGCACCACCACTCTCATTTTTTACAGTGCTGAGAACTTGCAGCCACGTTACATGGTAATATTTAGCAAAAGGCTTTACAGTGTGAATGTCTAATCACTTGAGACCTTAACAATGTAGTGCCTCACAAATACAACCGCCACCATTGCCATTACTACCAACACCATTACCATTACTATCACCACCATTACCATTATGACCACCAACATTGCCACCACTAAAGACATCCCACCTTTACCATAACCACTAGTATCCCCACCACCATTGCCACCAGCATGAACACTACCAGTATTACTGATTTACTGCCTCCCACATTACGACCACTTTTACCAATACCATAACTCCCACTAATACCGCCACCATCGTCAAAGTCAACATTTTTTATTGGTTTTGGTCCTAGATCTGAGACCACAACATAATAAATTACAAGGTCACAGAATACCTAGCCCTTCTGAACAGATTGTGATGGCAACTTAAAAATACAAGGTTCATGCAATGTCTATAATCACGACATATCGTTACGTTTGGTTGAATTCATCAATATGAAATCCTTCCATTTATAGTATAAAAACTGCATACTGTACAAAATCAATACAAATTTAAAAAGCTATTAAAAAATTACAAATTTTGTAGCACACAATCTATTTTGTCAGATTGTATAAAGAACAACGTGCTTTATGTACTGTAGAAATCTCGTTACGTATAAATAATTGTTTTAAAAAACTTCACTTGTATAATGCTGGACAGGCAGACATTATGTGATTTTAAGACCTGGATTCCCTGTGAACATATTAGGCATAATCTTTCATTTCTATTACTGTTATCCCAGGCCCCAGTCACACTCCTTAGTCGCATAATTTAAAGTATTATAAGTAAAAACAAGCTATGAACATTGTGCTCTATATTCAAACTCAAATAGGGCTGATTTTGTTGTATTGTGCATGAGGATCAAATCTATTCATATCTGACCTGGCGAGAGCACAGGGCCATATCCAACTCCATGCTTAACTTGGGACTTGAGCCCTTTAGGTAACCTTTTAACTCCAGTGCAGACATAGCCCCCAGTGTGTCTTACTTTAGTTTAAATAAGTCTAGGGCCACAATGACGTTTTTCCTAAAGGTGCTGCCTGATTGCTGCTCAATGAATATTTCTCTCCATAGTAGCTTTCTTAAGGAGCCCTACTCGAAGTGTAGTAAGCAGTATCCCTTGCCGAAGACTGCCATCAAACCCAACACGTATGTGCTGAATACACCGCAAAGAGTACAGGAATGACCAGTGATCAGTTCTCACAATCTCCATTGCATACAAGAGACTTGGTAAGATTTTTAGGTGAAACAAAAGGAGAAGTGTGGCAAAGTGTCTCCTCCCGTGAGCATTATAAAACATTCTCAGACTTTTTCCTCAACTCCACGCTTTGAGACTTAGGTGTGAAACATCATCCTTCTCCAATAGGTTAGCATTGAATAACTTCCCCAGGTAAACATAGGTTTTGACCACCTCCATTTTTTCTTACCCCAAATACCAGGTAAAATGTGTTTTCTTTAAGTGATGCTTTCCTTCAAATGTTAGTATTTTGCTTTTGGATATATTTATTTTGAGCAAATGTTCATATGCAAAGGACTAGAGTTCATCTAACATCTTTTGCAGGCCATTTGGGGTCAGGTCTAGTTGCATCCATCATCTGCGTATAGTAAGCAACTTATTTCCTCACCATCAAGTTTTGGGGGTCCCCTTGACTGACGTCAGCGCAGCTGGTAAATCGTGGACATATGGAGAAAACAGCATAGTTTTAGTCCATTATTTGTGTCTACTTTTATAGAAGCAGCACTTTACACCAATTCTAAGGGCCTGATTTTGAGTTTGGTGCAGTTGCGTCGGCTCACCGCCGGCAAAGCTGAGCCAAACCAGCGCAAGGACCGCCGACCATATCACAAGTTGAACTCGTGATACAGGAGCTCAACTCATGATACGGTCGGCTGTCCTCTGCCTTTCCCATGGCGGTGCCTGGAAAACAGGCACCGCAATGGGAATGGCAAAAAAGTTCCAGCACTGCATGGATGGTGACGTCCATGCCGTGCTGGAACTTAGTGGGAATACAGAGAGGGGGGCACATGTTGTGCCCCCCTGAATGTATCCCTATAGCGGGGGAGACATTGGGGCCCTGTAGGGCCCCCTTTGTTCCTGCACCGCCAGCCTTTTCATAGTGGGGCTCCACCATAAAAAGGCTTGCGGTCCAGGAACTCGTAACATGCTGAGCGGGACTGCGCCAGTCCCCGCACAGCATATTGCGTTGTGGCACTCCTGCGCCACCACCAGGGAACAACTGTTCCCTGGCGCAGCCGACGGTCCACTGCCCCTACGACTTTGACAGTCGTAATACGGCGGACGGTGAACCACCTGCATGAGTCTGGCAGTTGCAAGACTGCCAGAATTGTAATCAGGCCCTAAGTGTGCAGTGCTATTATCAGATGCAACAAACATTGGAGTATGCCAAGAGATGCTAATTTCTTCTAAAGAGTGGGCCTGTCGACCTGGTTAAATGCGGTGGAGAAGTCAATGTAAGCTGAATGTACAAATTGCTTTCTTGTTCATACGTATTTTTCAGGTAATTGCTTGAATAATTGCAATACTACCAAGTGTGGCACATTTCAGTCTGAGGCCTGTCTGTTCCTTCAGGAGGATCATTTTTCACCAGCCCAACTTCGTAAATAGACTAAAATGCTTTTTGCGAATATCTAGCCAGGAGCATCCAGCAGTGTTATTTGTGAGTAATTACTCAGGAGAGATCTATCCCCCTTCTTATATAGTGGGAGGATGATGCTTCCTCTCCATGAAGGCACGACCTCCGAGTGCTCATAACATTAATTGAAGATGGGAGCTAAGAAATTAGACCACAGACAGGGCTCTTTTCTTAAAACTAAAATTTGGACTTCATCTGAGCCCATTGCACTGGAGCATCCTGCTTTTTTGATGCATGATTTGATCATGTGTGCAGTGGGAGGCACATAGACCATGTTGGAAGTTATCAGGCTTTAGCTCTCCATGATAAATGTCTTCAGGGTCGTCACATGTTTTGGGCATACAAGGCCTGGATATATTGGACCCATTCAGTGTTGCTGATTGGGGTCGACTTTACCGCCATTCTTGCTTCGCAGGCTTCTGCAATAAGGGACCAGAACTTATTACTGTTGTTGGAGACCACAGCTTACCCCAGGGCAATTCATTTATGTTGTACTTGATTTTGTATGATTATAAATCTATGTATTTGTCTGTTTTTCTTTAGCTTCTTAATTAATTTTTCCGTTACAGATGAAAAAAATAAATATTTGGATCTTGTCATCTAATTTATAACCCTCGGTATACTTCTGCGGGTCGAAGATTTGTTGTCGGAGGGGTGATACTTCATGCAGAACTTGCCAGTGTTAGACTTGAATCTACTTAGTTTTTGCCTCACAAATATTCCTATCCACTGCGAAAACTGTATCTAATAGGTTGGAGGAGGGACCTTACCTCCAATTGCCCTATTGGGGGAGTCTTTACGACAACTAGGCTAGTCCCATCCCAGTAAGACCACCCGTTCATATTAACCAACTCCAGGTAAGTCCCCTGGTTATTCCACGTGGAAGATCTTTCAAGCAAATGTTAGTATTTTGCTTTTGGATATATTTATTTTTAGCAAATGTTCATATGCAAAGGACTAGAGTTCATCTAACATCTTTTGCAGGCCATTGGGGCTCAGGTCTAGTTGCATCCATCATCCGCGTATAGTAAGCAACTTATTTCCTCACCACCAACTTTTGGGTGGGGAGTCCCCCTTGACTGACGTGAGTGCAGCTGGTAAATCGTGGGCGTATGGAGAAAACAGCATAGGGGCTTGCAAACACCCCTGTTTTAGTCCATTATTTGTGTCTACTTTTATAGAAGCAGCACTTTACAACAATTCTAAGTGCCTGATTTTGAGTTTGGTGCAGTTGCTCCTGCTCACTGCCGGCAAAGCTGAGCCAAACCAGCGCAGGGACCGCCGACCATATCACAAGTTGAACTCGTGTTACAGGAGCTCAACTCATGATACAGTCGGCTGCCCTCTGCCTTTCCCATGGCGGTGCCTGGAAAACAGGCACCGCAATGGGAATGGCAAAAAGTCCCAGCACTGCATGGATGGTGACGTCCATGCCGTGCTGGAACTTTGTGGGAATACAGAGAGGGGGGCACATGTTGTGCCCCCTGAATGTATCCCTATAGCGGGGAGACATGGGGGCCCTGTAGGGTCCCCTTTGTTCCTGCACCACCAGCCTTTTCATAATGGGGCTCCACCATAAAAAGGCTTGCGGTCCATGAACTCGTAACATGCTGAGCGGGACTGCGCCAGTCCCCGCACAGCATATTGCGTTGTGGCACTCCTGCGCCACCACCAGGGAACAACTGTTCCCTGGCGCAGCCGACGGTCCACTGCCCCTACGACTTTGACAGTCGTAATACGGCGGACGGTGAACCACCTGCATGAGTCTGGCAGTTGCAAGACTGCCAGAATTGTAATCAGGCCCTAAGTGTGCAGTGCTATTATCAGATGCAACAAACATTGGAGTATGCCAAGAGATGCTAATTTCTTCTAAAGAGTGGGCCTGTCGACCTGGTTAAATGCGGTGGAGAAGTCAATGTAAGCTGAATGTACAAATTGCTTTCTTGTTCATACGTATTTTTCAGGTAATTGCTTGAATAATTGCATTACTACCAAGTGTGGCACATTTCAGTCTGAGGCCTGTCTTCTAGGAGGATCATTTTTCACCAGCCCAACTTCGTAAATAGACTAAAATGCTTTTTGCGAATATCTAGCCAGGAGCATCTAGCAGTGTTTTTTGTGAGTAATTACTCAGGAGAGATCTATCCCCCTTCTTATATAGTGGGAGGATGATGCTTCCTCTCCATGAAGGCATGACCTCCGAGTGCTCATAACAGTAATTGAAGATGGGAGCTAAGAAATTAGACCACAGACAGGGCTCTTTTCTTAAAACTAAAATTTGGACCTCATCTGAGCCCATTGCACTGGAGCATCCTGCTTTTTTGATGCATGATTTGATCATGTGTGCAGTGGGAGGCACATAGACCATGTTGGAAGTATCAGGCTTTAGCTCTCCATGATAAATGTCTTCAGAGTCGTCACATGTTTTGGGCATACAAGACCTGGATATATTGGACCCATTCAGTGTTGCTGATTGGGGTCGACTTTACCGCCATTCTTGCTTCGCAGGCTTCTGCAATAAGGGACCAGAACTTATTACTGTTGTTGGAGACCACAGCTTACCCCAGGGCAATTCATTTATGTTGTACTTGATTTTGTATGATTATAAATCTATGTATTTGTCTGTTTTTCTTTAGCTTCTTAATTAATTTTTCCCTTACAGATGAAAAAAATAAATATTTGGATTTTGTCATCTAATTTATAACCCTCGGTATACTTCTGAGGGTCGAAGATTTGTTGTCGGAGGGGTGATACTTCATGCAGAACTTGCCAGTGTTAGACTTGAATCTACTTAGTTTTTGCCTCACAAATATTCCTATCCACTGCGAAAATGTATCTAATAGGTTGGAGGAGGGAGACCTTACCACCTCGATTGCCCTATTGGGGGAGTCTTTATGACAACTGGGCTAGTCACATCCCAGTAAGACCACCCGTTCATGAGCAACTCCAGGCAAGTCCCCTGGTTATTCCACGTGGAAGATTTTTCAAGCAATATATCTATATTGAAAGAAATTATATTGTGATCACTCAACACATTGTCAATGACCCTAGGTTGGACAATAACCCAAAGGTATAGGATGTAATTACGTAATCGAGGAGTGACATATATGAGCAACTTTTATAAGTATAGTTGGCGGGTATGTCATTGGCAGTTTTATCATTGGTGATGATGCCATAATTTTTACCCAGGGATTCTAATGGAATTCTCCCTAGAGAGTCGACCTTATTTGTTTCAGGAAAGGATGGATGTGGAATGTTTGTGTTTTCCAGTTTCTCTGAATCCTCAAACTCTTTTACTGCTGAGTTAGATACTTTGCTGTGCAGATCTCCCACAATTAGGTCACGTGACTCCTCCTTACCAATTACGTGACTGATATAGGTAAACAACTTCAGGGTGCTTATCTGTGTTAGAGGTCTCTATGACTGTCAGATCGGTGACTGTAGGGGTGTCTTCAATAGTTGAACCTATAGCGGGTTGTAGGGGAGCCAGACTTTCCAAGTTTTTAGTCATTAAGCGTTCATTGTCTTGACCGGTACTCAATTCCTGGGTCTTATTTTGCTTAGTTTTCTTTTCCTTGACCTTTGATGACACCTTTTCTGAGTTTTATGTTTTGCCTGCACAGCGCTAAGGGCCGGATTCCGATGTCGTTCGGAAGGCCTCCGAATTGGATTTGGCTTTCCCAGATCCGATTCGTAGCCCTTTTTTCCGACCGAATCGTACACAGGTCCGAACGACCAAGTACGATGCGAAGATCACGTACGCGTAGACCGAATCATTTCCGGGACCCGAACCTGCCCGTATGACTTGTTCGCAGCCGAATCGTGCCGCGCAATGGAGCTGAATTCCGACTGAGCGAGGATGATGCACGATTCGGACAGCTGCATCGCCTCGGTCTCAGCGAGATGAAACGGCTGTCGGAATCGGACTTCGGGGGCCGTAGCAGGCCATCCTTCATCTGGGGCCCTCTGAATCTGTCACGGGGGTGTGCCCAGGGGTCCCCCGATCCAGGCATGCACAGTGTGGCGGGCACCATGGGGTGCCTGCCACAGGGTGTATGCTTTTCCCCACCCACCCCTTTTTGCTGTGGGAGCCTGTGTACGCGTCTGTACTCAGGCTTCCATAGAGTTCAATGGGAGTCCGAGCGAACCGAGTCCGTAAGCATACAGCTGCATCGTACTCGCTCGTTCGGACTCCCGGAGCACGTTCGCTCGGAAAGCCCTCCGGATCCGAGTCGTACGGAGGGCTTTCCTAGCAAGATCAGAATCAAGCCCTAAGCCTTTTGTAAGTAAAAAAAAAAAAATCTTAAAAGGGGCTTAGAACCTGCCCTTTACGTACCTGAACTTATCATTGGTTCATTCTAACGTCACTCTAATTTACGTGCTTCTGATTGGCCAGCATGTCGTCTCCCCACTGTCCGCTTTCACTTCCGCTCTTGCTTTGCCGTCCTTGCCTGGCGTGGAGCTTGGACCAAGTACAGCTTCTGTTACCGTCCACTGGCTACTGGCCAGTGTCCTTCCACTGGCTTGTTCACTTTGACTGTTCTTTTTTTGCATTTCAGAACGAGCACTCTTAACAAGTGCATCTGAAGGCTACCTTCTTTCCATCTGGGAATTAGTAGGCACCCCTTTCTTCACAAACCTAGAGTAATAACCCCTAACTACAATGGGGGTCATGTTACTAAAGGGCTTTGAATGCAAGCATTGAGGCGTATACAAATATTGCCCCCTCCCACAAACACACACACACCTTAGTGAGATGTCTGCTTGATTTATTCTACCCGCTGGATCCTTTCTAGGAAACTTGCTTTTAAAATTGACTGCAAGTGAAACCTTGTGTGCTTGTTTTGGCTTGTAATAAATGCCTGCAAGGTACCTGGGCTACCCTGCGGCTTTGTTTGGTGGGTATTGGGGGTTCACTCACCAACGTCTCTTTGATATTAGTCTCACCCCTGGAAATTCCAGATACAAATGTTTTTCATGGGATATCATGCCAGTCTTCTTGTTCTCCGAGCATTTAGAGTATTTAAGAGATATCTGTCCATTGATTGTGGGTAGCTGTTAGTCGGTCAAATTTAATTTTCATCTCCGGCTGTTTTCTGTCGCTTTTGCAGGAGAGTTAACAGCATCACATCGACACAAAGTCTTTTGTAAGTAAAACAAGCATTGGCAAAGCCGAGAGTTTTCATCTCTGCGAAATCTATTGGTTTTGTCAGTGGTTTTTTAGACATGTTACACAGCAGCGCTAGCTGCTATGCAGCATGTCTTAAAGTTTTAAAAAAGCAGTATGACATGATCAACGCGGTCCGCGGCATAGCTCTTTTTAAACAAAAGCTTTAAACCATGCCATGTTGTACAGTTGCTAGCGCTGCTGTGCAACATGTCCATGCGTTGACCCCATCATACTGCTTTGTTTTAAAATTTTAGACATGCTGCACAGCAGCTTGCAATGCTGTGTAACATGCCTAGAAAGCATTGACAAAAACAACAGATTTCGCAGAGGTGAAACCTATTGATTTTTCCAATGCTTGTTCTTATTAGCTCCCAATTTGGTGTTATACCGTTCCAATTGTTTAATAATGCTACTTCCGGCTGGCTCCTGTGCGTCTGTTGCGGTTATCTGCTTCTGGAAAAATATAGTGTAGAGAGACATAGAGGGGGGCACCTTGACTTAATTTTTTCCTCCATCCCTTTCTTTGAATACGTTATTTAGAGGGAAGTCATTATCTTTTTTCCTGGCTTTCCTCGTTGCATCATAGTTGGGAGACAACCTAGGGGGACCAGCCTGAGTTCCAATATGGGTGAAAGCAGCCTTACGTAAGGGAGGTTCCATTTTTTTTTCTTGTCAAGTGTACTCTTTCCTGTTGGGCTGTTGTCCCTGTTTGCCAGCAAATAATTTTATACATTGCTTCTTCCAATCTGTGTTCTGGGGGAGTTTGCATTCTGGGTCGTCTTCCTTAATTCCCCTTTAAAAGGCAACAAACACTGGAGAATTCCAGACAGAGTCTCTAATACATGGTCAGAGTTCTCTGTTGATTTTTCTAATAAGGCTAAAACTGAACTTTAGTGCCACAGGCTCTGGCAAGTGGCCAAATATGGAAGGCGTATCTAAACAGGGAGTGCTACTAAACAAGCTTAGCTCGATTTTAGTTGGTTTCAGCGATCCTGGGGATATTCCTATACCAGCCTGTGTGAAATTCCAGTTCTTATCGGGAAGAGTGAATCAGTAGTAGACTGCAATCTTACACCTGGAACCCTGTTTGTGTTTCCTTTTATGTTCACCTGGTCGACCTGCAGAGTTTTGTCCTAAATCGGGGTTGTGGGGTTCCTAGGCAGGGAACATTCTGCCTGGATATTGGAGTCCAGCGTTGTGGGTTAAATTATTTTTCCGAAGAGCCAGATATTTTTTAATCATACATCACTTTCACTCACTCCTGACCCTTCCACTCACATCACTACACCACACATAGTATTGTCAAAAAACCAGTGCTCCCACGTAGTCGTAGGTCGCAGCACGCCCCGTCCCGCAGTGGGACGGGAAGACCCCGATGATGAAGCATGCCACCAAGGGCCCTTTTGGTGGGTGAGGGGTATTTTAACAAAGCTGTGTGCTTTCCATCTATTTAGGAGACACACCATTTTGGAAGAACACTACCTTACTTTTTCACGAGGGTGGATCCCTTTGTTTGACAGCTATAGACCAGAGGAGGACGTATCCACCTCTTATGCTCCTTCGAGCACTACCTCTTCACTCCCTTATTGATTTTTGCTTATTCAGTATAACCACAGAACTTCATAACAGACTTTGAGATAAAAATGCTGAGTACCACACAGATTTCCTTATTTATTGATATAACTTTACAAACTAAATCTACAGAGGAAATACAAGTTATTGTGATTTGTTGGACTGGACACAATGATACAACAAGGAATAAACATTAAAAGGCAGTAGGACACCCTAAAAGGCACTGTACTTCTCATTCAAGGAATGAAATCATATGATCACATCACCCCCATCCTGAAAATAGAACTCCATTAGCTCCCTTTTCTGGTCCACTACATCATCAAAAACAGCTGCATATTTTATCAACTTTGTAAATAATGCAGCTGTTGTTCATGAAGTAGTTTTTCTCTCTGAGAAGCATTGCAGGAAATTACCATGTCACCGTAAACAATGATCACCGTAATTAATGGCACTGTAAAATTTACTTTAGCCCTGCATCCCAGACAAATCTTTAATGCCTGTAAGTAAATTGATACAATGTTTTGGGGCTGTGTGCTCCATAGTGCCTTGAAAATTCTTGTATGGTATGATATATGTGTATGTGCAAAGGCACATACTTCCACAACCTGTCAGTGCCTGGCCACGTAATGCGTGGGTCAGATGGTGCGGGGCCCAAGGCAGTGTGGCAGGTGGTGAGGCACTGTGTATGGGGCACAGGACAATATTTGACTTCTGCATATCAATGTATGCGCAGTGTGTATGTGTGAGGCAGGCAAATGCGTGGCTATGGCGGTCATCCCCTTGATGCCGGATATGACTCAGAGAAGAACCCAGTCACACCTCGGACCTCCTGCAAGGCAGTGCATCGCGCTTGAGAACATATTGTTTCACACACACTGCCTAATGGCCAGCAGCAGTAACAGCCAGACTCAAGAGAGACAGGCAGATGTGTGGCCGCAGCGGTCATCGCCTTGATGCCGGATATGCCTCAGAGAAGAACCCAGTCACACCTCAGACATCCTGCAAGGCAGTGCATCATGCCCACAGCCCATGTGTAAGAATCATAATATATGTCTCAGGCAGCCAGAACCCAAACGTTGACAACTTTGACAAGTAAGTTTTGGAAGAACTAAAAAAATCATTGGCAATTATGGGGCAGATTTACAAGCCCCTTGCGACACTTTTGCGTCGCCTTTGCATCACTTTTGTGATGCAGCGGCGGCGGCGTAAAAAATGCGGCCGATTTACAGCGTGACACATCTAGGGAGATGCGTCACGTTGTAAAGCACTGCGTCACATTATACCTACGTCAGGTATAATGTATGCAGGGTGGGCGTTCCCACGCAGGAAAACCTCGTAAAAGTGACGCAGTGAAATCTACAAGATTTCACTGCGTCACTTCTAGGACACCACTGCGTCAAACCTTAGGCCTGCTTGAAGCAGGCATAAGGAGTGACACAGTGTAGTGGGAATAGGCCTCAAAATGCATTGCTGGAGTTGCGTCGTGCTTGCGACTCAACTCCAGCAATGCGTGACTTTTGCCCCAACAGATGCGTCAGAATTTCTGACGCATCTGTCAATCCTTGCACCATGGTGCGCCGTATTGTAAATATGGCGCATCCATGGTGGCGCAAGGGTTTCTCAGGGTGGCGCAGGGAAAGTGACGCATCTCTACAGATGCGTCACTTTCTTGTAAATCTTCCCCTATGCATTTAATTCTTCCGTAACTTGTCTGCCAACATTTTCATAAGAAATAGGCATGATAAGTTCCTTTTTACTGCGCTCCTTCCAAGGGGGAGACGCTGTCGAGCTTAACTTTTCTGGGCTAGCGCCGCGATGTGCCTGCGGCTGCTTATATGTATTGCCCTTTATCAGGTCCACTCCAGACAAACAGTCTGACAGCTGAATTTTATGCTGGCAACGAGGAGGTAGATGCCATTGCTGCCTTGAAGGAATATAGCATGCTACAACGCATGCTTTTACATCGCGTTCCATTGCAACGCGGTCGTTACAATGACCGCGTTGTAGAACACGATACCTTTACCACGCAAGTCATTAGATTGACTTGCTCTAGATGGCGCTCAACCTTAGGAATAGTATAATTTACTATTCCAACTCCACCCTGCGCAACAGTAGGGAAGGTGTTGGAATAGAAAATTATACTATTCATTAGGTTGGAGCGCCATCTAGAGCAAGTCGATCTAATGACTTGTGTGGTAAAGGCATCGTGTTGTAACAACGCAGTCGTTGTAACGACCACGTTGTAAAGGTAACGCGATGTAACATCCGCGTTGTAAAGGCTGTTTCCCAGCTGATAGTTAGGCCGGTGGTGCACAGTGCACTAGTAGTTGCCTTTCCTGCACTTTTGCAAAGTGTGTCTGTGACAGAGTGTGACGCATTCCTAATGTATCAGTCAAGGTCTCAGATACACGGTTCAGCAGAGGACTGAATCTGGGGGATCCAGTGTTTTGTTTATGGTGCTGCTGCTGAGGATATATGTGTGACTGTGCCCTCTGGCAGAATTGGACTTAACCAAAAAAGGAAGTGACAATATATATTTGTGTTATTTGTTAGGGTAAAGCGCATTCATGCGAATCACGTTGTTTGTGATGTTAAGAACACGCGGACGGTGGGTGTGATTCGCAGCAGCCATGTGAGCGAAATTAATTTATTACTTTCAGTGAACATTTATAAATCAGATTGTGCTTAAACCACGTGCTTAAAAACCATGTCATGCTTGCTAAATTAGGCAGGCCTGTTAACAAAAATACCCAAACCGTATCATGCTTGCTGTTGTAGACCTGCGGGTGATAATATTGAATATGAGTTTGTTTAAACAGCGAACTAGATAGTGTGCATAAAGAAAATCTACAAATCCTATATAAATATTTTAATATACAGTCATCTTGGTGCCTGAAAGGAAAATTGCTAAATGGAATCCTCCATAGGGCTGCACTTTTGTATACAGCAATTTGATGGGTAAAAAAGCACATTCGCTAAAATACGGCTTTCCTGCACCTGTTTGGATAATTGCTGCATTGTGGGTCTTTACCCAGAGTCAGAGAAATTGCACCCCGGCCCTTCTTAAATGCGACTAATGGAAGATGGCTCTGCTCCAAGCAGACAAAGTGATCTGTATTTTAACTTATCACTGCCGAATCACTGTGTTTTTGCAGTCTTTTGTGAATTGGGGTGATTGAAACGATTTTGTTAGCGTTCACTCGTCAAACACAGCCGTGGGTGGAAGACCAGAAGTGGGAATAAACCGAGTCGTGTTTGCTGCTGAGAGTGCTGAGGCATGGAAGTGCAGTGGTGCTGCAGAAAAGGAGCTTTGGTGACAGAATTTGTCTCTCCTTCAAGGGGGAAACAGCCTTTACAAAACACGGCTGTTACATCGCGTTACCTTTACAACGCGGTTGTTACAACAACGCGATGCCTTTACCACGCAAGTCATTAGATCGACTTGCTCTAGATGGTGCTCCAACCTAAGGAATAGTATAATTTACTATTCCAACACCTTCCCTACAGTTGCGTAGGGTGGAGTTGGAATAGTAGATTATACTATTCCTAAGGTTGGAGCGCCATCTAGAGCAAGTCGATCTAATGACTTGCGTTGTAATGGAACGCGATGTAAAAGCATGCGTTGTAGCATGCTATATTCCTATCAGCCACTTTCCTCCATCGGAACAGCACTCAGACCACAGCTCCTACCTGTATCCTGCTTCCCTCCAAACAGCAAACACTGGCTCCCGCTGTGGGAGCAGGTGTGCTTCCTTCCAATTAAACACAGTGGCACAACATTATCCCTACAAATTATTTTTATTTTCTCGGCCAACACACAGCTCAGCCAATATACAATATATATTCATCTTCATTGTTGAGGGCAGGGCAGGACATGTGCTGCAGCGGAAAAACGACTCCTTACCACTTGACAGCCAGTTTCTATGTATATCTGATCAATATGTGCACAACTGTGTCAAAGTTCTTTATTTAATAATGACTACACTAACCCCACCATCTAGAAGTTGGAACACTCTCGTTAAGTTAGGTGCGTCGTACCTCCAGGCGTGTATCGAACTTGTGACCACCAGCATGAGCTTGGCCCTCAGTCCCAACCCTGCGACTCCTGAGCAAACCTACACTCTGCTCCCTTGCTGTTTACAGCATGAGAGTAGCGCGAGGATTGGCTCGGTCAGTCGCTGCAAACGCTCCAAAGGAGACTTTGGAGTTGTGGCAGATATCCCACAAGCTCCCTTCATTGTGCAGGTAGGCGAGGGTTCAATGTGCGCATGTCAGGCTGGTCGGAGCACGGCACCTGGCCAACCCGACATGCACACTTCAACCCAAGGAGGCCTGATACCTGACCTGTCAATTACTGCCTCAAGTGAGCTCCCAGACCCTACCCCCCTACTCTCCTGTAAGTAAACTTTGCCCGGGCCAAAAAAATAAAAAAAGGAAAACAGTACACGCGCAGTAAATATTTAATATGGGGCAAACAAACAGGGGAGCAAGACCCCGCGCCTCCCCAATCAAGAAACCACCACTGGTTGTGAGGGAAAAGAGCCCACTGTTGTTGAGCCGTCTTCTTTTTCCGTTTTAACAAAAGAGGTGGGCCTCAACCCAGCACAGCGGGTACTAATTGCCTCCTTATCCACCCCTTTGCTATCCCACTGTCCGGCTGCTCTTCTTGAGTACTCTGGGCTTAGAGCTCCCACACGTGACAGGTCCATTTTGGTCTCTTCTGCTGACCCTCCTCCCCGCTCTTAACTCCACTCCTTGCCCCTGCCGGTATACCTGTAATCTAATGAAGGTGCCATGGGCTACAAGACCAGGATGCCCAGGAGGGCAGGTGTGCCAGGAGATGATGGTCGGGACTGCTGGGTGCGGCGGCGAGCTGGTGGGCACAGATGCCTTTCCGGCAGCTGGTTCACTACCCCAACTGTAGGGGCGGCATTGGGACAGCACAGCAAACTGGTGGTTGAAGCACTAACAGCGCTCACTCAGCCCTCTCCTGCCCTTCACGTCGCAACCTCCTTCTGACGCGGAGATTCGCGCGGGAGATAGCAAAAGTCAGTGCATCTAAATCCGGGTTCCAGCGATGGGTGCTGGCGGGTGTCTCCGCTCTCCTCAGCGATCGCAGCCCTTCTCTGGTGCCTCACTACTCGTCCACTCACGCGTGAGGTCTCCCAGCCGTGCTCCAAGCTGTGCATCCGCTCTGCTCCTACTTCTGCTTCCACACTGTTTGCTCGTGTTTCAATCACCAATAGAACTCAGCATTACATTCATAATACCGCTACCACTTTTACTACTACCACCACCATTACTGCTTCTGTTTACAGTCATCACAATTGTCACTATCATTACCATCACCATTAGCGTCACCACCACAATCAGCACCAACATTAGCACTGACATCACACCATTAGAACTGCTACCATAACAACCACTACCATTGATACCACCAATATTTGCACCTCCAACAACATTACCACTACCACCTTCAACTTTACAACCGTTACCAATTCTACCACTACCTTTACCACAATTGCATTGCCAACAACATACCACCTTTATCACCACCACTGTTATAACTACAGTTGTAATAATCACCACCACTACCACCCCCACCAATTACACCATGATCATTACCACCACTTTTACCACCATTGCCATCTCCATCATTAGCACCACCTCCATTGTCACCACTATTACCACCACAGCCAAATGCCACCAGAATTTTCACCATTACTACTGGTGTTGCCACATATTTTACACTTTCAATTGCTTTTACCTGCCGTTAACACCATTATCATAGCACACCACTTTTACCACCTCGACCATTACCACCATCACCATTACTATCACCATTACCATAAAAATTTCCAGCAATGCTATCAGCACCATTACCAGGTCTTCCATCAGAGCCACAACCACCACCTCCACTATCAAAACCACCTTTAGTACCACCACAACCAGTACCACCACAGCAATTACTATCATTACCACTGCAACGATTTCCAACACCATTAACATCAACCCTAACAATATTTACCACAACCACTTTTACACCACCATTTCTGCCACCACCAGCACTACCACTTCTGTTAGCACCTCCATTTCCATTTCCACATCACCATTACCACCATCTTTATTACCACAAACATGAGCACTACAATCACCACTACCACCATTACTGCACCACTTCATTTCTAACCATCATTATTAATCATTACAATTAACTTTAAAGCCACCATTACTATTACCAGCCTCACTGCCACCATTAGCACCGACCCCTTCAGCATTACCCATGCCAATATTGCTACCACCACCACAATTTCCACCATTGCTACCACTGATACTACCTCCATTATCATCTTACCTTCTCCCTATTATCACCACCACTTTTATCACTCCGCCATTCGATCACCATTACCTCCATTACTACCACCACAAGTACAGCTGCTATTGGAGCTGACATCCTCACGTTTTACATGTCTGCCATCTTGAGCACACCCCTCATCCTTCCCCAGTAGTAGGCATTGTTGACTAGAGCTGGTCAATATTTTCAGGCAAAATTTGCCTTTTTTTCACCTGTAGAGTGGAGTTAGGGCTGCCTGAGGATGGAACACATGAGTACTTAGAGTAGAACAGTGATGTTGGTAATCGCAGTGTTAGCAATATTGGTGTTATGATGGTGGTTGTAATAATGCTAGTAGTAGGAGCACTGTGAGGGGATGGGCAATGTAATTACCCTAATGAGTAAAATAGATTAACTGTACCACTTAGAGTGCTCTTAAAAGCAACTTCCCAGTAGGGAAACAGTGTTGGACTGGACTTTTGGGCAGTCTGGCACTGCCAGATGGGCCAGCTTGAAAGGACCAATATGTTGTCAGGTGTTTTGGTCCTGAAAAAAAAGGGCTGACACACTGGTTGTTTTAAGCTGGTTCATCTGGCACTGCCAGCCAGGCCAGTCCAACACTGCAGGGAAGCCTGTGTGTGGCATCTGCCAGTAAGTTTCTAGTGGCACTCTAGCAGGGCAATGCACTCTAAAGGCCACCCCGGCAGGAAAACTCGTTTTTCTGCACTGTCCGGAGACAAGCAGTGTTATTACCATAATGCAATTA
This sequence comes from Calotriton arnoldi, assembly GCA_963921515.1. NCBI lineage: Eukaryota > Metazoa > Chordata > Amphibia > Caudata > Salamandridae > Calotriton > Calotriton arnoldi. The sequence continues at coordinate 356,508 of CAWUFW010015117.1, read as the reverse complement.
CAATAAAGGGATCTTACATTGTTCAGAACCTGGCAGTGCTGAACGGCTCAAGTATTCCTGGTGGTGTTTACACAGATTATCAGAACCAAAATATTGTGGGACAAAATATAGTGTCAAGAATACCCAGTACAAAAATATCATGAAGGCAAATTTCTATAGGTAAGTAAAGTTTTACTATATATAACTCTACCTGTATGTACCTTGGCAAAATACATATCTTCAAGGTATGTAGATGTGGAGTGAAGAATAGCAAATCTATACTTACCTATTTGCACTTAACTTCTCGATATTTTGGTCCCTGATATTTTTGCCGCAATAATCTGTCCACTCGATATTTTTGGTTCCGATATTCTGTCAGTGATCCATTCCTTGTTAATGAATTCTACACTGGGCAGGACAAGGATATCTTGTAGAATAGGGTATTCCACGTACATTCCCCCCTTTTTTCATTTAGGTCAAAACCAGTGAACAAGGAGGGAATTGCCCACAGATTTGCAACCTTGTACTATGGAAAAAAAACTAATTTCTTCCACTCTTGTTGTAGACCCTTCTGTGAAGTAGGTAATAGCCTTTACTGTCCATAAAGTGTTTTTAGTGATACATAAGCTTTTACAATCCTGGAATAGGATGTTAGTAATCTTTTTTTCAAATAAATAACAGGGAAGTTACAACAGGGTCTTTGAACCATTGAGTTATCGCATTGTGACCCTTTTCATTGCCAAGTACTATGTGCCACAGTTTCTTCATATACTTTCAAGAAGATCCACTATCACTAGGTTTTGTGTTCCCTTTAGTTATCACAAGCTTTAGCCAGCAGTCTAATGAGACTACCATAAGAGCGTGCCACATAACAAAAAACTAATTGAGGGTGAGAGCCCAAAATTCAAAATGCCATTTTGGCTTTGGTTTTGAAATCACTGGAATGAAAGTGCCTTATATGTTGTTGATGAATTAGGCACTCGATACATTATCATGCATGCACTTTGTTACTTATCTTTCCACTCATGCATCCATTCATCCATCCACTGACTCATTCTTGCATTCACCATCTGACAACCGCAATAAAACTAAAATGTGACAACATATGCAAGATAAATTTAAAGAATACAAGTAGAAAAAATGAAAATGCTGACATCTAAACATGACAGGCTTATTCTTGCAATATCGAAACTAAACATGGCAGTGGGTGTTCCTCTTGTGGACGTAGTATACTGTAAATAGTCTATGGTTGTTTCAAAGTTCCAGCATGGCTGCCACATTTAGAGCCAATGTGTTGGCCATCATGGAATGGTTAAACAATGCCACACTATTACGCAATGTATTACTCATCATTACATTTGCCATATGTAAACACCATTTTGCAGTGTGCAGTACATGTCACCGTACACTGCACAACGCTGACACACTCTCCTTCCTGTCCAATGAGTTTATACCATCTTGCTATGTTGAATGTCAAATTTTACAGAAACCTTTTTAACTTTTCCACACATATATAGCCGCCTTCTTGTTTTAAATAGTGCATGTTTTCAATATTAAATGTTGGCATGCATTTCCCATATGTTTATTTACCCCTAATTTATGTACTCCACCATGTACATGACTCACTGACGACCCTACCACCACCAGAACCAACTTCCACAGATGCATGACAAATGTCGCCCACTGGATAAAGAACAATTGCCTGCAGCTGAACTCAGACTAAGGCAGAAGTACTGATCTTTGGCAACAGCAGCAACACATGGGCTGACTCCTGGTGGCCATCAGACCTAAGACAGGAACCCACTCACTCTCACCACGCCAAAACCTCGGAATTATCATTGACAACAAGCTCACCATGAACTCATAGATCAATGCCGTATCCTCCACCTGCTTCCTAACTCTGCACATGCTACATAAGATCTTCAAGTGGGTACCCCTACACATGAGACACACATGATACAGGCCCTCATCACCAATCCGACTGGACTATGGCAACGCCCTCTACGTAGAGATCACGCCACACCTCCTACTTCAGACCATACACAAAGCCGCAGCCAGGCTCATCCTCAGCCTTCCTCGATGAACCAACATCACACCGCACCCGAGGCAACTCCACTGGCTCCCCGTACAGAAAATATGCCAATTCAAGCTGCTGACCTAGGCACACAAAGCTCTACACAACCAAGGACCCACATACATTATCACCGCCTGAACTTCCACCAACTGTCGAGAAGACTATGATCTTCCTCCATTTCACTTGCCCATACTCTCCACATCTACCAAAGCAGAAGTGGAGGACGCTCCTTCTCCCACATCACAGCAAAGACCTGGAACAGCCTTCCCACAAACCTTTGGACCATCACCTCACTTCTGGAGTTCTGAATGGCCCTAAAGACCGTGCTGTTCGAATAAGCCTCCGGGACCTGCAAGATCCTGGATACCCTATCAGGTGATTAGCCGAGCTTTATAAATCCTGATTGATTGATTGACATATATTGGTGCTTCCAGGTAGCGGGATCTGGGGACGACCGGCTCAGGGTGGCCCCCTGCAGATCACAGCCAATCCCTAGGAGCTGGGCGGTGGTGCAGCGGACCCCAGGGCAAGGTTGGATCGGATGGGCGCATGAGCATGGTGTGCTGTGACTCGCAATGGTGGCCCATAAACTCAATCGCATGCATCTGTGCTTCAAATGGTGGCAGTTGAAACTCTCTGGTTATTCGCATCTTCTTCACAGGCCACTCTTCTCACCTTGGTGTACTCATGTCCTCCGGGGGATGGTGAGGTGTAGAAAAGGCAAGCTGAACACAATAACTTTTCAGTGAAGTATTGTATTGTATAAGTGCTATATTCAAGTGTTAAATCAGTAATAATGAGATGAGACTTGTGCCCATGCAGTTTTATTAAGTGTTAAAATGATGAAACAGCAAAATAATAATGCCACCGATTGTGACTTATAATTCAAGTTTGTTGTGCCTGTCTGAAACTCTAAGGAACTCCGGACCTCATTTATGGGGAAGTGGCATAGGCCAGCACTGCAAGGCTTCTTGCTGTGCTGCCCTAAGCAAATGTGAAAGGGCAGGAATGCACTGTATCTTTCCCCCTGAGCTAGAACACAATTTGCTGCCTAGCGCCAACACAGGCACCCTTACACCATGGTGCGAGGATGTCTGCGTTGCATGCAGGATTGTTTTTGTGCAGGAAGGGGCACCTTCCTGCACAAAAACAATCCCGAGAGGAGTTTTCCTCTTTCTATGAAAGCTGCAGAGTGTGCTGCCCCAGGTTTACATGATTAAGTAAATCTGAGGCAGCGTCAAAAACCATGGGTGTTGCATGGGAAAACCCACGGCAATGCCCATGGAACACCCCCCTTGCAAAAAGTAAGCTAACACAGCGGCTTGAGCTGCTTTGTCTTACTCCATATCTATGAGGCCATACAAAGCCATGCAAAAGATATGATTGAAAGCCTTGCGGCGCAAGCCTCTCATAAATAAGCCCCTCAGGTTTTTAAAATTGTCAACTTCATTTCATATATGGCGCCCAGAAGCACACATTGGGGCTAAATGAGAAATGGAATAACAACCAAAAGTATAGCTCCCTCAAGAAAATGGCAAAAGAAGCAACAATATAAACATTGCTTTTGAAAAACGTTGAGGAGCTATCGAACCTAAGAAGAGGTGAGCATTTGTTGCTGTCATTTAACTCAACTTCAGCTCAGAACTATGTGAATGTTAATTTGAAACCATCTATCAAAGTGAAATATATGGGAATCAGGTTCCAACTAGGAATGGGCGTAACTCGTGTAATTCCGTTCAGCATAATCATGCGTAATTACCTAAGAATTCCACAAGGTTACGCTTGAATTACACGAGAAGGGTAATTCTGCATTTCGTTCTATTTCTTAGCACAAAAATGCCCCCTTGTGTCCCCAAATGTTCTTTTGGGGTAGAATTGAGTAGTTATCGGTATTTAGCATCAAAGAGTAAAATGGAATTTCTCCAACATAATCAAAATTGTGCCTAGTCCTAGTTCCAACTGCTATCTTTAGCAGTTTTACAAGTTAGGGGCGATTTCCGATGTCGTTAGGAAACTGTCCCGAATGAATCGGTTCTGGACTAGTTTCCAAAAGAATCGGGTCCTCTGAGTCCGGACGACCGATTATGATGCCTCCCAGCATCGTTCAGTCGAACTTGCATTGACTTCAATGGAAGCCTGCATCCCCAAAGCGAACACAGGCTCCCATTGAAGAAAGGGGTGGTTGGGGAAAACCTTGCACCCTGTGGCGGGCACCCCATTGTGCCTACCACATTGTGCATGGTTGGGAAGAGGGGTCCCTTGGGTACCCCCACAGGCCACATTGGGACGCCTCCGGGTGAAGGGGGGACCTCAACGTGCCCCCAAAGACAGATTCAGGCAGCCGTTTCGTCTCGGGAAAACCGAATCGGAATGGCTGTCCGAATCGGTCATCGGAATCACTCGTCCAGGAACCATGTCCATAGAGCTGTACGAATCAGCTCTGAAAGACTCGGGCTGTGCGGATGCCTTTCTGAACCGATTCAGTCTGCTCGAACGGTTTTCGAGCATCGTAATCGGGCATTGGGAAAACTGTATGATTCGGTAGGAAGCAAGGGTTCCGAATCGGATTCGACAATACCGAATCCCATCCGGACCCCTTCCTAACGACATCGGAATCGGCCCCTAAGTTGGAAATCCCAAAGTCTCTTGTGTTACAGATATAAGTCTGAATATTTTTCACACATTATGTGCTTTTGTTCATATTAAATCTTCGTATAAGACTTTTAAGACCTTGTGTTTTTAAGACTTGTGCTATGCACAATAAAAGACTCTACTGGCAGTTTGAATCCTGGCCAATGATTTACAATTGATTTGCAGACTGGTCAAATATTTGGTGTTAGCCATCAGAGAACTTGAAAAGGTCAGTGTAAGAATGGTTGCCCAGAACTGCATAGACGGAATATCTCTGAACAAAAAATACTGCTGCAGAAGTTCTACAATTTGGAGCTTGCCTGTAGAAACTCTGTCTATGTGCTTAGTACACCTTTTGAACCAGTGCTTAATTTGAGCTGGTGGTTGTCGGTGGGGGCCACCAGTGCTTATTTTTGGGGCGTTGCACAGTGGTGAAGGGAGGGGGCGGGGCCTCAGGTGACATGTGTGCAAACACGCCCTGTGGCGCGTTTTAAGTTGGGAATTAATTCCCCTTGAATCCTGAGGGACCCTGGGGGCCAACTAGCCCACCAGGTACCTCCAGTGTGCGCCACAGGGCTGCGTTGCAGAGAGGTGGTCCAGGCCACACCCCTTTTTACACCTCTGTGCAACGCAGCTGTGTGGCGCTTACTGGAGGTACCTAGTGGGCTAGTTGGACCCCAGGGACCCTCAGGATTCATGGGGACTTAATCTCCCAACTTAAACGGCCACAGGGCTTGTTTGCACACATGTCACCTCAGGCCCCCCCTCCCTTCACCATTGTGCAAACGCGCCCCGGGGCGCATTTTAAGAGGAAGTTTTAATCCCCTGCCCTATTATGTACTAGGGCCTTACAGAGGAGGTCATGCTAATGACAAGGGTACCCCAACGCATAGTGTTCCCTAGTGTATGGAGGTGTTTTCACTGTATTCTAAGTGTCTTTTAGCATAGCACTGGCTCTAGGCCTGGTTAGTCCGAGTCAGTTACCACCAGTACCCGTCTGAAAAAGTTGTGGGCACAGGATGATTTTGCAACAAGGCCTCTTTCTGCTCCTCTGTTGGTTCTTTCTGCACATGTCTTGCTTCTTCCTGCTCTTTTCTTCGTCTTTGTGGACTTCTGTTGCTTCTTTCTGCATTTCTTTTGCTTCTTTCTGTGCGTTTTTCTTCTTTCTTCACATGTCCTACCTCTGTAGGCATAGTTAGAAACTAGCATTTAAAAAACTTTTGAAATTCACTTAAAAAAACCATAGGTTTCAGGCACGTTATAGTTAGAAATTAGCATTTAAAAAACCTTTGAAATTCACTGAAAAAACCATAGGTTTCAGACACGTTATAGTTAGAAATTAGCATTTAAAAAACCTTTGAAATTCTCTGAAAAAACCATAGGTTTCAGGCACGTTATAGTTAGAAATTAGCATTTAAAAAACCTTAGAAATTCACTGAAAAAACCATAGGTTTTAGGGACAGTTATAGTTAGCTGGACATTTCACTCGTACAAAACCAGTGAAATTCCCCCGTTATAGTTAGTTCAGCTAACTATAACTCGCGCCCACGCAATGCACCTCTGATGACGTCACATATTACATCACTCATGACATGGTCAGTGACATCACTGATGACATCTCAAATGACATCACTGATGACATCATCCATGTGATAATTTGATGCATCTTCTCACACCCTAATATAACCTTTGATACACCCACTCAAAATTACAGACTGCCATTCTCAAAACCATAGACACTCCAACACCAATAACTACATACCCACTCACTGATTCTTAGGTCTACACACACATCCACTCACTCACCCGTACAGTCACTCATACTTACGGTCACTCAGTACTAGGACTATCATATGCACTCATACACCTACATAGACACTCACACACCACCACTCATCCATAGAGGTACTCACACACCTAGTCAGTCATGCAAATAATTAATCACACTGCCATTTACTCACCTATACAGTTATACACACACCAGCTCACTTACTCATACAAATACTAGCACATTCTTACGCTCTTATACAATCACTGATACAAGTACACACTCATCCATACAGCCACTCTCACAATCACACACTCTCACTTATAGCCATTTATATACTCCAACACACATATATACTGCCTTCCACATATGTAGTTACTCACACGTACCACTGAGATATACATTCACTCACTAACACACCCATACACACACTCACCCACCCATACAGTCCATCACAGATGCACTCTTGAAACCATGCACCCAGTGAATCACCCACTCACACATCTATGCACAGAGACACACACACCCCACCCACACAAACACTCAGGCACCCATACAGATACTCAGACAACCAATCAATAACTCATATAGACACTCATGTAGCTATTCACAAACCCATGCAGCCGCTTACACAGCAACAGACAGACGGATACAGACATTCACACCGTTTAGTCACTAACCCATGCATTCAGTAAGATACGTTTAATCACTCACTTATAGAGTCAGTCACCCACCTACTAAATCATCCATTCAGACACTTATACACCCACTCATTCTTCAATATGCCTTTCCCTATATATATTAAACATATTTAAACTTTACAGAAACACACAGTCACTGGATGATGTCATCAGTGATGTCATTTGAGATGTCATCAGTGATGTCACTGACCATGTCATGAGTGATGTAATATGTGACGTCATCAGCAGTGCATTGCGGGGGCGCGACTTATAGTTAACTGAACTAACTATAACGGCGGAATTTCTATGGTTTTGTACGAGTGAAATGTCCAGCTAACTATAACGTCCCTGAAACCTATGGTTTTTTCAGTGAATATATATATATATATATATATTTCCAAGGGAGAAATGCTAATCTGACATGTGGGTTTTAAAGTCACTGGTTCTCCTTTGGGAGCATCCTTCGAAGGAGGATCGGTTACCTATTACATTAAAAGAAACAGGAGAGATGTTAACAATTTAGAATAAAAAAGTCTCACCCACTGTCTCTCCCACTTTGGCCCCTTTATTGGACTGATTCATACAAATATATTAACTATTATGAAAGGCCCATGACGTATGAACAATAATACTCTGTAGACCCCTTGCTCCTGATTAGCACAGGCATTTATACAGGTGCCGTTAGTTTTGTAATCATAGTGAAGGGGTGTGACTGCGCAGAGCTCTTTGTCCTAACAGACAAAATTATTTTTTTTAAAACCTATTGATGTAATATCATGTTGACAAAAACATTTGTGTATCTAAAGCAATTTAATATTGTATATGCATCTTAATAAGTATATAAAGTGATGTTACTGAATTAACGGGTGACCACATTTCGAAGAGAACAATACCGGCCATTTGTTGTTGCTTTAAGAGTCTACGAAGGCCTGCACATGATACTAAATAGGACTTTAAGTGAAATCGTTTATGAATTCATTTGTAACATGACTTTTCTGCCTTTGTTTAATTATTAGTTAAACCGGCGGCACATCAAAATACCGATGGTGCCCGTATAAAATCGTCCCGGTGGCAACCCTAGGTAACCCGTGTTATTTTCTGATCTAATGTGCTTACCGAATTTATGGTTGGGGTTTACTTTATAAAATATCGCTTTCTTAGGGAGCGAATCCACCTGGAGAAGCTGAAGTCCACATTTTAAATTCTAATAAGTCACTGTGATGAAAAAGTTAATACATAGAATAATTTGTTTGTTCTTTTTTAGGTCAAGCCTAGACAGCGCTTGCGCTGTCAGGATGATCTGTTGTATGTACCTTGTGGGCTTCAACTCCTCCCATCGCTTTTCATTTGTCTAATCGGTTGTCTTTTATAATTCCTTGCTTACCAGTGAGTAATATATCTTCCCGGTCCCTCCTTTTGCAAGTCGTTCACTCCCCTGAAGTATCACCGCAGGACTTGTAGGCTTCTGCTTTTTTCTATTTTGCTTTTTGTCCTGGAACTTTTTTTAATTCGAACGAGGATTTCCCTGGCTCAGCGCGGTGCCCGCGATGTCGCTTAAAATGCTTCTCTGAACGTTACTGTTTGCCTGTGCGGCACCCGTAGCTGCTTAAGTATCGTGCCCCGTCCACATATGGGATGGCGACCCGAGATGGAAAAATCTCTTGCACTTTGCTTGCTGTGTGGTGAAGTCGAGGCGTCCTGCTGGGGAGGTCCCTGGGATTTCTAGCTGTGCACTTGTTCTCTCACAACTTTGTTTTTAGCTGCCTTGACCATCACTGTTGTGACGTCACCGCAGGCCCCCACCAACTAGATCAGGGAGGCATTGCGTGCCAATAACTTCTTTGGCTGTAACGTCCCTTGGGGAGCCACCAAATCCTGTGCCTCCTGTTCCCTCCACGTCTTGGGAGCCTCATTTCCTGGCCTGTGGCACAGATCCTGGTGAGCACAGCCCCTCCCTGCTCACTCGCCCCCCTCCAGCCAGAGACAGGCCACTCGTTAAAGAGAGGTTGGCTGTGAAGGCATGCAAGTTCCATGCAGTGGCCTGAAATTGTCTGGAGCTGGTTACTCACGCCCCTCCTCCTTCTCTCAGCTCTGCCTCTCACAATGTGAATGACTGCTCCTGCCACAGAGAATTGGGGCTGAGAGTGGGGATTGAGGTGAGCTGTTCCCGTGACCCGTGTTCGCAGCATCTTGGTCCCAGCATCTCTGGGTAAGCCGACCTTTCCGACCCCATGCCTTTTGGAGCCTCTGTCCCCCATGCACAGCACCCCCACGGCTCTCCCTCCCCTCTCCTGCAGCCGTCTTGCCAGCCTGTCAAATGAACTCTGTCAGAGCCGCCAACAGGAGACCCAGCTGAGTGTTGAGGCCGCACCCGCTGTAGCAGGAGGGGAACCACAGCAAGGAGAGGAACAGCAGCACGGAGAGGGGTAACATTGCTAATTCCATATGCCCTGGCACAAGGGAGGGGTCTTGCTTTGTCTGTTATGCCAAGCTGATGGTATATCGTTGCTTTGCAGCCAAGTAACCGCAGTTCGTCACGCTTTCAGACAAATCCGGATTTTGTTGCTGTCCAACAGCAATTGTTGTTATTGCCTTTGTCCACACCCGTTGAAAGCTTGGCTAGTTTTTCATAGTTTTACTTTATATTTTCACTAGCAATGCTTGTAAATAATATTTTTGCTCTTTAGTTACTATGATTGTGCACAAAACTGCACTACAAACTCTGTACCAGTGCATATTCACAACCTTCTTTGGCTACATGCTGCAACGTGTGGATGAGTAACCCATTGCTTTTATTAGAGTGAGGAAACACAAAGTATGCATCTGCTCGTGCACAGCTCGAGGGTATAGTTATTAGCTCTCTGCACTCCCCACTGTGCACCATTTTTATATGGGTGCTACCATTGTGTGTTATGTCAAGATATTGAATGTGCTCTTACTAGAGTGATCACAACCTGTAGGCTGTAGCATACGCTCATGGTGTGAGCTTTAACCTTCAGTGTACACTACCTACACTGTGATCACAATATGGATATGTAAGCACTAGCACTGTGTGCACACAGTGGATACTTCACGTGTGAGGTCAAATTTCAGTGTATATGTGCGATACGCATGTCATCTTGTTTCTTGTGTGTACAAGTACAGTACATGCACTATAGGGGCGGGGGCAGCCTGTGTGTACTTAATATCAGTATGCACACATCCTGCAGGCATTCTCAATAACCAGCATGTTCGTTCTCAATCATCACAGTAAGTATACTCACTACCAATGTGGAACAGTCTGCAGTTTAAGTTCACAATCACATGTAGAAATCGTTAAACACTTATACCATAATTCCTAACTTTTGTTTCACCATAGACTCGGGTGGCTAGATTTTATAAAGAGACGCAGTGATGGTTCATGAGGCAAGCACACAAAGACGAACGCAAACCCACACATTTCAACCTACTGACAGGATGGAGATGTGTGCTCATGCAGCCAATGGTTTGGAGTGGGCATCATCCTTTCCCGTCTGATGACGAATGTTGCACATAAAGAACATTTCCAAATCTCTGCTGTAATAATCTTTCTTAAGTTCATCATTACGAAGAGACAACAGTCCCAGCATCTCACTAGGAAGAGAGGGGTCAAGACTACTCAGCTACATCAAGTGCCGGAGTTGGAAAAACTTTACTCCGGCAACCCATAAATTGGGGGTCAAGCTGTGGCAGAGAAAGGTCAATCTCCCATATCATGAGCATTTCATTCACACTGTTTGCACCCCCCCCTCCCCCCCCCCCCAATGTGTGCTTGGATACAATGCCCTGCGCATGAGTGGCCTTCTTACAGAGTACAAAGTTTTGCTTCACAGTACATTAGAATTCATCAGTCAGTTCACATGGAGTATTCTTCCACTATACAAGCAGATATCTCACACTCTGTGGATAAAAAATACCCCAGTATAGCGGAATTTGCTTCACAGGGTGAGCAGAGTAATAGGTGGGGATGGGAAGTACGGATGTTAGATGGCTTAGTGTATTCAAATATCTTTTGAGCGTTCTTGAACTTTCCATTTACAAAGTATTGCTCCCCATTTATTTGTACTGTATTTCTATTGGGGGCAATGCCTGCTGCTGCAACTCACAAAATGCACAAGTTTGGCAAATTAAAACATTCGTAAATTTGTTGTGTGGCGTATATGACGTGCTATGGCAACCCTGGCAGAAAGATAAGCTGCTCAGGAAACGCACCACTTCTGGCAGAGGAGCAGAAGGTTGTCACCTTTCTTAGAAAAATATATTGCCCATTTGTACGTGTTCTGAGATTCTGGAAGGGCTATAAGCTGGTATTTGAATGTTTTCTTATTGTATTTCTTGCTTTGCGTGTGTGTATGTGGTATCTCTTTAGTGCAAAGCTAGCCAAAGGGCAGCGGAGTACTGCTCATGGTCAAAGTCAATGAGTGATAGGAAAGGTGGCTGGTTTGTGGGCTGTTTATTTGGTAGCGGAGTAGTGCATGGTGGGCCTTTTTCTCTAGCTTACTGTGCTTCTTGTTGGTGATTTGACATGGAGAATAAAATGAAAGTTGTGTGTTTCTGCAAAGTAACTCTCACTGTGACCACTGTGCTACTCTTACGTTGCATGAGCATAACTTGAAACACATACTTTTGATTGTTTTCGAGTGCGCCGCCAGCTCATTACTTGCTCCAGGCTTTCTTCAGTAGGTAATTGATGATTATCAGACCGTTTACATTTAATTATTTTATTTTTTGTGACGTATTGCGTAATCTGATAATGTGCTGCATGGCTAAACACTTATAAGGTCCCAAAGGCGAGACCTATTGGCTATGCCAATGCTTGTTTCTAGAATGACATTGATATAATTTCAACAAAGTTCTGTTCTTAATTTATTTAAACAGTCACAAGCTTAGTCTATATTTTCTATTTCAGATTCTGCAGACTGCATGAAGTGCCCTGATGATCACTGGTCCAGCGAGCCGCGAGATAGATGCATACCGAAAGCTGTTACTTTTCTGTCCTTCAAGGATGTTCTTGGTTTAACTTTAGCTTTGATGTCTATTTTCCTCTTCCTAAATGCATCTTGTGTCTTTGGGGTCTTTGTTTTCTACCGAGACACTCCTGTGGTGAAAGCTAACAATCGTGGAATCAGCTATATCCTGCTGGTCTCACTCATGATGTGCTTCATCTGTGCCATGAATTTCATTGGCCGCCCCATGAAATTGACCTGCATGTTGCGCCAAATCATCTTCGGAGTCATCTTCTCCCTGTGTGTTTCTTGTGTGCTTGCTAAAACCATCACAGTTGTGATTGCCTTCAGAGCCACAAACCCCAAAAGCAATCTAATGAGGTTCTTGGGTCCAAAGGTAGCCTACACCATCATACTGACCTGCACGCTAATTCAAGTGATCATTGGGGTGACTTGGCTGATAGCATCCCCTTCTTTCCCAGAACACAGCACTAGCCCTGCCATGAAAGAGATAGTCCTTGGATGCAACGAGGGCTCCGTCGTATGGTTCTACAGCATGTTGGCCTTCATGGGACTCTTGGCCAGCGTCAGTTTCCTGGTTTCCTTTCTGGCCAGGAACTTACCTGACAGCTTCAACGAGACCAAGTTCATCACATTCAGCATACTTGTGTTCGTCAGCGTCTGGTTGTCGTTCATTCCAGCCTATCTGAGCACAAAGGGAAAGTATTTGGTTGCTGCTGAAATTTTTGCCATTTTGGCCTCTAGTGCTGGACTTCTCTTTTGTATATTTGCACCAAAAGTATTCATAATATTTTTGCGACCAGACAGAAACACACGTAACTATTTAATGTCAAAATCAAAAGTAGCAGTGAAAAGTACATAAAAATGTGGAATATTGTACATGCGTTTGATTCAATTCAGAGTTTCTGTCATATCTATAATAGAAATGTTTGAGCGTGCAAGTGATTCGTTTTTGTTCTGTTGCATTATAAAAAAAGGTGATATAGAAAACCTCTATAGCGAGTCAAAAAGTGCACACTACCGGGTAGCATCTTCCAATACTGTATGCACGGTTACTCAAGGACTGTAGTTTGTATACATTTTGTACAAAACAAAGCTGCAGTGTATAGAAACTGTTGTCATTACAGTGAGAAGTGATTGGTTGTCTCCTAAGCCAGAGCATCACACTTGTCAAGGTCTGATGCAAAAACTATTAAATTTCACGTCATAAGCATCTACATTTGTGAGTGATGTACATTAATACAACAGATATGAATAACCAGACAATTTGTGTAGCCTTGGTGTACGTATTGTGAAACACCCATGCTCCTCCGATGGCATCCAAGACTGTGCCACAAACCTAAACTTCAGCAGGCACACATTCCAACTTGATTCTTGCTCTATGTAACCCTTAGATGTATGCATTTCTCATAATACAATTTGTCCCTGGTGATCATGATCAAGAAATACTACCCATGAACATCAAATACATTCACTTAGTAAGCACTCAGACAAGCCAACGGTGGCTTGGGGGCCATACCCTATTTTCACAGACGGTGGGGGTTTCTGATAAAGCACATCTCATCAGCTATCTCACTACAGGGAAAAGCTGGTCCAAGCATTGATCGAGTACTCACCACAGCTCATCTGGAAAAACAGGTAACACATACTGCAAATGTGTACTTCGTCATCACTCATTCTGGTCCTTGTGGCTCTCTTTCAAATTCTCTTTTTGAGATTACTCTTCATTGCCTACAGCCTGGGGCAGATTCTACCCTCCCTTACATTAACCCAGGATGATCACCCACCTAGCCTTGGAGTAGTGAACAACAGCCAGTGAAACTGCATGACAACATGTAAATTGTGTGAGTGTCCAACCTCCTTAGCATGCTAAGGCCCACTGAAAGTGAGGCTGACCTGTCCCTGGCTGGGAAACATGGTGTGATTTCCACTAGTGACTGGCAGGGAATGAGGGTAGGGGAGTGGGGGGAGGGAGAGGGGAGTGGTGGGGGACAAAATAAAAAGAAAAAAGAAAAATACCACATACCTGTTCCGCCGGCCGAGTCTCTCCTCCACCCCTCGAGTCCCGAAACCAAGAAGCATCCAGGCTCCCCATAGCCAATCACAATGCTGCATTGCAGCTTTGTGATTGTGGGGACTGCGGCTCGGGCATGTTCCCCACCATGCTGTGTAATGCAGCCTGGTGGGGAACATGCAAAGAATCTTGCATGACTATTTGGCCAGGCCAAGACAGCCGGCCAAGCAGTCATGGGCACTTGGAGTGTGCAAACCACTCCTCCCCCTGTGCCCCCAGCCCCGCCCTAACCCATCCCCGAACCTGAAAAATAATAAAAGGATAATAACTGCATTAATTTCATTTTATTTTTCCTGCTCAAACAGCAGTGGGGCAACGCTCCTCCGCCTTAGCGGAGGAGCCGTCCCTGGTGATTTCCAAGTTCAGAGCAGTGCAGGACAGTGGAGCAGACACTCACCTGGAACCCTGAGTGAGCAAGACAGGATGTTGGCCCCTCTATCAAGTGGTCCCTGCAGCGCTTCTGCCAATATATTTCCAATATAAATCACTGAGTTTGTCTCAGATGTTGGTTTCTCAAACTTGGTATAAATAATGTAAAAGTCTTTATACTTCTCTCCCTTTGCATTTTTTCTCAATGTGCGCTTGTCTTTCTACATTCCTATTCATCAAGACTGACACTCGTTGTACTTGCCGGTAATTGTTGCACTGAACTATTCTGCTTTTAAAAATTGCACAAAAATCTTTTATTTCGCTTTCCCCTCACTGCTGGCCCACTCACCTCTGTCCTGCACTGCCCCCTGGTCCACCGCGGGCTCATCCCGTTTGTGTGGAGGGAGACTATGGCTACTTCCGGGCTGGGAGGGAGGTTGGCGGTCTAGTGGCCTAACCCCCTCCATAAAACCGGATGCCAGTTGAGACGCACAGCGGACGCGCACGAGCAAGACTGACGCTCGTTGTACTTGCCGGTAATTGTTGCACTGAACTATTCTGCTTTTAAAAATTGCACAAAAGCCTTTTATTTCGCTTTCCCCTCACTGCTGGCCCACTCACCTCTGTCCTGCACTGCTCCCTGGTCCACCGCGGGCTCATCCCGTTTGTGTGGAGGGAGACTAGGGCTACTTCCGGCTGGGAGGGAGGTTGGCGGTCTAGTGGCCTAACCCCCTCCATAAAACCGGATGCCAGTTGAGACGCGCAGCGGACGCGCACAAGCAAGTCTGACGCTCGTTGTACTTCCCGGTAATTGTTGCACTGAACTATTCTGCTTTTTAAAATTGCACAAAAACCTTTTATTTCGCTTTCCCCTCACTGCTGGCCCACTCACCTCTGTCCTGCACTGCTCCCTGGTCCACCGCGGGCTCATCCCGTTTGTGTGGAGGGAGACTAGGGCTACTTCCGGGCTGGGAGGGAGGTTGGCGGTCCAGTGGCCTAACCCCCTCCATAAAACCGGATGCCAGTTGAGACGTGCAGCGGACGCGCGCAGCGGGTGTGCCGCCGGAGCGCCGAAGGCGCGCCAAAGGCAAGCCCGTCTGCGCCCGTCCGCGCCCTGCCGTCGCCAGGACCCCTGCCCGCTTCACGTCGGAACGGGGCGCTGGTCAGAAACTGACTTACTCTAGTAGGGATTTACTAGACATTAGGAAAGGTCTACTGTCCCTGTGCTTCCATCGCTTATGGGACTTGGCTGGGACTCCACCAGCCATGGAGGGACCCTTCTCTTGCAAATCCTGCCAGTTTCAAAGTATTAAGACAGAAATCAAACCAGAGCACAGCGTTCATTGAAGCTTTCCCCGGGACAAACAACTTTGCACCTCCAATGATGTCACCTTTTCCCTTATAAATTTAGAGAAGCCTCCAGACAACCCCAGCCACAGTTGGAAAGGTTTCTTAAGTAATGTCAGATCCCTACCAAAACATGCGGTTGAGATGTGGGACCTACTCACTTCCGAGAACCCGGACTTGGGATTCCTGACGGAAACATGGCTTAAACCCAGCTCTACCCCATCCATTACAATTGCACTCCCGGAGGGCTACCGGATCCAAAGATTGGATAGACAACCTAAAGTGGGGGGTGGGATAGCCATTGTCCATAAAGACAGCATCAAAGTATCCATACTTGAGCAACGGTGCAATGACAAGATTGAAATATTAGTCTTCCACACGGACCTACTTCCACAATACAGTTGGAAGGGTGCCTTAGTCTACCGGCCCCCCGGTCCTCTTGCGGACTTCTCACTTCAACTCATGGAATTGATAGCTCCCCACGTAATCTCCACCAAAAATGTCTTACTGCTGGGAGACTTCAATGTACATAGTGAGTGCACGTCAAATTCTGAGGCATCGTCGCTTCTAGCAGATCTTGCTTCCTTAAACTTAGCCAAGATCAACGTTGGCCTGACACATGCAGCAGGTCACACACTGGATATTATCTTTACCAAATTGCCCAGTATTCTATGCGAACCCCCCCGTCCACTGATTTGGTCCGACCATGCATTAATTGACTTCCACATTCAGGGCCCCAGGCTGCATGTTGCACCCTGCCCAGTGCCCCACCACCTTCGTAGACAATGGCACAAAATCACTCCGGATCTTTTCCAGGCTGCCTTCTCTGCGTCATGGAATGTGGAGTCAAACAACATTGAGGATGGTCTAGCCCGCTATAATTACTCGGTAAAATCAGCCATTGACCAGCTTGCACCCCTGAAATTGCTCCCCTGCATGGCCAGACACCCCCAGACAGCCTGGTTCACACCTGAGCTTTGAACAGAAAAACGGCAGTGTAAAAATCTGGAGAGGCGCTGGTGCCGAACCCACGATGGAAATGATAAAGAGAGATATAAGATCACTCTCTCCCACAATCACAAAAACATAAAAGCTGCACGGAAAGCCTTTATCGCACAACAGCTGAACCAGGCAGGGAACGCCCCTAAAGCGTTATTTCAGATCCTCAAATCCTTCACCAACCCTAAGGCTTGTGATAATGAGGTGGCCCCCTCCCAAGATCTCTGTGATAAAATAGCACTGCACTTTACACAGAAAATTGAGTTAATCTATGACAAGATTACTTCAGCAGGGAGCCTCCAGCAGGCTGCCACGTCTTACAGTCCACCTACACTCACGAAGGCGCAGTTGTTGGAGAGCTTTCACCCTCTGACTTGTGAGGACGTGGAATCCTTACTACTTATAGTAAAATCAGGCTCTCCCCTTGACATCATTCCAGCTAAAATCTCTTCTTCTCTCTCCAAACAACTTTCGGCGCCCAACTGTTCACTTTTCAATCTCTCTATAAGAGAGGGACATCTCCCCACTGAATGGAAGGTGGCACAGGTTATCCCTATTCGCAAGAACACTAAGGTCCCTATGGATGACCTCTCCAACGTCCGGCCAATTTCCTTACTACCCCTCCTGAGCAAGCTACTGGAAAAGTACATCAATAAACACCTGTCTGACTATGTCGACTCCACCGGTAGCCTTGATCCGTCCCAATCTGGATTCAGGCCCAAGCACAGCACTGAGTCAGCCCTGGTGGCTGTCACAGACAACATCAGGCTGTCCCTGGACAGCGGTCAATCCACTTTACTCGTGCTGCTTGACCTCTCGGCCGCATTTGACATGGTCTCCCACCAGATCTTGCTCAGGAGACTGGAGGAAATTGGACTCAGAGGACTAGCCCTTCAGTGGATTGCGAGTAGGCCTGGGCGGTGAACTTTGCTCCGTTTGCGGAGTTTGCCGAGTTTTCTGCATTCCGCACTCCGCTGAGGTCACAGAGTGCAGAAAACTCTGCGATGTGCAGCTGAGTTTTTTCCCCGCTCACGATCGCGAACGGTAAGTTCGTGATCGCAAACGGTAAGTTCGCGAGCGCGAGCTGCCGCTTGGGTAGAATTTCTACCCGAGTGGCAGGAATGCCAGCACAAACTGCAGTTCGCACTGCACTCCGCCACTCGCTGAACTTCGCGGAGTTTTTTTGTAACTTCGCTGGGTTTCGCGTAGCAAAACTCCGCGAACCACGCCCAGGCCTGATGACGAGCTTCCTTTCCACCCGTTCCCAGACCGTTAACCTGGGTCCATTTCGATCTAAGACTACGGAGCTGACCAAGGGAGTGCCTCAGGGCTCTTGTCTGAGCCCTACTTTGTTCAACATTTACATTGCTCTCCTGGCCGACCTTCTTAGGACATTAGGTTTCACTCCCATCTCATATGCTGACGACACTCAGCTTCTTTTCTTATTTAACAAATCCACTCTTACCGCCCAGTCCACTTTCTCCACAGGTATGATAGCCATTTCCAATTGGATGAGGAGCAATTTCCTTCAACTTAACGCAGGGAAGACCGAGATCATGCTCTTTGGAGATGCACCCCTGTTGTGGTCACCGGACTGGTGGCCGGTGATTCTTGGTGATCCCCCTGCACCCAAGACCGTTGTCAAGAATCTGGGCATACGCCTAGATCAGGCACTGACCATGAAAGAACATGTGGCCTTTACTGTCGGCTCCTGTTTCCATGTGCTCGGTCTGTTACGGCGAGTCTTTCCTATTCTCCCAGAATCCACTCAAAAAACCCTCATTCAGACACTGGTACTCAGCCGACTTGACTACTGCAACGCTCTCCTGATCTCAGCTAATGAGTCTTCGCTGAGCAGATTGCAGATAGTCCAAAACACTGCGACACGCCTTGTCTTGAATGCTCCACCCAGAACGGCATCCCTTCCCCTTCATCAACAGCTTCACTGGCTCCCGGTACGCAAACGAATTAGGTTTAAAATCTGCTGCACTGTGCATAAGGCTGTGAATGGCAAGGGCCCCATTTACCTCGCCAAAAAGCTCAATCATTATATCCCTGCAAGGGCCCTTCGCTCAGGAACCAAATCCATTCTCTTGGTCCCCCGGTTTAAGAAATCAAGGATGGGTGGGAAAGCTCTCTCTCACCTTGGCCCTCTCTATTGGAACCAGCTCCCCACCCATCTGAGACAATGCCCTGACCATCTCAAGTTTAGAAGGCTCCTTAAAACTGTTCTGTTCTAACCCATTCCCTCCGTCAGTCTTCCGTTGCATGTCCGCAGCGCAGAGATACCCCTACGGGGGTGATTCAGGCGCTCTACAAAACACATAAATAAATTTGTATCCTTGCATTCGTTCTTCGTTTATTTTTTTCTTGCGCTCCATTTTTTCTTTCCTTGCTTGATGTTTACCCTTTCGAAGGGATTTTTAAATTGTTCTTCTTTTTATTTTATTCTCACTTGGCAGATGCCTTTTTTAATCTGGCTTGACAGAGCAGCTATTGCCAGACAAATATGTGAGAATAACTAAGAGAAGGGCTTTAGCTCCACTCATGTGTTGGGAGCCAGGACTACATGTTTTGATTTGTCCGAAGTTGTGTACTTCCACAAAAAAGGTGCTTGCCCTCCACTGCACCTGTGATCATGTTGTTTGTCCAGCTGCCTGATTGTGAACTTTGAGCTGCACATCTATGACACTGCAATGCTATTAATGTGTCTTAGATACCTAGATAATTTACAGAGTTTGTCTTTCTTTCTGTATTTCTGTCCCAGCACCCTCCCCTTCCATTGTTAAATAAATATTTTAGAGTGTGGATTTGCGTTTTAGAGCTGTATTGGATGCCCATGGCTACACTATTCTACATGGATTTTTAGGTCTGGCTTCACTGTGCAGCTCTTTCCTGAATGTATGAGATCAACAAAAACGTACTTTCAGAGTGCTACTGATTGAGGGGCTCAGGCTCCATCTCCATGTACGTTACCCTCAGTACAGGATTTAATTGGGCCACATTTGTGTGGTTTCACTACAAATACTGCTTGTATGACAACAGGCCTTTAAGGCTGGATTGTTATCACACTGTGCAAAAGCCTATTGGTGGGTATTTTTTATGTGGAATTTCATATATTACCATACTAGACAAGGGTTTTGGTGTGGGGATAGATGATATGCACTACAATATTCCTTGTTAGGAGGCTCTTTTTGGAGAGATAATAGTTTTCTTTGCCAACTGTAATTTTGTATGCATTTGCACTTTTATGACTGTATGCTGGATGGTTGCCTTGTAGAAAGCTTGCGCCCAACAGTAGCCCGGCAGTGGTTCTGGTGACATGCCAATGATAAAATTTATAGGCTGTGTTTGGTTTGCAGGGAAATGTTATGGCAGGTGCCCTAGGTCTGGCTGTTTTATTACGAAAAGTTATTACAAAGGCAGTAGGCCTGTTATATTTATTATGAAAAGCATATAGTAAATCCAACAGGCATTTAACAGTGGAATGTTGTCACATTATATTTGGGGCTGTAGAAAGGTATTCAGTTACATGTAATCTCGGAGATTCCCATAATAGGTAAGGGTTTTGGTGTTGGTCACCCTCTCTGACAAACTATGGGAGCAGAATTTCCCTACGATGATTCTTGTAAGGCCTATTTAGAAGGGTTGTATATTGTTTTGCCAACTGCAATTTTATACGTATTTGTAATTTTACAACTGTATGCATGATGGCTGCCAGTTTATGCACACTTCAGTAGGCCATTGTTGTGTACAGTGTCAAATCATTGGTAAAGGCTAGAGGACTTATCAGTACACTGGAAAACGTTAAGTCAGATTCCTTAGGTGCGATCTGTTTATAAGGAAATGTTATGACAAACCAAGCGTGCCTAACAAAAATGAATGTGTTCTCATGTAACGAAACTGGTGCTATGTAAAGCGCTCTGATACCCGATATCTTCGGGTCTAGTTCGCACTATATAAAACTAAAAAAAGTAGGCCTCACTAAAGCATGTAAGGCAATAGGCGTTCTTATGGTTGCGTTAGAGGGTGACTGCAAGAATAAGTCAGCGGATGGATGACCGGATTTATGGAGAGAAAGATGAGGGCCAAACTATATGTTTGATGACTTACTGAGTCCATAAGACATCAGGGACTCAAAAGGCATTTTCATTCAAAAGCTAGATCTATTGGTGTTGCCAATTCTTGCTCACTTTACCACCAGTCTAAGGATAAGAAACCACCACTAACTCAACCCATCAGACACAAACGCAGTAGATGGACATGAGGACTCCCCCCCCTCCTCAGATTAGTGGCCAAAGAGCGAGGACGAACCAGAGAGTCAGCTGAGGAGCAGTAAATCTGAGTGGCACTGCATGCAACCCTTAAACCAGACCAAATAGAGGAAGGGAATCAAAAATCTCTAAAACAGACCAAAGCCAAAGTATAAGGGAAGCAGGGTACAGTGCACTGCAAATACTAATTCTTGTGACTCACTATTTTACTGAACAATCTTTTCTAGATTTCCTTAGCTCTTGCTCTCGACAAATTAGACAGGATTCCAATCAAAACTCTGCATTGCCGCCAAAGGTTTTAAAAATGTGCATGTACAATTTTCTCAAAAGGGCATTTTGCTGTTTGTATCTCTGCATGCAGAAAGGAAATAGGCAAGTCATTGATGCTCAGGAGTGCATTTTCAGAATAAATTGGTACATCAATCAATCAATCAGTGTTTGTTAAGCGCAACTACTCACCCGTGAGGGTCTCAAGGCGCTGGGGGGAGGGAAGCAGCTGCAGGTCCTGATGGGTTCTGAAGTTCAGTCAAAGAGACAGGTCTTGAGATCCTTCCTGAATTGAGTCAGCGACTGGGATAGCCTGAGGTGGAGAGGCAGGGTATTTCAGGTTTTGGTGGTGAGGTAGGAGAAGGACCTTCCTCCTGCCCTGGTCTTGTGGATCCGAGGGATGGTGGCAAGGGCCTGTTTGGCGGAGTGGAGGTGTCTGGTGGGTACGTGAAATGAAAGGCGATGGTTCAGGTATGCTGGTTCGGCGTCATGGAGGGCTTTGTAGGCGTGTGTGAGGAGCTTGAACGTGACTCTTTTGTCGACTGGGAGCCAGTGGAGCTCTCGCAGGTGTTCGGAGAAGTGTCTGTGCTGTGGGATGTTGAGGACCAGTCTGGCTATGGCGTTCTGAACATTTTGTGGTTTAATGAGGAGTTTCGGGTGACGTCTGCATAGACTGTGTTGCTGTAGTCGAGTCTACTGCTGATGAGTGCGTGGGAGACCGTCTTTCTGACCTCAGTGGGGATCCATCGGAAGGTCTTTCGAAGGAGGCAGAGTGTGTAAGCATGATGAGGAGACCACGTTGATCTGGTGGTTCATCGTGAGCGAGGATTCCAGTATGATGCCGAGGTTTCGAGCGTGGTCTGTGGGTGTGGGGGGTTCCTAACCCGGCGGGCCACCGGGAGTCTTCCCAAGCAGACGTGTTGGGCCCCAGAATGAGGACTTCGGTCTTGTCTGAGTTGAGCTTGAGGCAGCTGTCTCTCATCCAGGTAGCGACAGCCTTCATCCTGTCAGCTGGGTGTCGTCAGCGTAGGAGACAAAGTTGAGTCCATGGTTCCTGACAGTGGCTGTGAGCGGGGCCATGTAGACGTTGAAGAGAGTGGGGCTCAGGGAGGAGCCCTGGGGGACTCCGCAGCTGATCTCTGTGGGATCTGAGAGGAATGGTGGTAGTGTGACTCGCTGTGTTCTACCGGTGAGGAAGGAACAGACCCAGTCCAATGCTTTGTCACGGATGCCGGTGTCGTGGAGTCTTGTGCTTAGGGTGCGGTGGGAGACAGTGTTGAAGGCTGCAGAGAGGTCCAGGAGGATGAGGGCTGCAGTTTCTCCCCGATCGAGGAGGGAGTGGAAGCCATAGTTGGCGGCGAGGAGGGCGGTCTTGGTGCTATGGTTGCTTTGGAAGCCGGATTGAAAGGAGTCCAGGACGTGGTTGGCTTCAATAAACTCAAAGAGTTGGACGTTGATGGCCTTCTTGATGACCTAGGCTGGGAAGGGGAGCAGGGAGATGGGTCTGAAATTCTTGAGTCTGTCGGGTCGGCGGATGGTTTCTTCAACATGGGGTTGATCTCGGCGTGTTTCCAGTAATTGGGGAAGGCAGCGGTCACAAAGGAGCAGTTGACGGTGCAGCGTAATGCCGGGGCAATGGAGTTGGGGGCTCTTTGGAAGATGTGGTGCAGGCAGGGGTCCGAGGGTGCTCCGTAGTGAATGCTCTTCATGGTCATGAGAGTGTTGTCTGTGGTGAGCGGGTCCAGTTGAGCAGGATCTGTTGTGGGGTGGCGGTGTCAGGAGTGACTGGCGGGTCTTGGGTGTTGAAGCTGCCATAGATCTGCTTGATCTTGTGGTGAAAGTAGGTGCTGAATTTGTTGTAGAGGTCTTGGGAGGGTGGGACGTCTGTGGTCTCGCTGTTGGGTTTGGCAAGATCCTTGGCGATGGCGAAGAGTTCTTTGCTGTTGTGTGCACATGCGTTGATTCAGTCTTGAAGGGCCATTTTCTTTGCAGTTTTGAGGAGGAGGTGGTGTGCGGTGATGGCAGCTTTCAAGCCTACGTGGGCTACTAGGGTTTTGTTGTTCCTCCATCTCTTCTCAAGCCGTCTACAGGTGCGTCTGGACTAGTGGAGGGCAGCAGTGGAACCAACTGGCTTTCTTGGAGTGTTGCTTGCTGGGTGCTTTCTAGAGGGGCGCCAGTGCATCGGAGCAGTTGGAGATCCATCGGTGGAGGTTGCGTGCTGCGGTATTGGCGTCTGTTGGTGTCGCCGATGTGGTTGTGCTGAGGGTGGCGCTGAAGTGTTCTTCGGTGACCTTGTTCCAGTTACAGCAGGGGGAAGTAGGTGCAGGGGTGTACGGTGGGTTTGGTGAAAGCGAAATGAACGCAGTGGTGGTTGGTCCAGAGGAGTTCAGAGGTGTGGCTGTAGGTGATGTTTTCATTGGCGGGGTCGAGCGTGTGTCCTGCTGCATCGGTCGGAGAGGTGACTACCTGCTTGAGTCCCATGTTGGCGAGGTTCTCCAGAAGGGATACAGTGTTCTGGTCAATGAGGTTGTCCAGGTGAAAGTTGAGGTGGCCTAGTAGGATGTAATCGGTAGATGCGAGAGCCTGGGGTGCGATGAAGTTGATGATGGTGTCGGTGAAGGGCAGATGGGGGCCAGGCGGTCTCTAGACAAGTGTGCGTGGAGGGTGGTGTTGGGGTTGGTCTGGACCTGGAAGTGGAGATCTTCCATGGTTGTCGCTGGGTTGTCCGAGTGGGTGGTCAGGCGTAAGATGGCAGGTGGCGTGGTGTTCGGTTTTGAGGGCGAGGAGGATGCTGGCGTTGTATTGGTGGAAGGTCCGAGAACCAGGGTACATAGCGCTGGGCGTGGTCCAGGCACGGACAGGCGCAGATGGGCTTGCCTTTGGCTAGCCTGCGGGGCACCGGGGGCGCGACCGTGCAGCAGCTGCCATTAAGTAGTGTGAGGGGAGGGCTGGACAGCTGGGAGGCGGGAAGCGGGAAACACGGCTCTGGGGCAGGCCGCAGGGGTCGGGCAGGGGCACAGTGCAAAAGATGGTGACTAAGTGAAAAGAGTATGCAAAAAGGGTGAAAAAGAGAAAAAAAGTAAAAAAGAGTTCAAAGAAGGCAGAGGGGAAAGAGATGCAGAAAGCACAACGACAGAAGGCAGACCAGCAGCCGAGCAGAGATGCTCCCCACTAGCCCACTAGGGATGAGTCGCCGGCATGAGCCTGCGGGTAGAGGAGGGCCTCGAAACCCAACCAGCAAGGGTTAGTGGACCTTCAAGGGGCAGCAACTACCAGGCGAAGCTGCGCTGGAAGGGAAGCCTTTGACTGACAAAATCAGTGAAATTGCTCCTTTCCTGGCGCAGCAGCCGCCATTAAGTAGTGTGAGGGGAGGGCTGGACAGCTGGGAGGCGAGAATCGGGAAGTGAGAATCACGGCTGGAAGGGAGAGGGCCGTGGGGTTCGAGCAGCGGCACAGCACAAAAGAGGGTAAAAAAAGTTAAAAGAGTCTGCAAAAAGGCAGAGGGGAAAAAGGCAGAAAGCACAAGGACAGAAGGCAGAACAGCAGCAGAGCAAATATGCTCCCCACTAACCCACCAGCGATGAGGTGCAGGTAGAAGCCTGCGGGTGGAGGAGGGCCGCAAACACCAATCAGCAAGGGTCAGTCGACCTGCAAGGGGCAGTAGCTACCAGCAGCCGCAGTCCGTGCAGGTAACAGCGGTGGGGCGGTGAAGCCAGGTAAGGGGGGCTTTCGAAGGACGATGCAGAGGGAAAATTAATTATTTATTTAATTTTCCCTCGGCATCGTCCCTCGAAATCCCCCCTTACCTGGCCCACCACCCTACTGCTGTTACCTGCACGGACTGCGACTGGCTACCAGGCGGGGCAGCGCAGGGACGGAAGCAGTTCACTGACACATCAGTCATATCCTCTTCAACCAAGAAGAGAAATGACATAAGGGGAACTAAATTTACTCACTGGTGCTTATTACAAGTGCAGGGCTAAATTTAAATCCCTATGCAAACGTGTTTGCACAGAGATTTGAATTACGAGTTATCACACCCTCGCAGTTATCCATTGATATATTTCGGCAGGTTAAACCGGATACAATTTATTGGGGGAAAAGGCATGTGAAAAACACAGAAAATGGGGGATTGGGTGTGTTAAATTCCCATTCTGCATGTTATATTCATTTGCAAGTTAAAAAGTCAGACTAGGAAGTATTTACCACACATTGCAAATTATTAATTTCAGGTTAATGGTACTGACCACGTGTGGTAAATACTTAGCCTATTCCACCTAACTTGCAATGAGGGCCACTTTGGCGTTTAGTAGTTGATGCAGATTCCACTTTGTGTAATTTAGAGGTCACAGGGTCAAATCCCAGCAGTGAATTTCTGGTATAGCCTTAAGTTCTTTTTAGGTGGGTAAAAACATCAATAATGTGCTGGTAATAGTAACAACTAATATTAAGTATAAAGAAGTAATTCAATTTATGGTTGGATGCTTGTTAAATGGACAGCCTTACACATTCCTTTGTGCCTTACACTACACAGTATGACCCAGGTAGGAACGAAATGCTTTCCCAATCCTCAACAGGAAGTGAAGGGCACTGAAGGGCTTGCAAAGGAGACTTTAGTCACAGGGTCTGGCTTATATGGAAATCAGACAGTCCCTGGCAGGCTGGTCTGAGAGGTCAGTGTTTGGGCCATTTTTAGGTCGAGCATCAGCACGCATGCGCTGCTGCAAGACCTTCTGTAACCACTCCACAGGAGTGAAATTACAGCTGCTGCTTGCCATTGGCTGACAACTCCATCGCTGCTCTTTATTGGCCGGTGCTCCCGATACGTCACTTCCATTTTTAAACCAGGAGCACTGGCCAATTACAGTTTTCTTACACCGTAGGTTTCAGCTTTTTATTTATGGACTATTTTTTTTCTTCTTACAAGCACCTCATTCCGCGCTTTACCTTTAATGGCGGCTGTGGCACTTTCTTTAGATGCGGCTTGTCTAAAGAAAGGTGCGTGGCTGCTTTTAAAGGGAAAGCACGGAATGGGGCACTTTTACAAAAAAATCCATTTGTTTTTCAAGTTGAAAACCAAATGCTTTTTTTTGTAAAAGCGCCTCATGCCGCGCTTTCACTTTACTGGTGGCCGTGCCCCTTTCTTTAAGCAAACCTCATCTAAAGAAAGGTATACGGCCGCCATTAAAGTGAAAGCGAGCATGGGGCGCTTTTACAAAACAAGCATTTGCAATTTAATAGGTCTTTCATTACTAAAAGTTTGAGCTATTGGTGTAGTAAATAAAAATGCAACACCAATAGCGCAAACTTTCTGTAATGGGAGACCTATTGCATGGCAAATGCTTGTTTTTTTGCTGTTTGTGGGCCTGTTTTATGGGCTGCTGTATCAGTCTTCCATACTTGGCAAAATACTTATACAGTGTGTCTTTACAAGTTCAAAACTGCCCCTATTTGCAGACACAGGTCTCTTTTTTAGCCAACTAATTCACTGATGTGGGCCACATTTATTTTGCTGCCTGGGTCTATTTTCTGTCCCAGGCCCACACTGTTTGGTCATTATGTTGAATAATTAAATTCCACTGTGTAAACAAGTATAAAAGTCTATTGATTTTTTTTTTTTTTAGACTTTTATATAGCGCGAACTAGACCCGAGAAATCGGGTATCAGAGCGCTTTACATGAGCACCAGTTTCGTTACAGATGGACACATTCATTTTTAGGTCTCGCCTGAGCCAGCGCTTAGCGCTGCCCTCGGCAAGAGTTTTAGTAAGCGGGTTTTGGAAGTGCAAACAGCAGTGGCTTTTGCTGGCGACCAGCTTGCGTTCACGATAGCGCGCACGCGCGCAACCGCCAGCTTTCAGCGCCCGATCAGGCACCATCTGTCTTTCCTCTCACTTGATTGCTTTCACGCTCCTCCGCCCCTCCCCTCCCCGCCGCGTCGCGCTGCTTTCACTTTCGCGCGCGGCCAATGCTTGTTCTTCAGTGCAAGGCGCGCGCACCACTCCAGTTTGTGGAAACGTTAAAACAAAAAAAACATCCAGGAATTGCGCGTTCAACTTTACACGCGAGTAGCAAACATCCTACACGTTCACCTTATGTTCAGAGTCTCTCGCGCTAAACACCCCCCCACCAGGTTATGTTTTAGCCAAAAGCAAAAGTGACGCAATACGTCGTTGCTTGTGTTTGTGCCTATGTGATCACGTGATTGTCCCCGTTGCAGCAAGCTCCAGAAAGAAGATGTATGCGTTTCTAGCTGCTGGTGTTCCTGCTCTCTCTCATGTGCTGCAACGGAGGGTCTCAGCTCCTGATGTCTGGGCCCTTTCCGCGGCTTACCACAAGAAGGTATTGCTGTTTTTGGAATAAATTACTCAAGGAAACTTCAATTAGGAGCGTAGATTTCTTAGTCCCGTGTTGCCCTTGACAGGGAGGTTGTGGCGCAGGTCCAGCTCTGGAAACTCCGTTTTTTTTAGCTGAAAGTGCATAAAGTTACAACACAGCGGTGCTGACTCTGGAAAGACACCACACGGTTCAAGACGCCACCTTTCGGCTTGCCGTTTGATGGGCGGGGTGGCTTCCATTGCAGTCTGCAGGAGCCTACCGCATGAGGCTCCTGCACGCTGCCCGAGCCGGCTGCCATCAGTCTCGACAAGAGAAGTAATACACGTTCTTCCATGAAGCGGACTACACCCAGCACGCCATTGCAGCTCCTGCAAGTCGGAGCTCGTGTTGTGCCTTGCTGCTGCCTGTTGCGTGACTGTTTGCAGTCTGGACCTGCCATCCGTTGAGGGGGAAGGGTACACCAGGGGGCACAAGGAGAAGCCCGGACGGGTGAAAAAAACTGCGCGTCCCTGGCAGCCACCTGTCGATAGCTGCAGAGACGAGAGGAGATCTCCCGCAGCGTGCTGGCTGCCTGAAAGTCAGAATCTGTCAGAAGGAGCAAAAGAAGCTGTTCCTGCACTGGCAAACACACGAGCTGGCATCTACAGCCCCGCGTAGCCCGCATCCTCACGGAGGCTACCCTGACTGGGCAAGAGTGACTGCAGCACCACCTGGTGGCTATCTGTCACCACCGCATGGGGGGGAAAGGAGACTGCCATCCGCAGCTCCGGCGGTAAGAACAAGCATTTCCAATGCACTAGGTCTCGCATTTACGCGAGTTTCAGCTATTGGCATTGTAAATGACAATGCCTTTTATTTGTGTGTTGGTTTTTAAAACATAAATAAAGGGCATTGTCATATCCTCCCCGCCTCCCTCACGCGGCGGGGAGGATAGAAATCAGGCCGAAATGGAGAGGGCGCCAAGAAACCTCTGAATACCTTTACAATAATCAGGGATACTTTGTGGCTCCATGCCAGAGAAAAGTTTGTTTCCTGACCTCTGCTTTTATTTGCCACATCAATGCATTCTGTGACGTGTAGTTTATTCAAAGCCATTAGAGCTTCACACATGCAATGCAATGAGTTGTAAAAGGAAAGTCAGGGACCGGAGCAGCAGAGGCCTCGTGACATGGATGAATCTACAGTGCCCTGAAACCCCAGCTAAAATGCAGAAACGTAGGCAGTCTAAACAGAAGGAGTAAGTATGCTGCTGGACACATTTCTTTGCTGTGTATGTGGGGCCAGTGGTCTTTAATATTAAAATAATGCCCCCTACACCCCACATACAAATGTAATACATTGCATGTTACATTTGCAAAATGCAGTGGTATAAAACCCGTATTGCACAGTGAACCGTGAAACATGGGAATATTTCACGGTTCTCTGTAAAACCCGGCCTTCTTCGTCGTAATGAGGGGCCTCAAACCACTTTACAGAGGTTTCCGTTACCTGGGCTCCTACAACTATGCGGCATGCCGGAACAAATAACCCTGCACACGCCATACAAAAACAAACAGAAGTAAAAAAAAAGTAGGGCTAATTATTTGATCCAATGCTTGTAAAATGCAGTGAAGGCCGGGTAAGTCCAAGGAGGGGACGAGGCGAATGCACCGGTTTGGCCCCCAGAGCCAGCAGCTGTCACCCCATAATCCAGAACAAATGGGCGCTGTGTTATCTGGAAATGGTGACAGCCCTCGAGAAATATCACACGGCAGCGTCGAGGGAGGCCAGCAAGAGGGGGGCTGACGGGGATGACTGATGGGAGTGAAGGGGGGAGAAGAGGAGGTAATTAAACCCCCCTCGAAAATGACCATTTTCGAGAATCACTTTACAACGTTCATTTACAATAAACCATATGTTTAAAAAAAAAATAATAATAACAAACTTATAAAGCGCATGGTTACACTAACCAGTGTGTCCCCGCGCTGCGGCACAAATTCAGAAACGCTGGCAGAGAGGAAAAGGCACGGAATTTAAACCAGAGAGCTCAGAGAAGGAAAGAGCCAAGTCTTGAGTCTTTTCAGAAAAAGTGTCTCCACAGACTCCACACGGAGCCCCGGGGGGAGTTTATTCCAGTGTTTGGCAGCTAGGAAACGGAAAGAGCGGCCACCCATCCTCGCTCTTCTGACGCTAGGAATACAGACCTGCCCTGTCCCGCTAGATCTCAACTGACGGGAAGGAGAGTATGGAGTAAGGAAATCATGCAGGTAGGTGGGACCCTTTCTCTGTAAGATACGATGGCTCACACACATAGCCTTAAACAGGATACGTTCCCTTACCGGGAGCCAGTGAAGGGAAACAAGGGCCTTATTGGAGGAGGCTCTCCTCGGTAACATTAAAACAAGACGAGCCGCAGCATTCTGAATGCGCTGGAGTCTTTGCACACACTTGGAACTGGCTCCCAGATACAGGACATTCCCATAATCCAAGCGTGACGTCACCAGGGCATGGACCATAGTTTTCCTTGCTGCAACTGGCAATACATCTAAGGTCTTCCAAAGACCTCTCATAACCCCAAAACATTTCCCCGCCACACGCCTTATATGATTATCGAAAGAGAGCTTGGAGTCCAGCCATACCCCAAGATTCTTCACCTGATCACATGGGGGCGGGGTAGGACCCAGTGTCTGTGGCCACCACGCTGACGACCAAACAGTGGGGGCTCTACCCAACACAAGAACCTCAGTTTTGCTGCCATTAAGTTTAAGGCAGTTGTCCGCCATCCAAACTGCCAGTTCTTGAAGGCAAGTCGAGAAATTGATGGCAGCTTTCTCAGGCTCCTGTGTTAGGGACACCACCAACTGTGTGTCGTCAGCGTAGGACACAACACTAATCCCAAATTTTTCAATAATCTCTGCCAGAGGGGCAATGTAGAGATTAAAGAGGGTGGGAGCTTAAAATAGAACCCTGAGGGACCCCTTGGTTCAGCTTAATACTTTTAGAATAATGAGGTTCCTGCGACACCTGGAAACTGCGCTCGTGCAGGAAGGACTCAAGCCATTCAATGGCTCGGTCCACCAAACCTCCTCTCCTCAAGCGTTGAAGTAAGGTAGGGTGAGCCACCGTATCAAATGCGGCGCTGAGGTCAAGTAGGACTAACGCCACTGTTTGTCCCGCATCCACAAATTTGCGGATAATTTCGGTGGAGAGCAGCAGCGCCGATTCGGTGGAATATGATGTCCGGAACCCCGATTGCGAGGGGTGAAGCAGGCTATGTTTGCTAATATGAGCAGTCAGCTGTGTATTAACTACCTTCTCTGCAACCTTAGCAAAGTAAGGCAGCAGGGAGATCGGACGTAGGTTCTCCAATTGGCTAGAACTAACATCAATCTTCTTTTTTAAAGGAAGGACGATCGCCTCTTTCCATCTAGTTGGGACCGTTCCAGTGGTAAAGGAGAGCTCGAGAAGGTGCCTGATATATGGCTCCAAGATTTCAAGACTCCCCTTTAGCACCTTAGGGGCGCGGGGTCTCTAGGAGATCCAAACTTAATGCTAGAGGCTACCCCAGTGAGCGAGTCACAAGGGGGACCACAAATTTACGAAGACATTCTGCCTCCCCTAAGTCAGTCATCCCCTCATCCTCCTGGCACCCATTACGTGCTGCACCAGGGAAGGTTGAGTAGATCTTCTCTACTTTCTCCGCAAAGAAATCAGCCACCCTATTGCAAGAGTCCAAAGAGTTGTTGGTCGAGGCTGAAGTTCTAGCGAGAGACGAGATCTCCTTAAAAATCGTATAAAGTTCCTTAGAGGAGTTCTCAGCTATTTCGATCCTCTCACTGTAGTAAGCAGCCCGAGTCTTCCTTATAAGAGAGTGATAAATCTTCAGGTTAGCTCTCTATTCCCCTCTCCTAAGAACCGAGAAATCTCTCCTCCAAACTCTCTCTAGGTGTTTACAGGCAGATTTAGCTAATCTAAGCTCACTGCCAAACCAGGGTGCAGCTTTACATCGTCTCCCAGGTGCTCTCAAGGACCATGGAGCGTTACTGTCTAATGCCTCCGTGATACGTTTATCCAGGGCTTCACAGGCTAAGTCAATATTTAAGCCTCCAGGTGGCCCACCCTTTTGGAGGGCCGAATTAAACTTCTCTTGAGAAAACCCAGCCCACTTCCTCAACTTCTTCCTGCTGCCCAGTATCTCCTGAGAGTAAGAATGAGGCATCCAGGCAGAAAAAGATATCAAAAAATGATCCGACCAGGGAACCGGAACCGGGAGCCCAATATCTAAGGCCTCCCAATTAGCAAAGATTGGGTCCAGTAGGTGGCCCAGTTGATGGGTGGGGTACACCGACTTAAGAGTAAGTTGAAGAGCTGCCATTTCCTGGCGGAATTCTTGTACCCCAGTATTTGCCATCTCATCCAAATGAAGATTCAAATCCCCTAACACCAGGAATTTCTCATAACGCAAAGCAGGCTGCATCAGTTGTTCCATGATGCTAGATGTAAACTGCATGAAAGGGCCGGGGGGTCTATAAATCAAAAACCCTTTAATAACATAATTCGGGGAAACCATAATCGAAAAAAAACCAGCTTCGCTATCCACAATGTCTACTTGCATTTAAGATGGATGGCTTTACGTTTGCTTAGTCTGCGCGTCTGATTCAATTGAGCTCTTCATCCTTCCAAAGTCGATACACTGGCACTAAGTAATTCGATACTGTAAAACCCATTATATAAAGCGCTTGGAAAAAACACATAGTCCAAAGCGGTGTATAAAACACAGTTTTATATTATCGTTTGTGGTAACTTTTGTTCAAGTAACTGCTGTGTGTAAAATCGTACAAACTGGCACATGCGTAGCAGTGACGTGGATACGTTTAAACCCTCGTAGGTCATCTTAGTTGGTCAGCTAAGGTGCCCCAAAGTCAGGTGTGACACCATATACCAGCCGCTTTTCTTACCCAGCATGCTGCGAGTATGCCATACTTCCGGCTGTATAGAGAAAAATACAAGTCCCAGAATGCTGTTTGCTAATAGCCAATAATGGCGGGCGGGGTTACATGAGACTGCTTGGAGCCTCATGTTGTGACAGTTTTGTTTAAAAACACCACTCATGTGTGGTAAGATCGTGGGAGCACCGTGTCCTGCCCTCATTCTTCAAAACATTATTTTGAGAGCACAGCACATGCCAGACTGACTAAAAGCAGACGCTGCAATCAAAGGGCTGACCTTTGACCTGTTGGGTTTAACTGGATGTTCATGTCCAGCTGCAGCATTTTCCGCATTGTGCGAACAACCCAATAACATGAGTAGCAAAACAAAACAAAAAGAGCTATTGGTGTTGTAAATGATATTTTTTTTTACTAGAGGAGTCTAGAAGACTAAGAATGAGGCAATACCACTGGGAAGAGAGACACAGCTGCAACACTGTATAGAGCACTTAGAATGAGGAATTACAACTGGGACCAGAATAGCAGCTAGCAGCACTGTCTGGAAGACTTAGAATGAGAAATTACTAACAGGACCAGAGAAGCAGCTAGCAGCACTGTCTGTAAGACTTAATATGGGTAATTACCACTGGTACCAGAGAGGCAGCTGCAGTACTGTCTAGAGGACTAAGAATGAGGGATTACCCCTGGGACAAGAAAACCAGCTAACAGCACTGCCTAGGGGACTTAGAATGAGGAATTACCACTGGGACCAGAGAAGCAGGTAGCAGCACTGCCTAGAGGACTTAGAATTTGGAATTACCACTGGAACCAGAGAAGCAGCTACAGCACTGTCTAGAGGACTAAGAATGACGAACTACCACTGGGACCAGAGACACAGCTGCAGCACTGTTTAGAGGACTTAGAATGTGTGAATTACCGACTGGACCAGAGAAGCAGGAAAGTATTTTGTTTTTGATTTTTCAATTCAGACAGTTCCTTTGCTGCTGTTGAATTGCTTTTTTTCACAGGGCGTACAGGTGGTCTATGATGGATGAGACACAGCCCACACCCCATGGGTACTCTCGTTGTAGGGGACAGTAAAGGTTTTAGCGAGCTTTGTTTTTGGAAAAAAGATAAAGCAGTGTTTGCCCATTAGCACTAGAATTTTAACATCTGAACATGAAATACGATCTCCGCCCTGGCACCGCTTCACTAAATAACCTTTGATTGCTTCCAAGCATAAAGGCATAAAATCATAAACTGAAACTAGATTTAAATTTTAGTAGTTATCCATTGTCTTGTGACACCTTCAACCTGTCCTGCCTAAAAATACCAGCATGCAGATGTGGCTGGCTAAAAGGCTACAACTACCTGAAGTAGTCACGCATGACTTAAGATCACCTGCGCGCTATGTTTTTAAATATTACAAAGCAGCTAGTCTACTTCCAATGCTACTTACTTGTGCACAAAGTAAGAAGCGATGAGGGAGGGTGACGGGTCAAGCTGCAAATTGCGAGGGGCTGGGCGACAGCATGTAACACCAGAAAGCACAGAAATGTTATTAGCTAACAATATTGCACACGCTGACTTCTGCAGTGTGGTGCGGGGGCTCAGACTAAGCACAGTGCTCGCTAGGGAAAACAAGGGTCAATTAGGTCCATCTCTCATAGATTCTGCATTTTTGGAATGAGTAGACTTTAAACAGGGGTGACTTTGTTAACTCAGAGGTTGGTCACTGGAACTTGTGAGTCATAACCTATTGAGGCAGCGACATTTGCTTCTAACATTTTATACAATGAGTAGCCTCTGTGTGCTATTATTGGTGCAATTTGCTAGAGTCTTTTATTTGAGGTATAATCTTCCATATATCTTTTTAAAAAAAATCCTGGCTATGATGCCTGGTACGCTGTGTATTAGGCACTGCAAACATGCCCTAATGCAGCCTCCGAGCACTCTATTGTACCTAAAACATAAGCACTACTATTAAAAGATGTAGAAATATGCTACGTTGGAGAATTAACCACTGTCTGTATTGTTTATCATTATTGTGCACATACAACAACGCAGGGTGCAAGCAACTGCTTCAGAAAGGTGGAGGCTCCTAATTAGCTTAATTAGGCGAAACTCTGCATCTAATCCTTTTCCTCTCTCAGTAGTATAAATGTGACAAATAGCAGAAGTAGGTTTAACAGTTGTACATGCTTCCGTGAGCTCGCCTGCCAACCAGCTGCTAATTTCAGCCAGGCGGCCAGTGAAGTGCGGGGCTCTGCAGGGGCCAGTGTCGCCATGTCAGCTATGGATGATGCTATACCCTCGTGCCGCATGCTAAGGCATGCCCCGGGGCTATGTCAAGCTTCTGAAGTCCACTGGCCAATGAGAGCGTTCGGACCCAGGAATTCTCCTACCGCTCCACATTTTTAGGTCTCGCCTACGCAGCGCGCATGCGCTGCATAGGAGAGACCTTTAGAAATCGGCACAGCTTTCCCTGCAAAAACGTGCACGCGTTGCATTGCTTCCAATGGCAACGCGTGCACGTCTGGCGATTCACTTGCGGGAGCGAGCAGCTGGCGCCATATGTTAATTATCGCGCCTTGCCGCTCGCTCCCGCAAGGGAATCGCGCTGGCCCCCTCCTTTCGCCCCTCCCTCTGCTGACGCGCGAGGCGCGCGCTTGTGCTTGTTTTGTCCTTCTGTCTCTCCCACTCTCGCAGCTCCCACTGCCTTGCTGACTTTGATTGAGGTCTGATACCAGCCTGGGAGGAGAGGATGCCGTTAAGAAAAGTGCAAAAGCGTTCACAGGCATGTTTTGTCAACTTTTATTGCGTTTTTAGAAAAGTGAATCCTACAGAGATGGCCGCCCTGTTTAACTCTGTCCTATGCGCCAGGGCTAAGTATAGGTACTTGCTTGTAAGTCCGCTTTTGATTTCTAGTCACTCATTAGCCCAGCCCTCTTTCCCAGCTGTGGGCGCTGACCTTCTCTAACTCGTATTTCAGCCCATTCTCAGCAACGCGTCATCCATTAATCCTAGGGGGCCACCGGCATAGGACAACGCCGTGTGAAAAGTACATACCTCCGGTGACCCTAAGAAAACTTCAGAATTCACCAATTAATTCCAGGGAAGCCTTCAGCCGAGCTACGCACCGGGGCTCTACCTTTACTGCAGGGAAAACTGCGGCCACCTTCAGAGCTGAGCTGGTTTCGTATCTGAATTATTATGCTTAGAAGGAACAAGACCGGCCAGATTCGCATTATTTTGCAGTGCTGTATAAGATTTAGACTGGAGAATACATTTCTCAGTGAGAGATAAGTTTTACCATTTTTCTTTCTCGAAACATAACCACCCTCCCCTCCGTTTTACATTCGTGAACATGCATTCACGGTGTACGTCTTGAGGACATCAAGTCCCCAGCCCACTCGGCCCCATGGTGAAGTTTCCAGTGATGGTGTACCGGGTTTCAAATTATGGAATTAAATATTGCACAAAACGCAACAGATCTGAACCTCAGCGTAATAAAGTGCTTTAAACTTGCAAGGCGCTTTATTGTTTGTATATTAAGAGATGACTGTACCTAGCAGACTACCCAGTGCATCGTCAATGGCAAAGCCGTTGGACATAAACGTGCTTAAATGTGGCACTTACCATCCCTGAACAGAGGCTGATGACGGCCGTGTGCTCAGCCCTGGCATTGATGTGCCCAGTGTAGAAGCAGTGCCTCATGTCCCCGTCCTCGTCGCCGTATAAGTCGGTACCGTTATCCCTGGCGTCGCCCAAGAGCGTGACACTGAAAAGTGGGGCAATAAATCCAGAATTGGCCGTCAAGTTGAGGAGGAACTGCTGCCCGAAGGCCGAGAGCCGGTAGTGGGTTTTAGGGGAGAGGGCCCAGGGGTCAGAAGGGACACTTCTCTTCTTCCTTTTGAAGTGCAGATTGGTGGGGAACGCTTGTCCAAACTCATCCACCCGTGTGGGTGTCACTATCTCGTACTCGCCAAGTTTATCCAACAGTTTCGCTGCAAAAAGAAACAAGCATTGGCATAGCCAATAGGTCTCGCTTTTGGGACCTTATAAGTATTTAGTTATGCAGCACAATATCCTTGGTGCAACAACATCAACTGATGCATGGGTAAACACTTATAAGGTCCCAAAAGCGAGACCTATTGGCTATGCCAATGCTTGTTTGTTCAAAACTATGGGCATGCTGCTTAGAGGCCACAGCCCCTCTCCATCTGCATGTCGAATGACTCACAATACAACACTTTGCACGCTGCGTTTGGAAAAAAAAACTAGTCAATGATAGCATAATAAAAAAAAAAGGACATTCAATAAAACAGAAAACACCGCACTCCTGCAGCTTGTACACGTTATATCTACTGAACATTTTACTTTCAACCTTCCTTAAATGAAAATCGTAAACACATCACAAGCGTACATGGAGGAAGACGGCAAACCGCGCCAGCCCTTCCTTTTTACCCTGTACCCCGCCTCCTTTAACCAACGCTGTCTATGCCAAGGTAACGCTCTGAGAAGCTGTTTGCACGCTGCTGTGCCATAGCCTACATCTGTGCTTGATGAAGACAATGTCTGTGCTAACATTGAAGAAACTAACAGTAAAAGCAGCCTAAAAGAACCTAGAACATGCCACAAACAGTCCAAAAATGGCCCACACACTCACCTGTTAGATCAGCCCGCCGGGCACTGCCAGATTGCCCTACAGACCTACCCCGAGCCTGTTTGCTACTTTTGTCGGTCTTGCAAGGAAATATTATTCCATGATGCCGGTTTTTGTAATGTACGTCCTAATCATTTTGTCTAACCTTTGCGCCGAAACTGCCCGATAGTTTATTATATATTTATCACAATCTACATACAAAGGTAAAGCACAAAGCAACTTTACATACGCAATAAGCAACATGTAAAAGCTTAAGCGGCTGAAATGACACTACACACCGGCGGTTTTCCCAGTACAACCACTAAAGCTGGTCCTCGGCACTGCAAGGACTCTGTATATGAAGCCTCGGGCCCCGGCAGAGTACGTATCGCGCGCTGTTTATAGTGTCATTTCAGGCTACCAAACCTTACCGTTTTACTGCTTGTGCTGTCTCTGCCTCCCACAGTAAATTGGAAAAACGCCACTGTTTTGTCACGCATGCGTACGATGTAAGGTATCGCGCGTATGCGAGACAAAGAGTGCAAATTTAGCAACAAATTATAAAACAAACAAGCACTGAAAATGCAACAGGACTCGTATTTACGCGAGCCCTATTGCATTTTAAACGGAAGTGTGGACATTAAAGAAGGCACAAATGGGAGGGGGTGGGGGGGTGGTTGTGGTAAAAAAAATTACGGGCTGCGGGAGGGAAGGGGGAGAGGCAGGGGAACAAAACGGTTTTTACAGTAAAGGGGCTGATAGCCTCGGAAAAACAATAATGACGACATGGCCATCAGGAGGCGGGACTAAGAAGCCAAAAACCAATCACAATGCTGAATTTATGATGGAAACCAATGAAAATTATAGATGGAAAGTGGGCGGAGCTTCCCCCAGCTATAGTGTATACTGCATGTCTCGCAAAGCGAGCAGCGCATTGCGCTGCAACGCTATGCAAGACCTAAAAAGGAAGATGTGGATCAAGCGTGACACTCCAGCACCACACTGGGGCATAGTCCAGCAAGAAGTTTTGCCTACCCAGCCAAAGCCACTCTCCTGAGCCTACAGAATAGGGAGCTGCTCTCTGTCCCTCACACCCATCAGACGAACAGGAGCTGAACCTGAAAACCAGGTACAGGGCGCTGTGGGTCTGCAGGATGCCCACAGAGAGCGCCTTCAAAGACTGCCTCATCACCTGCCAAGGTGCCCCATAATGCCGCTGCTGATGCTAGGCAAGCCCTGCCACCTAGAAGGCAAAGCTAAAATTGCCACATAGCCTGTGACTCAGATGGCCCCCCAACCTGAAACCTGCTGCCAGGGCTGTTGTTTCTGTGCCCCCCGCCTTAGACGTCCTTCATCCGACCATGTTTGTCAAAATCAAAGGTAAAATGGATCAAATTTTAAAACGGCAGCACAGTGGCAAGAGATGCCCACTAGAGGGCGCCATGTCATACGAAATGACAGAGAGAGCTGTCACCAAAAGAGTCCTTCTTCACGAGACCATGACTTTAGTAGCACAAAAGGGTTGAGTGGTCCCTCCATAACTCAAAGAACACAACGAATGCCTTAGTAAAGACTTGGAGTACCGGTGCACTGGGGCAGCTACAGCAAATACACAAAAGAGAGAGCATGGAGGAGTGATCTGCAGAAAAAAGAAAGGGTGAGAGGGTGCCAACAGCATTGGTGAAGGAAAGTGATACTATAAAGCAGCACAGCACTAGTAGCTAGCCTGAAGCTGCCACTGCACTCACCACTTCACGAGCCTTGCCACAGACGGGAGCAGTTACAGTAAGAAGGAGAGATGTGCAGACACAGTTCCCTGCATATAGAGCTGTTCCCCATCTCCCTGGCACCACTATAAAGGAGAAGCGCCAGGGCAAAGTGCACACTCCCCGTGAGGAGAACATTGCACAGACACTATTCCCAGGGAGGGAGATGAGCGGAAAAGACTAAGTACTGCTCCGCCACCACAAAGAGATTGATCACATGAGCGCCACACTCCCCCTGTGGGCTGCCTATCATTTGAGGGGAGTGAGACTCCTAACCCTCACCAGGAGCATCCGGAAATCAAAGCTGCCCCAGCCAAGAGAGCTGCGAATAATCAAGTGAAAGCCAAGGTAATGGGACCGAAGGCAGACAAGCCACAGGCAAGCCCAACGAAAGACACAAGGAGAACCTGCGATAAGCGCACGCCCCCCAGTGGATGTCTGACACCATCGCAGCTGCCGTTGCAGTGAAGAGAGCTTGACTAATGTTTTCGGAAAAGGAAGCACGCACACCCCTAGTGGCAAGTGACCACCACTGCAAGAAAGAAAAGCACACATGCAGGGAGCCAGCAGATGGCACCCACGAGGACTAGCTACTGGCCCACCACTGTCAGAGCAGAGAAATGCCAAGATGGCATATAGACAATGCCCTGCTGCATGAAAGGAGCAGCACCAGCTGGCTGACTAGCAACGTATGGCCACCCTTGGCCTGTCAGTGAGAATGTCCCGGAGTGACCAACCCTGCCACACATGCACATACCTAGGCAGGACCAAGCACCACAAAGGCGCAGCTTCAGGGCGCAAACACTGCGTTCTTGAGCGAAGAGGAGGCGGAAGGAAGTTTGCCCGCCATCTACTGAGTGAAGCACTGAGGAAATCCCAGAGGAGGGGCCCTGTGTGGCCCAAACGTAGGAAGGACAGCATCTGCACACTTTAACTGCATTAGCACTGCCCTTCACGCAACTGACAATAGCCATCGGAGACAGACACGAGGACACCAGGGCTAAACTCAACAATTGCCTCACTGAAATGGCAACCTGGATGTCGGAACACTGCTTAAAGCTCAACGCTGAGAAATCTGAGATCTTGCTCCTCGGCTGAGCCAATCATATCTGGGATGCGTCATGGTGGCCCCACTCGCTGGGAGATGCCCCAGCACCCAAGCAGTGCGCAAAAAATGTGGGTGTTTTCATTGATAACACCCTATCCATGCAGGATCATGTGTGGACCCTGTGTGGAAGAAGCTTCGCTATGCTGAAGCTTTTAAAAAGGCTTTTTCCCTGGATCCCACTGGAAAGTAGGAGAACAGTCACACAGGCCCTACTGGTCAGTAGGCTGGATTATGGAAATTCACTTTTTGTTGGCATGCCAGACTATCTGTTCAAACGTCTGCAAGTGATACAAAATGCAGTGGCTAAACTGGTGTGCAACAAAGGCAGATACAGCTCAGCAACCAATTGCTTGAGGCAACTTCACTGGCTGCCCATGCATCAAAGAGCAAGATTTAAGCTCTTAGGACATGCACACAAGGCACTCCATGATACTGGCCCTAGGATCCTTCGGAATAAAATCAAATTCTACACTCCACCCAGGTGCCTAAGGTCATGTCTTCAGGGGCTAGTTGAGACTAAAATAATCAGAAAGATCAGGGCAGGTGGACACACCTTTTCATATCTCGCAGCTTTGTATTGGAACAAGCTTCCACTGGAACTACGGCTGATCGAGGACTACACAGCGTTCAGGAAGAAACTTAAAACCCACTTATTCCCCAAAGACTGATGTCACCTACTTTAACAGCCCCAGCCCTAACCACCACCCTCCCGCTACATTAGCGCCGTGATATCCCTATGGGATAAATGTTGCGCTTTATAAATAAATAAATAAATAAAGTGGGCCAGAAACTATTCAGGGAATGCCCCCAAAACTGCCTTAAGATTGCGTCGCACATCGGCCCAGTACAGGCATGAGGAGAGTTGCGAGTCCCCGCGTGGCAAGCTGCCACCGACACAAAAGGAAGGATACTCGTCTCCCACAGCGATACTGAGATGCACGCGTAATACCTTGTTGAGGAGAAGTAAGGTATGGAAGAGGCTGCAGACCGGATCCTTCAAAGCATACCTACCTCCACTTCCGTCCATGAAAATGGCTGAAGCACCGGAGAAGACGCCCAGTCCTACAGACAGAACCGGACTGATGAGTGGTTGGTGACGGGAGAAGATGTGCAGTCCATCGGACATGACGGAGCAGGCAAGAAGTCCCCATGAGAAGAGCTGACAACACATGGCCTGTCGTCACTTCGCAGCATGTGCAGAATAGATGTTCAATACGTGGCCTGTCGCCACTTTGCAGCATGTGCAGAGAAGACATGTGGCTGGACGCCACATCTCATGGCAAGTAGGAAGAAGAGAGCATGGCATGTTGCTTCATTTGTGAAAAAGAAAAGGAGTGGAGATAAAGGAGTGTGACAATCGTGTCACTCAGAAGAACGGACGACCACGGGTGTGCAGGAGAATTTAACACGGGGACAAGAATGAGGACTCGAACCACTATCTGAGTGCACCTACTAACACAAGCCAGCCACTGGGGTACAGTGACGTCACAGGAGATAGCTCAGCAGGAGTACCGAACATAAGCCTCCTGCATGTGCGAACTGTGTATCTGCCCGACGCTTCACAGTGTTACCGTCCAGCCACTTGACAAAAAGGGTCAGTGATGATCTGAAGAACCAGTGACCACCTGCTCACCTGGTTTACATCCTGATCCCGGTAGCGAGTGCATGTTCTGACCAGGACACATCCACCCCTGACATTGCAGAAATGACTAGGCAGTGGTTCCGAGGTGGTCTTGCGTCTGTCTAGATGCAGACACATATGCAGAGCCAGTGCAGCCCATAGGCAGTCCTGTGGCAACTCAACCAAGGGGCCTCCCCCAAGCGTGAGAGATGGACTTGTCTAAGCCCCACCACTGGATTTCAGGAGGAAGCCAGGCCATGTAACAGAGACTTCAACAGGTCACAGCACACCAAGACTGTCTTCAGTGGATCAGGCAACACCATCTTTAAGCATTCAGAATGGACTCCACCGATGCTCCTGATGCACCAAGTTTGAACTGTTAATCACCAACTGCATCACAGTGAGAATACGCTGGAGTGATCAACATCACATAGGGGGACTGTCACCTAACTGGCGTGATGCAGAGGGA
Source organism: Calotriton arnoldi (assembly GCA_963921515.1). Lineage (NCBI taxonomy): Eukaryota > Metazoa > Chordata > Amphibia > Caudata > Salamandridae > Calotriton > Calotriton arnoldi. The sequence continues at coordinate 314,207 of CAWUFW010015117.1, read as the reverse complement.
TCCGGACTTCACCAGCACCACGTTCGTGTCCAGAGGCATCTGGTTAAATTATGGATGCGTGCCGAGATGCCCGGGGGCTCCCAGCTGCACCTGTCCAACTTTGTCCTGCGGACTGTCTCTCGAAGCTGTGAGACTTAATTTGTTTTAATTGTTTTTCGTTCCTTCCCACAGGTTGGACTTTTGTTTTTTTGTTTTTAATAAAATTTGTGAGGAATGTTGTGTCCTGCTGGACACAGTCTAGTGTTTTACCAGCCTCTCCCACAAGGGCTGGCTCATACACCCAGCCCACACCCATCCAACACAGGTGACCCTGCCAATAAAATAGCCCTGGTGCATGTGCTGGTGGCTAGTTCAGTACAGTAAGGATGTTACCTGTAATCCTAGTTCTCGTCTAGGGGTATCCTCATCAAAGTCATAAGCACTGAATATTCCCGCCCATACACGGGGACCCCGGAATACATTAAAAATATATACATAAAACACACACATATATATATATATATATATATATATATATATATATATATATATATATATATATATATATATATTTTTTCACAAGCCAATGTTGCATTCAATAAAACAAGGCTAACCAATGCTCTGATAATCTGCTTTAGCAGCAATAGATACAAAATTCTGCTCTCTTTTTAATATATCTTTTTTTACACCTATATAGAGGTTAAAAAAACAAATTAGGAGGACAAGGAGACACTTGAACTCTAATGAACAGCAGAAAATTCTCATGTCACACAACAGGCTTTGTTAGCCCATAGGCTGCATTGGAATCTTAACAGCATAGAAAATGAAAGCAATTGCAAGAGCAAAACTGGCACCGTGCCTTTAAGGCAGCCATGACCCCCAGTTTCCCATCATGCCTCAGGGGTGACAGGTAGGTCAGTTGTTTTTTGCGGAGACCCGAAGGTCAGGACACAAAGAGATGAATCAATGATTGATCATTTGCCCGGAGAGGAGGGTGGGTTACTTATGACTTTGATGTGGATACCCCTGGAAGAGAACTAGGATTACAGGTAAGTAACTTATCCTTCTCTTCCAGGGGATCCTCATCAATAATCATAAGCACTGAATCGAATAGCAATCCCATCCTCTACACCTGCGGACAAATGAGTAGAATCAATTCTTTCCGGCTCCTTCAGTCAGGACCCTGGATTTTCAGCTCTGTATTTTTTGGGGCTTTTTGTCAAAACGTTTCCTTTATTAGTCAGTAACTTCTGTTCATTCAACGTCTTTCTCCTGTTGAGGTAGAAGGTTACCTTTTTCTGACAGAAATGTAGTTTTTTTTCTGTCAAATTATGCCTTCTCTTTTTGACCCTTGCCCCTCCTGTGGCAAAAAGAAGGCCAAAACAGACCCACATTCGGTTTGCATTCTCTGTCTTCCTGAGTCTTTACGAGGCCACTGTTGAAAGTTTCAGAACCCCGCACGTCGTCGAAGACTTCTCAGGAAAATAGAGGTACGTCTTCCGATCGATGACTTCCACCGACGACAGTTCAACCCTCTCCGTTGCTGTCAACTCGGCGACGGTCAACGTCGAGGAGCAGATCTCTGTTGGCACCTTCACAATGCTCAACGTCGAGGCGAAGTCCTCCGTTGCCGTCAACCCGGTGACGGTCAACGTCGAGGCCTCGATCAACGTTGACACACTCCCGAAGAGGCTCAATGGCCAGAAGGCATTCGCCGTAGTCAACTCCCCGTACGACGTAGAGACATCGGTCTCCATTGGCCAGTACGCTCCTAACGTCGAGGCACCAGTCAATGTCGGCAGGTCATCGCACTCAACATCAAGACTCCATTCTCCACCGATGGTTCATTGCTCGACGTCAAAGCCGAAATCAACTTCAGTCTCCGTCGGCTACTCATCTCCCGACGTCGAGTACGCAAACTCCGTAAGTGTCTTCCCAGCCAGAGGTCTTGGTGGCACATAGCCATTCGACGTAGAGGCACTCTCATCTCTCGACGTTGACACACCGATTACCATCGAAAAGACGTTCACAGGCTTCCCGCCCAGCATCGCATAGGCGCTCAGTGTCATCAATCTCTCAGACGGGATCACCACAGGTACCTCTCTTGACCTCTAGGAGCTCCATTTCTCTGTCTCCTGAATGGCGAGCATGAAAAGACACACCACAGATGGACGTTCCTCCTGCACAGCAAGAGAAGGGGGAGAGATCACCTTCCGTTACTTACTTGTAATCCTAGTTCTCTTCCAGGGGTATCCACATCAAAGTCAAAAGTAACCCACCCTCCTCTCCGGGCAAATGATCAATCATTGATTCAACTCTTTGTGCCCTGACCTTCGGGTCTCCGCAAAAAACAACTGACCTAACTGTCACCCTTGAGGCATGATGGATAGCTGGGGGTCATGGCTCCCTTAAAGGCACGGAGCCAGTTTTGCTCTTGCAATTGTTTTCATTTTCTATGCTGTTAAGATTCCAATGCAGGTTATGGGCTAGCAATGCCTACTGTGTGACATGACAATTTTCTGCTGTTCATTAAAGAGAGTTCAAGTGCCTCCTAATTTCTTTTTCTTTGTCTATATATGTGTAAAAAATAAATTAGAAAAAGATATATTAAAAAGAGAGCAGAATTTAGTGTCTATTGCTGCTAAAGCAGATTATCAGAGCATTGGTTAGCTTTGTTTTACTAGATGCTGTATATGGCTTGTGAAAAAATAATATATATGTATAAATATAGAGCTGTATATATATATATATATATATATATATATATATATATATATATATATATATATTCACTGAAAAAACCATAGGTTTTAGGGAAAGTTATAGTTAGTTGGACATTGCACTCGTACAAAACCCGTGAAATTCCCCGTTATAGTTAGTTCAGCTAACTATAACTCGCGCCCACAATGCACTGCTGATGACGTCACATATTACATCACTCATGACATGGTCAGTGACATCACTGATGACATCACTGATGACATCTCAAATGACATCACTGATGACATCATCCATGTGAGAATTTAATGCATCTTAACACACCCTAATATAACTTTTGATACACCCACTCTAAATTACAGACTGCCATTCTCAAAACCATAGACACTCCAACACCAAAAACTACATACCCACTCACTGATTCTTAGGTCTACACACACACATCTACTCACTCACCCGTACAGTCACTCATACTTACAGTCACTCAGTACAGGACTATCATATGCACTCATACACCTATATAAACACTCACACAATGCAACTCATCCATAGAGGTACTCACACACCTAGTCAGTCATGCAAATAATTAATCACACTCCAATTTACTCACCTATACAGTTATACACACCAGCTCACTTATTAATAAAAATACTAGCACATTCTTACGCTCCTATGCAATCACTGATGCAAGCACACACTCATCCATATAGCCACTCTCACAATCACACACTCTCACTTATAGCCATTTATATACTCCAACACACATATATACTGCCTTTCACATATGTAGTTACTCACACATGTACCACTGAGATATACATTCAATCACTAACACACCCATACACACACTCACCCACCCATACAGTCCATCACAGACGCACTGTTGAAACCATGCACCCAGTGAATCACCCACTCACACATCTATGCACAGAGTCACACACACCCCACCCACACAAACACTGAGGCACCCATATAGATACTCAGAGAACCAATCCATAACCCATATAGACACTCATTAGCTAGTCAGAAACCCATGCAGCTGCTTACACAACAGACAGACGGATACAGACATTCACACAGTTTAGTCACTCACCCATGCATCCAGTAAGATACATTTAATCACTCACTTATAGACTCAGTCACGCCCCTACTAAATCATCCATTCAGACGCTTATACACCCACTCATTCTTCAATGCGCCTTTCCCTATATATATTAAACATATTTAAACTTTACAGAAACACACAGTCACTGGATGATGTCAGTGATGTCATCAGTGATGTCACTGACCATGTCATGAGTGATGTAATATGTGACGTCATCAGCAGTGCATTGCGGGGCGCGAGTTATAGTTAGCTGAACTAACTATAACGAGGGAATTTCACGGGTTTTGTACGAGTGCAATGTCCAACTAACTATAACTTTCCCTAAAACCTATGGTTTTTCAGTGAATTTCAAAGGTTTTTTAAATGCTAAACCCTAACTATAACAGGCCTGAAACCTATGGTTTTTTCAGTGAATTTCAAAGGTTTTTAAAATGCTAATTCCTAACTATAACAAGCCTGAAACCTATGGTTTTTTCAGTGAATTTCAAAGGTTTTTTAAATGCTAATTCCTAACTATAACATGTCTGAAACCTATGGTTTTTTTCAGTGAATTTCAAAGGTTTTGTAAATGACAATTTTTAAATGTATTAATTGTTATATTTATTTTTTTTTGATACTGATTTACTACATTTTTTTAAACTATTTATTTTTAGATATTTTATTTTTTAAATTACATTGTAATTACATTATACATTACATTACAAAATATACTTTCTCAGAATGAATTACTTTAGTTTAAATACTTTGCAAATAGGCAATAGACTTTTAAGTACAGTAGTTACAGTTGTTGCAATGGGCAACACAATTTCAAACACAATGCAACATTGAGCTCAATGTGAATTTCTAGCTAAATGCAATTAGTTACTTTATGGATTACTTTTCTAACCACAGGACTGGATCCTAGATTCAGTCCTGGGACATCTCCTGTAAACAGTTGAGTAAAGCGTTTTGGTTACAGCAGTGATTTTTAAGGAATATTATTGTATTTTAAAAGTTGACACTTAGAAACTTTTTCACATAGAATCACCAATGTTATCCTATGGGAGGAAATTCACTTAGCAGGTAAGTAGTGTTATCGTTACTTTTTCTTACTCAGTGGTGGATCCTGGATCCAGCACTGGTGCATCTCCTGTAAACAGTTGAAAGAATGCGTTTAAGTCATACAGGCGATTTTTAAGGAATATTTGTAGTTTGTGAAAATCAACACTTTGAAACTTTTCTGCTGAAAACCAGACAATGGATTCCTACGGAAGGAAATATAAGTTACTGGTAAGTACGGTTAAAATTACTTTTCAGGATCAGTACTGGGCTGAAAGATGCAGCACTGAGGTCTCTCCTGATAACAGGTGAGTAAATCGGAATTCGTATTTTGGCTGATTTTAGAGGAATATTTGCACAATGGTGAAGGGAGGGGGCGGGGCCTGAGGTGACATCTGTGCAAACGCGCCCCGTGGCGCGTTTTAAGTTGGGGGATTAAGTCCCCTTGAATCATGAGGGTCCCTGGGGTCCAACTAGCCCACCCTGTACCTCCAGTATGCGCCAGGGAGCTGCGTTGCAGAGAGATGTTCAGAGGCCACGCCCCTTTTTGCACCTCTCTGCAACACAGCTCTGTGGCACTTTCTGGACGTACCTGGTGGGCTAGTTCGCCCCCAGGGACCCTCAGGATTGAAGGGGATTTCATTCCCCATCTTAAAATGCGCCACGGGGCCTGTTTACACACATGTCACCTGAAGCCCCGCCCCTCCTTCACCACTGTGCAAACGTGCCCCGTGGCGCGTTTTAAGTTGGGGATTAAGTCCCCTTGAATACTGAGGGTCCCTGGAGTCCAACTAGCCCACCATGTACCTCCAAAAGCGCCACAGAGCTGCGTTGCAGAGAGGTGTAAAAGGGGCGTGGCCTCTGTACACCTCTCTGCAACGCAGCCCCTGGCGCATACCGGAGGTTCCTGGTGGGCTAGTTGGCCCCAGGGACCCCCAGTATTCAAGGGAATTACTTCCCCTTCTTAAAACGCGCCAGGGGGCGCGTTTACAGACTGCTGCAGGGAGGGGGCAAGGCCTCGGCACGATGCCGGTCTTTTTTTTTTTTGTGCTATTTTCTGCCCAGGGGGTCTTTGTGGGACCCCTGAGCAGACCTAGGAGTCAGGGTGTTTCTACCCTGCCCCCTTTGTGCGTTTTGCGCACTTGTTTCTTGTGTTGTTTTTTTAATCAGTGGGATCCCCGCACCCTAAGCGCATCCCGCCGATTTAGAAAAAAAAAATGCTTTTTCTGCCCAGGGGTCCTTGTGGGACCCCTGAGCAGACCTAGGGGTCAGGGTGTTTCTACCCTGCCCCCTTTGTGCGTTTGCGCACTTGTTTCTTATGCTTTTTTTTTTTAATCGGCGGGATCCGCGCACCCTAAGCGCATCCCGCCGTTTAAAAAAAAAAATGCTTTTTCTGCCCAGGGGTCCTTGTGGGACCCCTGAGCAGACCTAGGGGGTCAGGGTGTTTCTACCCTGCCCCCTTTTGCGCTTTGCGCACTTGTTTCTGTCCCTCGGTTCTACAGAGGGACAAAATAGCTGCCAACACTTCCTGATTTGGAGTGTTGACAGCCACTTGACAGCCAATTAGCATGCAGCTCGTGATCGGGACGGTGCGCGCAGGGTGCGCTCAGGATACGCGGACCCTACTCGCCCATAGATATATATGTGACTTTACTTTTGATTTTCTCAGGAACTACTGAACGGATTTACACCATTTAAGCAAAAGGCACGACACTGAACCAAGGGCTACCTCTTTGCCAAATTTGGTGTAATTCCGTTCAGCAGTTCGGGCTGTAGCTGCGACTAAAGGTTCCTATGGAAAAATGAATGGGGAAAACGCGTTTTGGGACCCCCCTTTTTTCTCAGCCCCCGCTTGACGAATCAACCCGAGACTTTTTTTTTTTATTTTTTTTTATTTTCAAAAACCTTTATTGAAAGATTGTACAGTACATCAGTGTAATAGAAAGTCGCATATTAAATAACATTTAATAAAGCATATTAGCAGCACCTTCCCATTTCAGTAACAGTGTAACATAGTCTATTCTACCCCCCTAACAAAAGTGCAGGTCAATCCTCCGGTGATTGCAATCCCTAAGCGATCGGTACAGTATATTCATACAACATACGGACAGGAAAGTGCAGTGGCGTGTACAATAGTAAGAGAGCTCCGGGTATTTACATATCCCAGTGGTGCAGAGGCTTTTTTCTCGTTGTCTCTGCGCCCGTGCCAGACAACCAAGCGGAGTGTTGCGCTTTCATTAGTCTACTGAGCCTATACACACGGCTGCGACTCTGGGCGAGGCTGCGCCCCTGGTGACCCCTCCTGTGTGGGTGAGACTCGAGCCGCAGGCTCAGTCCCAAAGTTCCCCCCCACAGCAATTCCACTCTCATCTGACTCGCGTTCCGCCTCCTGTGCTAATAGGTAGGCGGTCAGTGGGCCCCAGATATCCTTCGGGCGTGATTTAATGGGAAGTAAGTCTGCATAATGATGCATATTTTCTTGCCAGGTGGTCATCGTGTGGACCCAGTCCTTGAACTTGGGGGCATGGCCTCTCCCCCATCGGCATGCAACTTGTCTTTTTGCTAATAGCAGCCCCATTGCTAGGAACTTTTTTTGTTGTGTGTTGACACCCTGAATCAGCCCCAAGAGGGCCACAAGAGGACTGGGCACCATCTGTACACCTAGCATGTCCGAGAGACCTCCAAACGTCTGTTCCCAAAATTCCGCCACCCCAGGGCAGCTCCACGCCAGGTGGATGAAGTCCGCTTCCTCCCGGCCACACCTCTCGCATTTATCATTATCTCTTAGCCGGAATCTGTAAAGTTTAGCCGGGGTGTGATATATCCGGTGCAGGAATTTAAAATGTATAAGGCGTAGTCTGCTGTTGCTAGTGATGGACTTTGTTTGTGAACAGCTAAGTTCCCATTGGTCATCAGTCAGAGGGACATCCAGATCTCTGTCCCACTCGTTGCGGGCACGGACAGGGTGAGTTGGTGGCGCGTTTTGAGTGTGCCTATATAGGAGAGATACAGCATGTACAGGGGGCGCTGTCTGAAGGAAAGCGTGTAACGGCGCTAGTGTGTTCGGTTCTTCCAGAAAGGAAGTGGTTACGGCCTTTAGACTCTGCCTAAGGCGAGTGTACATGAATATGTCCATTATCGTTGGGGGGTGTGTTCCGAAGAACTGTGTCTGGGTGCGAAAATGCCCCTCAACATACAGGTCTCCCCAGGTGTGGTACTTGAGGTTTCCTAGCATCCTTCGGCATATCCCTTCGCACGTGACTTGCAACAAAGGGTTCCATATCAAGGGCATTTTAGGGGAGTATAGCATAGGGCTCTCCAATTTGTGCGCTATCCGGTGCCATGCTAGTATCGTGCAGTCAACTGTGGACGGGTCTCGTCCGCGTTCCCTCACTGTTGTGAATAGGAAACCGGAGGTGGGTGTCGGAGCCATGTAGCCCTCCTCGATTGCCAGATGAGGCATGAAAGGTGGTGGGTGAAACCAATATGTTGCAAAATGGGCCTGTGCACAGTAATAGTAAAATTCAAAATTTGGGACATCATATCCTCCCTGGTGGTATGGGAGCATTAACGTGTTTAAATTAAGTCGTGCCTGTTTCCCTCCCCATATGAGCCTAATGAGCTGAGATCTAAGTGTCTTGAAGAAGAAGCTTCCGGGATGGTATGGTATGTTAATGAAAAGGTACAAAAGTTTTGGCAGAATTACCATCTTGATTAAGGAGATTCTCCCTGCCATAGAGAGGGGAAGTCGTATCCACTTAGTGATAGTATCTGTTATTTTGTCCATGGCTGTGCCATAGTTGATTCTCATTAACGCGTCTCTGTCTCTAGTAATATGGATGCCCAAGTATTTTAGTTCCTCAGTTTCCCACGTTAGAGGATAGTCCAGTAGGTGCTGCGGGGTATTATCTGTCAGAGGGAAAACCGCGGATTTTGACCAGTTTATATGTACCCCAGATATGACACCGAATTTAGTTATCTCCCGCAATATTGGATTGAGATTGTCCTGGGGCTTTTTTACATACAACGTCATATCGTCTGCATAGAGAGAGAGTAGCAACTGCCTATTAGGGTAGATCAGCGCTTTATCATTATGGTGTTGTCGGAGCTTTGCGGCTAGGGGTTCTATGGCTAGGGCAAAGAGGATGGGGGATAGGGGGCAGCCCTGCCGCGTGCCTCTGGCGATGTTAAAGGGGGGGGACCGGGCTCCATTTAGAAGCACCGATGCCACCGGCTGACTGTAAAGCAGTTGCACCCACTGGAGAAAAGGAGCGGGCATTCCCATGCGGCTCAGGACACCCAACAGGTAGTCCCACTCCAGGGAATCGAATGCCTTAGTGGCGTCCAGGAACACCGCCACCGCTGAGCAGTTCGGATCAATGTCCTGTAGGACTGCAGCAAGGGTTCTTAGATTATGTGATGTGGCTCTACCAGGGATGAACCCCGCTTGATCCGGAAGCACCAGGCGGTGCATCAGTATATTGAGTCTGGTCGCCAGGACTTTAGCAAGAATTTTAGTGTCGCAGTTCAGAAGGGACAGAGGCCGATACGAGTCACATTGGAGGGGGGACTTCCCAGGTTTCAAAAGCGAGGTTATAAGGGCCTCACGCATAGTCCTAGGCGAGCAGCCCACCTCCAGTGCCTCATAGAACACTTCCTTCAGGATAGGAGCCAGAATCGGGGCAAAAGTTTTGTAGAACTCTATGGGTAGGCCGTCAGACCCCGGGGCCCGCCCAGATTGCATACACATAATGGCCTCTGTGATTTCGTCGAGCTCTAATTCTAGACTTAGAAATCCCCGCTGGGTGTCTCCCAGCCATGCCAGCGTCGTATCGTCAAGGTAGCTCAACAAGTCAAGCGAGGCGCCTCTTTGGGAAGAGTACAGAGCACTGTAGAAGTCTCTAAATGTTTTTAATTGATCAGGAAGGTTTCTGTGCGTGACACCCTGCGCATCCTGTATTTCTGTGACATAGTTGGAGAACTTGGGGGGTCTGGACGCGCCTGCTAGTGCCCTCCCTGGCCGGTCTCCCTCACCATATATTCTCGGCATATGGGATTTCCCCCGAAAGTTACACTCCCTGTCCGCAAGTTTCCCATATTCGGTAAGCTTATTGCGCATGGTGACTTTGAATGTAAGGTTATCTGAGCTGATACTGATATCCTTCTCTATTTTTTTGAGTTCCATCTCCAATTTGGTGAGGTCGTTACGCAGCGCTTTCAGGATTCCCCTCCCTTAGCCATGCACCAGCCTCGGGCCGTGACCTTGAACGCCTCCCAGACCGTGATGACACTGGGAACTGATGAGATATTGCGTGCAAAAAAATCCTGTATTTCTTGCTCCAATTCAGCCCTGAATACTGTGTCCTGCAAGTGTAAGGGGTTAAGGCGCCAATTGCTATATGGGGAGTGTCGTATGGGGGATGTAGTTCCACCACAACTGGGGAGTGGTCGGAATACGTGCGGGCCAGATGGGACGCATGGCTCAGCCAGTGCGCCATACCTATCGAAATGAACATGTAGTCCAACCTGGCCCAAGATGAGTGAATTGTAGAATAGTGTGTACCCTCCTGTACCATTGGGTGTTTGTACCTCCAGGAATCCAGTAGTCGATTCTCTGCTACTATGTCCTGCAAGGTTCTTTGTGTGTTTGTGTAATGGGCCGGGGTTGCACGGGACCTATCCATTCTGGGTTGTAGTGCAGTATTAAAATCCCCCCCACATATGACATAGGTGGTACCAATCTCCTGGATTTTACTCCAGAGCTGGAGGAGAGCCCGAGGGTCATCGGTGTTGGGGCCATAGTAATTTGCGAACATTACATCAGTCGAATGTAGCCTCCCCCAGAGCAGGCAGAATCTACCTCCCACATCCGCTACCGTGCCACCGGGCACGAACGGCACTCCTCTTTTGATCAAGATAGCTACTCCTCGGGCATAACTAGAGTAAGAGGCGAAGCAACGATGCGAGGCCCACCTCGAGGCAAACAGGGGGACAGCCCCAGTGTTTAGGTGCGTTTCCTGTAGCATTGCAACTGTGATGTGATGCCTGTCTAAATACCCTAGTATCTGCCTTTTCTTTCTGGGGTTGTTGAGCCCCTGCACATTCCACGACGCGATCCTGAGATTATTTAAATTGCGCGCGCTGTCTGCCATTGTTGCTGTTATGAGGAATTATAATTAACCAGATCGTGAAAACCTTCGGCGATTGGGTGGATCGAGACCTTGCGAACATGAACATTCCCCCCTCCTCCCACCCCGGCTTCCCCAACTTGCCGGGCACATGAATTCTCCCCACCCAGGTAAACATCAAAAGTAAACAACCACTTTACTATCCGTAAAGTAAATTCAGGGGTACGCCCTCTTGGGAAACACGCTAGGGGCCCACAACTTGCTCACTCCCCTCCTTGCTCGCACCCACCTGCTACACCGCTGTAAGGCGTGCAGCTTCGGCGGGACGGGGGGTGAGTTGCCGAGCAGGATAGCTATCACAAAAGATAAGCAGAAAAATTATGAGTACATCACTAGCTAGAGTCAGTTCGTCAACAGTTCCAAAGCAATGAGCGCTCCAGAAAAATCAATGTTCCTTACGCAGCTCAGCCTGGCTCCGATAGAGGAGAGTGGGATCTAGGTCGACCATTCGCCCCCGACTCCGTGGATGCCGACCGACGGTGACTTTTAAGGTATTCTTCAGCCTGCTGCGGACTCAGAAAGTAGTGCTGTTTCCTATGATGGGTGATCTTCAATTTCGCCGGGTATAGCATGGCGTAAGGGATTTCTTGTAGTTGAAGTTTTTCTTTACAGCCGCGAACTTACGCCTAGCATCCTGTACTGACTGCGTGAAGTCCGGGAAGAACGCTAGTGTAGTATTCTCGTAGTGGACCTGCTTCTTTTCACGGGCCATTCGTAGGACCGCATCCCTGTCGCGGTAGTTTAAGAAGCGGGCAATAACTGGTCTCGGTGGTGCCCCCGGGGGCGGACGGGCCACCAGGGACCTGTGCGCCCGCTCCACCGTGAGGTGCGCCGAAAAGGAATCCCGGCCGAATAGGCTCACCACCAAGCTTTCGATGAAGTCCTCCTTGCGCCCCACGTTGGTAGTTTCCGCCAGGCCAAGTATGCGGACGTTATTTCTTCTGGAGCGGGCCTCCAAATCCTCGTTTTTATCCGCGATTACCTTAAGCAGTTTATTCATTTGTGTAATCTGCTCCTTGTTGGTTGTGGCGCCGTCTTCTAGCTCCGAGACTCTAGTTTCGGCTTCTTTCAAGCGTAGGTCATGTTGGTCCAACTTGTTAACCACAGCTTCCATTCTCATGTTCATAGTGTCCATCTTGGCGTCTATAGAGGTGAGGCTTTGCTTCATACTCAACAGGAGAGCCTTCCAGTCTTCCTCAGACGTGCCTGCTGGATCGGAATCCGCATTCTCGAGCGACTGCGATCTGGGGGTCTTGCGCGCTTCGAATGGGATTTTGGACTGTTTAGTGTCCGTGCGCCCCATCGTAGAGATCTGCAGTCAGCGCAAAGGCGCGGAGTGGGATCTCCGGTGGTGCCCTCCGCCCCCACCTGCGTGAGGGTCTTGGTGAGCGGCTCCTGCTGCACCTCGCTGCGAGGCGGCCCCTCCGGGCTATCCGCGCGCACCAGCTGGTTCGGTCTTCTGTGTTAGGAGGTGCGCTGCAGCAATATGGGCTTCTTTATGGGCAGTGGTAACCACGACTGGAAGGGGAGGGCGCCGAGACCACAACAAGCGGGGGAGGGGGAGGGGTAAGCCAGGCCCCCCGCGGCCAAGTACGGGAGGGACTAGATAATGGTGTCCACTGCTCCCCGCAGCCCTCCGCCACCCGAGGGGGTCCGCAGCCAGCCACAGTCGTCCCATCCACTACTGCAAGGCGATCGCCGGTGTCCCAGCCCAGTGCAAGCACCACACGAGTCGTAGAGGTGGCGCGCAGCTCCCCGCTGTGATCTGTTCGCAGGACCCCTCCACAGCGGTGCCGTCGCGATGGTCTAAAATGGCAGCCGCCACCCTCGGCAGCAACAGCAAGACGGCAATCATAGACAGCAGATGGGTTAAGGTGGACCAGGCAGGGTCAGCGCGTCCGGAAGCGCGCCGTCTCGAGCTCCTCCAGTCACGGATGGCTGTTATCTGCGCTCCGCTCCCCTCAGCGCCCCAAACCAGCACCAGCCCGCTCCGTGATGTCGGGCGTCCCAGGCCGTCGCGGCTGCATGTAATACCCCGCAGGCGGCGCAGACAGCTCGGACACAGTGCGTGTGTCCTCCCTCCTCACCGCTCACGTATGTATCCTCTGCAGCGGTCAATACAGAGGGGGGGGGGAGTAGCACTCTACACACCGCGCCGCCGTCCACTCTCCGGCCTCGCAGTTTACGCGCCTCTGCGGCCTCGGATGTTTCCGGCGGTATCGTCCGTTCCCCAGGCTGCGGGGCAAGGCTCGGTCAGATCACCCGGTTTTGGCATCCACGGCTTCAGCCGTGGTTCCGGTTTCGCGTGGTGGTGTCAGGGAAACCCATTAGCGATTCAGGATGGGTTTGATGTATGTTTTCCTGCTCGGCTGAGCTGGAGCCTCACTGATGTGCGGCCATCTTAGTCGTGCGCCACCTAGCGCCCCCAACCCGAGACTTTCAGGGTAGGAGCGGAGTGGAGCGCCCCAACAAGTTGGAAGCTTTCGCAAAGATTCGTCAACCGGCGCAAGAGTTATTTCAAATAGAATGTCGCGGCTTTCCTATGGATAATAGGTCCTAACTATAACTATCTACTGGCGACCGCCAGTAGATAATATATATATATATATATGTTTTTATATATATATTTGTAATGTATTTCGGGGTCCCCGTGCATGGGCGATAATATTGAGTGCTTATGACTATTGATGAGGATCCCCTGGAAGAGAACTAACGTGTGTCTGTCATCATTCATTAAATATGTGGGCCTAGAGCACACGACACCACAAAGCTGACATTTTTAAGCTGCACCTGCAGGCTTTATAATGGTAAGTAAATCGATGTAATGCTTTGCGCCACAGAAGTGCTTGCACTAAATCTTAGTAAATAACCCCTGAAATTCATTGTGGTATATTTAGCTTTTTTCACCAAAGCAACATGGGCATTGAAAGGTGCCTGGTATAAAACTGCTGGTCACTTGAAACTCATAGAAAGGGCTCGATCATCAACATAGAGTAAATAGAAGCCAGCCCATATATTACTTAACCCAGTTGTCTCCCTCAAGGCAGTACGTTGAGCTTTCAAAGAAGCATGAGCCACAATAGTAAACACAATCGTAAAAATATTATTTTCAGTTAGCTAATTATTGCATTTTAATTTTTTTTTTAAATTATCTGTACTGCAAGTAAAAAATGATAAATTATAAAGCACCTTTATCAATTTTGCCTTGACCAATTCCCAGTATCTGTAGTGTAAGGTCTTGTTTATAGCCCTGATTTATTATATTATTATACAATAAAGCAATAAAGGATTTTTCTGAATAGGTTAAGCATCTGAAAACTATGTGCACAGCGTAAGTGATAATCCAGGGCGTGAAACTTCCAAAAATATCAAGGTAAGTACTATAACTTGCATTGTAAAATACAAATCACTATGCTGAACATAACACTTGTTCATTATCTGTAATGGTCGAGCTGCCAGTATGATTAAATGTTAACATGGGAATGAGAATAGGTATTCATTTAATTATTACGAATTCTTCGGAGATTTGAGAGGCTGTTTTGTGTGCAGCACAAGGATAAAAGGCAGGCAGCGCATAGGCAGCTGTTCTTGGATGGAGGGTTTCCCTACATTTTTCCTTATATTATAATGTACCATCTTTGGAATCTGAATCATATTAGCATCACAGGTAAGTTCGTTTTCAGGTGTTTCAGTTTAGAGGGAGGGTAAGAGAGAGCCAAAGAAAGCGAGAGAGACTGAGCATGTAGAAAGGAGGAGGACGTGTGTATGTATGTGTGTATGTAGTGGGTTTGTTATTTTGTTTAGATGAATTGTCGAGTTTTCATGATCCAATATGTCATGGCTTAGTAATACAACTGCCCTTTTGTTTTCCAAAATGCTTATGGAAGGCCCCATTTTGCTCTTTTGTAGTGGTTTTGCAAAACCTAAACCCCTAAGGCCTGATTTAAAGTTTGTGGATGGGTTAGTCCATCACAAAAAACATGTAGGATGTTCAGATGCACAATGCAAAACAGTCAAGAGATTTAAAAAAAACTAACACTGAGTTAAATGGTGAAAGTGTACTAAATACATAAAGCAGTGTATTTTAAGGAGTGAATGAGAGAAATCAGGCTCGACTGCAAAAATGTTCTGAAAGTACACATATATATGGATGCACTGTGCTTAACTCCACATGTATGTAACTTGGCAAAATATATAGGTTTTTGGTAGTCATTGCTTAAAAACAAGGGGATCCAACACCACCCTGTATCAAGCAGTTGATACTGAGCAAATCTGGGCTCTGGCCCGACCCTGGTAAAAAGTGTTAAATGTGTCTTGGTACAGATTGCTGGCGCAGGTGTACATTCAGCGGTGCCCACACTTTGTCCTCTTTGACTTCAGAGCAGCAATCTGCATGTAGGGAGGGAGGTCACTTCTTTAACACAAAAGCCTCTCTTAAAGGGCCATCCGCACTCATTTTTGGGTCGAGTCTGGGCAGCACATGTGCTGCTCTGCGAGGCATGGTGTATTCGAGTATGGACTTGAAGCCCCGCCCACTCTCCGCCCATATTTTTCATTGGCTTGTGTCATTGTCCTTTGTAAATGCTGCCTTCTGATTCGTTAATAGGCTCTTTAGTCACTCCTTAGTACCGTCGTGCCTTCATTTTTAACCTCGCATGAGGACAAGCCCTTTTACTTCTGTTGTTACACGGTATGTCTTATTTAGTGTGTAAGCACTATTTTCTGTTATGAGTTTCTTCTACTACAGGCACGACATGCTTTCCTGCAACATTCAGCGTGCCATGCGCGCTTTCACTTTCTAAGCAGCCTGGGACAATGGCGGCCGCTTCTTTGAAATGAAATATGTCTTGCATTTACAAGAGTTTGAGCTATTGGCATTGTAAATGGTAATGACTTTTATTTATGTGTTAATTATCAAAACAGATAAATAAAAGGCATTGTCATTTACAATGCCAATAGCTTAAACTCTCGCAAATGTGAGACCTACTGCATTGCAAATGCTTGTTTCCAATCTGTTCCTGGTTGGGAAATAGCTGAAGCCTAACACCTCGATACCAGTGCCAATATGGTAACAAAGACCCTTCGTTTGTTACCTGACAAAGACTGAACACATAACCTATCATTTGGAGCCAGGTATTTTACTTATCCAAGCTTTGTAAGAAACTGATATGCACGCACCGTAAGAATATTAGATGTATCTGTCTTTAGGAGTAGTTATAACACTGTTGATTTATATAGCATTTACAAAGAGTGTTTATTACTACCGAAAGAAGCACTTTTTACTAACCTTAGAATAACAAAAGATTGAGAGAAAAAGGTGATGTAAACTTATGCCTTGAGGTTTGCATGCATCTCCTTGATGCATATTCATAGCTCACAAAGCTCATGATGCTATATTGCAAAAGAGCTGCAGGTAACACAAAGATCTCTGCAGCAAAAGCTGTAACCCAGTAAGCTATCTACATAAAATACAAATCTGTGACCTGTAGGTTACACGCTATGCTTTGCAGCAAGCACATTAACCTTGTATCTGCTTTTATGATGTCAGATCTGTGACTGGGATGCATACAGATCTCAAACCCAGAAAATGTGATGGGACGGATGCTTGCAAACAAGTCGCTCTGAGTTGCATGCCAGCCCATTCCTTTTCAGCCACTCCAAATAGATGCATTATGCAAATCACTACTGACCCTGCTTGTTATATATTTTATGTGTGTCTGATGAACACAGATCTCCCCAGCAAGTGCATTTCCACCAGTTATCTTGCTATTATCATACTTATGAGCTTCCTGGGTATACAAAGATCTCTGCAGCAGGTGTTATCACTCCATAGGCTGCTTTAAAATGCATTGTGTGTTGTGACCAGTCAAGTTATCCAGATTATAGTTACTATTGCATCTATTAAAAAATAAAGATATACTTTACTGTCAAACTCACGACTTTGCCCTCTTTCTGGCATAGAACGAATAGGATTAGGTAATAGGGCCTTATTATTGTATATTAATATTTAAGGAGCTTTTCCACGAAAACGTGAGCGGGCGGGAGCTGTACAGGAGTTGGCTTAGCCATATGGTGAAAGTTTCCTTAGGACTTTGAAATAATCATCTCTCAGTCATTCTTTATGCTGTACGCCCTTCTTCCACTCCCTTTTCAGTCTTTTCAATCTATTTTTATTCTCCAACTTGATTTCTTTCCTCCTTCCTGTGTTTTTTCTCTATTATGTTTGTTTGTTTTTCTTAGCCCATATGACAGGAACTCTTTCCCTCTTAACAATCGCCTTTTGCTTTTAAGTCCCAATTTCTGACAAAAGTTAGACTGCATCTACTCAAACTTGTTTAAAACTTTCTACTGACTAAATCTCATCCATTCAGCCTGTTGTCATGCCATGCTTCCACTCACTCATCTTTGGTTGTTTTATTCTCCTCTGCATTTATGTATGGCTTCAGCACTCTGAAACCGGTCCCAGGATGCTTGTTTCCAGTTCAGGGAAGACCTGGCTTGGCAGTTCGGGCTGGACTGTTCCCATGAGGCACAGGGTCAAGACTGATTTACATATAGCTGGGTCTGACCTGAGGTGGCGAAGTGAGCTAAAGAACGATGATGGATTCAACCCAGATCTGTGACTGGGGGTGAGTGTCTGAAAAGTTTCAGCTCTCCGTCCATCATTTCCTTGTGTTGGCTTCAGCACTCTATCAGATATCCTTGGGAGTTTTCACATTTTTGGTCTTTAAACTGTAACGTTGTAGAGCATTTTTTGAGGCTTTATTAAATCAATGGCATTTGTATAGCGCACAGCTGCTTCAACAGAAGCGTCCAGGCGCTCAAAGCTAAGATTCATATCGGCCGCTAACTAGCTTTAAAGTTAATCTGAGTCAAACAAAAAAAGTTTTTAAGTCTCTTTTGAAAATGGAGACTGATGGTGCCCTGTGGAGAGTGACTGGCAAAGCATTCCACAGTTTGGCCGTTAAGACCGAAAAGGAACTGCCTCTGCGTCTAACTTTAGAGAATTTAGGGACCTGCATCAGGCGTAAATTATTAGACCTGAGTGATCTATGTTGTGTATGCAGACGCAGTCTGTCTCTCAGATAGAAAGGACCTTCCCCTGCTAGTGCTCTAAATGCCAACGTAAGGGCTTTATAAGGGCTTATTGCCATCAAGGTGATGGAATTGGGTGCACAACAAGTAAATAAGAACATAGTATATTTATATAACACGCTCTATGGCTAGGTGCCCCTAGACTCTGTGATTCCAAAAGCCATTGGGTTTCCTGTGACAAAAGGTGAGTCTAAAGCAAGCACTGAAACCTTTTGTAATACCTGTTTTTAGGGAGCTGGAACACTCTTCCACCATTTAGGGGCCAATGAGAAAACTCTTACCACCCACCCAGTACATTTAGCATAAAATAGAGTCGCAGGCCTTTGCCTGAGGAGTTTAAATGGCCAGAAAAGTAGATGGTTCTGAATTTCCCAAGTAGATATTCTGGAACAATACAGGAACATTTTGGTGATCTCCAAATGCAGGTCTTATGCATGGTCAAGATGTGAGTTGACTATATATCCTTAATTTTACGTTGCTGGAAATTAATATTGTTTGCCACAGACAGCGATGATGTGGAACTCATCATCAATTGTTCGTCTTGCCAAGCCTGTGGTTCTTTATGTTATTGGTAAGATTGTTT
This sequence comes from Calotriton arnoldi, assembly GCA_963921515.1. Classification (NCBI taxonomy): domain Eukaryota; kingdom Metazoa; phylum Chordata; class Amphibia; order Caudata; family Salamandridae; genus Calotriton; species Calotriton arnoldi. The sequence continues at coordinate 295,501 of CAWUFW010015117.1, read as the reverse complement.
TTATTGCCATAAATAGTGAGCATAATACCCTGCTGCTACATGTTGTTAAAACACATATTGCTGTAGGAAAAAATATGTTCGGTTTTGGGACCATTTGCCTTCAGCCTACACCGATTCATCCATGCTCCAATTTCAGAAAGACAGGCAGTTAAAGTTTCATGCTGGTTGTAAGGGTCATCAGTGTCTAGTAGCAGCTGGATGTTATCAGCATAGGACTGATAGTTTAGCTGTCTTCACAGTGCCACAGATAGAAGTTGTCCGCTATAAATGAGGAATTAGAGGGGTTGTGAGGAGAAACCATTGGGTTACTCAGCAATCCAACTTGATAGGGGTGCGGAGGTCCTTATCTACTCTATGTTAGAGTCCTTATCCAAAGTGAATAGCTGGGGTCAGCAATGCTGGCCACTTCCTGGAGCCTGAACTGGAGTAGACTATGGTCATGTTTTCAAAGGCTAGAGGGAGATCTAAGGACACCACCACAACTACTACACCAGTGTTGGCAATCCATTGGATGGTGTGCACTACGTCTAATAAAGTTGTCTGTGTATCAGGACTGGGCTAAAAGGAGAGCCTGATTTCTTTGGTTCTAACTCATTGGTGTGTGTTTAGGAGTCTTTGGAGTTGCTTTGTTCTCGTCTTCTCCGGTAGTTTGCAGATTATCAGGAGGACCGGCTATAGGGCTATAATTTCAATTAATGCTTTTTTAGAATTTTGTTTTTCTTAGTGTGTGGATTCCTAGGATGAGGGTGATTTGCTTCTCAAGATTTAGGGATTCTTTAACCAAGGTTTAGCTCGCCTTTAAGGAACAAAGATTGTCCAAGATTGGAGGCTTTGTGTGTGATACTGCAAATCTTCAAAGTTATTCAGTCAACAAGGTGGACCATAGTGGGCATGTCCTCACAGGCTGAACCAAAAGCAGCGCTGAATAAAACTCTTGGAACTCTAGAGCCCATTAAGCAATGGTGAGTATGCCTTAGAGGTAATATATTAGTCAACTGTTTATTAATTTGAACACTTTTATAGTGCACCTTAACCAAGATAGGTGTCAGGGTGTTTTACACTTACACAATGAAACTAGTAACAGGATATATTGAAATACGAAGAGGGTAATTATTAATCATAAGCCGGATACAATAGCAGTACTCAGTGGATGGAGTAAGATTCTTAGTGGTTGACGCGAAGCAAGAAACCTTTCTGGTTATGTATGTCTTGAGGTGTTTCCTGAACGTGGTGAGAGGAGTTACATTTATTACATCAGAAGGAAGAAAGATCAGAGTTGATGTGGGAGAGAGGTATACTAAAGAGGTGGAATAAGGTCTTTCACTAGATAAGAAATTGTTTGAAAAGCTGTGCCTTGGGGTGTTCCTGAAAGTGATGATTAGGGTTAATTGCTCTTGCTGGCCGTGAAAATTTGAACAAGGGGGGCTTAATTAGAAACGTGTCTTTGCTTCTGAAATTTCTTGAGCCATCTTAGATGGTTACAGGATCCACAAGATAAGGGGCATTAGCTGCTAAATGAGGAAAGGGTACTTTAGCAAGAATGTAAAAGTACAATCTAGATATGACCAAGGAGTATTGTACCAAGGTGTACTGAGATTTTGTTTTGGGGATGAGGTGTCAGATTTTTACAACACATGTTGATGAATGCTGCTTTGGTCAAATTGCTGATTTATATGATGCATTGAGGGCTGATTCCAGTGTGACTCCTATATACATTGGCAGTAGGAGAGGATAAGGGAAAGAAATACTTCATATTCAACAAATTATGAATTTCTTTTTTATAGAAGTAGATGGGAGGAGAAATTCATTTTTGGTTTGAAAGTTTTCTGACATCAAGGATTGGAGTAGAGAGAGGCACGTTATAGGATTGACATGTCATCCAGGGTTGATGTATTAAGGTGCAATTATATGCTGTCAGTGTATTGGTGTGTGGTAACCCCAGATTCATTTGTGATCTGTCATAGACGATCGATGTGAAGATTGAATAGTGTTGGAGTTAGCAGTGAACTCTGGAATAGGTAACATGTGTTATGTGTGAGGTGTTGTCTATGATCTTCACCATGAGGTGTAGTGTTAAGTAAGGATTTGATTCAGTTAAAAAATTTGGCAAGAAAACCCATGCCTCTAGCCTGGTGTGGTCGATCGTGCCAAAAGCGACAGAGAGTTTGAATAAAATGATAAGGCAGCCATCACTTTTGTCAATGATATGTCGGGCATCATTAAGATCTTTTGGAGTTTCTAATTTGAATGCAGATTGATAGTTGGCCAGTAACTCTTTGTGACAATGTCAGAGTTAGCTGCTCTGCCACAGTTCTTTCTATGGCTTTTCTTAGTCATGGGAGGCTAGCCACTGGGTGGTATCTGAATTGTTAGGTAGGGTTATAGACAGTTTCTTAAGTATAGGTGCAGTGTGATGTTTTTGAATGAGCTAAAGAATATTGCTTGGCCTGGGAGCATTGATCAGATTGCACCAGAAATCATGGAAGATGGTTGTTGGACCTGACTTCCTTGGCATGGTTTTCCCACAACATTTTGCCTTCAGTCCTCCTGTTTCTTCTGCCTTTGTTTTTGCTGGCCTTAGGACTCTGTGCAACTTACCACTACTAATCAGTGCCAAAGTGCTTGGGTTCGCTCCCTTAAACATGATAGAATTGGCTTACATCAAATGGGCACATTTCATTTACTTGTATGTCCCTATTAAAGTAGTACTACCTGTACCCGGGGCCTACTAGTGGACCTGCAGCACGGATTGTGCCACTCACTTAAGTAGCCTTTTAAACCTGTCTCAGGCCTGCCTTTCTTTGCAGCCTGTGTGAGCAGTTTTAGACCACAATTTCAACCTGGCAAATTAAGCCTTTTGCCATGCCTAAACCTTCCTTTTTAATACATATACGTCACTCCTAGGGTAGGCTCTAAACATCCCACAAGACAGGGTGCAAAGTATTTAAAAAGTAAGACATGTACTTTTAACTTTTACATGTCCTGATAGAGAAATACGCTTAAATGTGTTTTTCACTACTGCAAGGCCTGCCTCTTCCATAGAATAACTTTGGGTTACCTTATCACATTTAATCAGTGATAACTTTCAATTGGGAGCAGGTATGAAGTTGAGATTGGTCTCTAATGAATAGTTATTTTAAACCCCCTTTAATGGTACAGTCGGATTGTAAGTCACAAACCTGAAAATGACACTTTCAGAATTTGGCATTTTCTTGTCCCAACCATTGAGGCCTGCAGCTTGTATCCTGGGTCACAGAACTAGGTGTAGCTGTAAGTTGGTCTTTGTGTATTGCTTCCAGACATTAATACAAATGGGGAATAGGTTTTGTCAGGATGGACCATCTCTGTCAGGATGAGGGGGAGGAGCTGTCACGTACCACACTGCACAGCACAAAGACTCTGCCTGACCACACTATCAAAGGGTTTCACTGGTTTATTGTGCCCCTAGACAAGTTGGGGCCATGGCAGGGGAGAAAGGAAATTCCAGACACCTCAGTAGTAGGAAGCTCAAGAAGCTTCTCCCATTTCAAGTATGAAAATTAGACCCACAGAACCACCTCTTCAGTACAAATCTGGACCAGTAGGAAATTTAGAAGAAGGACTGCTGTACTGCTCTGCTGCATGAAGGGCTGCTGTCTGAAAGAGAAGGACTGGACCTGTAACTTGAACACCAGACAACCTGAGTGACTCCAAGCTAGTTGGCTGTCGTCCTGATCAGAGCCTCAGGGACAGAAAAGGCTCCGACCACCCTGCACTCTGCACCTACACTCTGCCTGCTGTGAGTCCTGCCCCCAAAGTGATGCCACCCCAGTCCTGGACCCTTGAGAGTGGGCCTGAACGTGTTCTGCCAGACCAACTGTGGTCCTAGCAGAACATATGCAGCGTGGTGCATCCCCTCGCAGCTCCGCATCAAAATCACCGTCCTGCATTGCCTCAAAACTGCCACCTTGCGCCACATCCTCTTCACAAGACCTCGCATCCCAGCCCTGCAGCTCTTCGGAACTGGCGCTGCGCGGCACATCCTCAACTCGAGACCTTGCAACGCTTCGCAACCAGGATTTAAGGCACTTTGTTCTGCGAGCCTGACTTGTCCCCTGTTTTGGCCCACGCTCCATCGTGGTTGGCCTGAACTTGTGACTTTGTCCCGGTATGGCATGTCCATATAACCACACTTGGCGCTTTGTGCTTTTAAGCTCTATTTTTAACTAAAATTACATATCTCTGGTTCTACTGATTGGATTTTTGTTGTTTTGTTGTTTTGAGGTCAAATTATTTATTACATTGTGGGAGTTTTTGTGTGTTGTGCTTTCACTTTATTACTGATAATGTGCTGCATAAAAACTTTTCACATTACCTCTAATTTAAGTCTGACTGTTTTTATGCAAAGCTACCAGAGGGTTAAGCACTGATTAATTTCGGGTTTGCTAGTGTTCCACCTGGACATGAATTGTGGTTGCTGCTTCAGTAGGGTTTCACTCGCCTCAACCAGCAGCACAATTTCCCACAATGGTGAAATCTTTGATGATTTTTGTTGGAATGGGATGCATGAAGTAGTTTGTGGGCTTGAGGTTTTAGTGGTCTTCACTAGCTCTTTGGTGGAGATGGTTGTGATGCCTCCCAGGTGTTATATTTTAAGGGGGTGAAGGTGATTTGCTCTTCAGTACAAACATTTCTCTTTTCTGTGGATGAAGCTGGCTGAAGGTCGTTAGTTTTTCATTAGCCTGAATAGAACTCAAGTGAGTGCAGAGTTTGCATGTTAATTTTAGAAGAAGTGGAGATTGCTGTTAGGATAATGATTTTCTACACTTTCCTAACTTTCAGTAGTTTTGATGGTTGTAGAGATTTTATTCCCCTTTATTCGTTCTTGGTATTTGTAAGTGGCCTTGTGGCTTGGGCAATTGAATCAAAGAACTAAGGGCCAGATGTACAACCGTTTTTTGCAGTTGCAAACGGTAATTCGGCCGGTTTGCACCCGCAAAATAGGTCTGCCCTATTTACAAACCCTATTTTGCAAGGCGGTAACCTATTACTGACTCGCAAAATAGGATTTGCAACTCGCTATTCGGAAGGGGCGTGCCAAGGGTGCCCCTTCCTAATAGCGACTTGCACTTCAATCTAAGATTGTTTGGCGGCCGCAAAACACTCGCAGTTTACCACCCATTTCAAATGGGTGGTAAGCCACTCGCAAACGGGAAGGGGTCCCCAGGGGACCCCTTCCCCTTTGTGAGTGGCATTGAAAATAGTTTTTAAGAGCAGGCAGTGGTCCCATGGACCACTAGCTACTCAAAAAACAGTAATGTTTCATTTTCATTTTTAAATGCAGCCCGTTTTCCTTTAAGGAAAAAGGGCTGCATTTAAAAAAGATAACTGCTTTATTTAAAAATGCAGTCACAGACATGGTGGTCTGCTGACCCCAGCAGGCCACTGTCCTTGGGAGTGCTAGCTATTCCCAATGGGGTCGCAAATTGCACCTTCCTCATTAATATTAATGAGGCAGCAATTTGCGACCCCATTAGGAATTGCAAACAGTGTCTGAGACTGTCTTAAATTCCAAATTGTGAGTCGTAAAACAATGCAATTTGCAACTCGCAAATTGTAAGGGTCGTACATCTGGCCCCTAAGTATTAATTTGGCTGAAGTTTGACTTTTTTCAGTGGAATTGGTGCTATGTAATCTTGTTCATGTAATCTTTAGCTGTTGTCTCAACATTTGTTATGGGACTTACTTGTTTGAATAAGGGGATGATGAGATCTCACATGGAAGAAGGAGTGAACTTATTCTATGGTCTGGCATGTTTTTTCATGGAGAAGGATACTGGGGTTTGAAGGTGTGATTACGAATGGACGCAGATGAGAACTAATGAGTAACATGATCAGTGTGTGCTAATGGGAACTAAGCAGTTGAACTCATTGAAAATTAACTTGAGAATTCCTCATTTTGTATGAGTGAGTAAGAAGCTGTGTTGCTGCAGGTTATGCCATTATGTTCGATTGTTGATCGCTATCGCATGTCTAGAGTTGGGGTTTCCCTAGTCGGTGTTACAATCCTCTTGGAAGATAACATTTATGGGGAGCATGCAACTCTCTGTTCTATCCTGTGTGAGCGGTTAAAACAAATTTGAAGTTATGCTTGGGTGGATGGGATTTTGTGTTTAGTTAGTCAATGCTTGTGGGTGTAAGGTAGATAGCTGGCTTAAGGTATCATATGTGTCATGTGTTGGATGGAGATAGCATTGCACTTGAGAGGGTTATTTCAAATGACTACTATGCCACCATCAAGAATGGAGAGTGAATGTAAGTATCATCTACTATGGTTTTTAATTACACTGAATAGTTTGTTAGAGTGATTTTTGTATGGGAATGCCGGTGCGTTTGCATTGGTTTGATGACCCGTCCCAATCCGGATTCCGAAGCAACCACAGCACAGAGACCGCCCTACTCGCCGCCACAGACGACATCCGCACCCTCCTGGACCAAGGCCACTCCACAGCCCTCATCCTACTCGACCTATCAGCGGCCTTCGACACCGTCTCCCACCGCACACTAGTCGCCGGACTACACGACGCAGGCATACAAGGAACAGCCCTGGACTGGATCCGATCATTTCTCACCGGAAGAAGCCAAAGGATCAGACTCCCACCCTTCCTCTCCGACCCCACGAAAATCACCTGCGGAGTCCCACAGGGTTCATCACTGAGCCCCACCCTCTTCAACATCTACATGGCCCCCCTCGCAGCCATCGTCCGACAACACGGCCTCAACATCGTATCCTATGCCGACGACACCCAGCTCATCTTCTCCCTCAGCAAAGACCCCACCACTGCCAAACTTAACTTCCAGAAAGGAATGCAAGACGTCGCAGTCTGGATGACCAACAGCTGCCTGACGCTCAACGCCGAGAAGACAGAAGTCCTCGTCCTCGGTACCACCCCTTCTGCATGGGACAGCACCTGGTGGCCGACCGCCCTCGGAAGCCCACCTACCCCCTCAGACCACGCCAAGAACCTCGGCATCGTACTCGACTCATCACTCACCATGAACCGACAGGTCAACGCCGTCACCTCCAGCTGCTTCAACACCCTCCGCATCCTCCGCAAGACCTTCAAGTGGATCCCGCCTGAGTCAAGGAAGACAGTCACCCACGCACTCATCACCAGCAGACTGGACTATGGAAACACACTCTACGCTGGCATCAACAAGTCCCTACTCCGCAAACTCCAGACAATACAGAACACCGCCGCCATCCTCGTCCTCGGCATCCCCCGACACGAACACATCAGCCAACACCTACGAAGTCTCCACTGGCTCCCCGTGGAGAAAAGAGTCACTTTCAAAATCCTCACTCACGCCTACAAATGCCTACACAACAACGGACCCAAATACCTCAACGACAGAATCAACTTCCACGTACCCAAAAGAAACCTCCGATCTTCCAACCTCGCACTGGCCGAAACCCCGCGCATCCACAGAGCCAGAGCAGGCGGAAGATCCTTCTCTCACATTGCAGCCAAGACCTGGAACGAGCTACCGGCAGACATCAGACGCGCCCCTCCTGAACCCCTTCAGGAAGACCCTCAAGACCTGGCTTTTCAGCTAAACAGATCTGCGGACCCCCCCCTCAGCGCCTTGAGACCCTCACGGGTGAGTAGTGCTCTTACAATTCCCTGATTGATTGATTGATGAGATTGTTAGCGTTACTCCCTTTTGGGTGGCAGGGATAGATTTGGTTTCTTGTTTTTAATGATGATGATGGAAAAATTATTGGTAAGGAGGCACATGGTTGAATCATAAAGTAGAGTAAATGCTGGTGTGTCAAACGTTAACTGAGGTGGGATAGTTTGGGAAGACTTGCTTTAAGGTCCTGTGTGTTGAAGATTTTGAATGTGTAAACTTAATGGATGTTGTAGGTTTCTGAGGATCAGTGAGATTTAGTTTCTGACAGATGTAGAGGACCTTGCAGATTGAAAGTATGGGCTAAAGAGTGATGTGATTGTAAATGAATACATTAATGTAAAGTTGCCTAATACAGCTACCGCATCAAGGTATCAAGGCGATTATGCAAGCCATTCACCAGTAACATTAAGCTAACTCCGATCTATCTCATGCATATTAATGAGGTGGTTCGCACATTCCGACTCACTATGATTCATTGCCATAATAAGGATGGTGGCCTGATGGCGGCAGCAGACAACCATTTCTGTGATTGCTTTTAAATAAAGCAATATATTTTTTTAAATGCAGCTGGCTTTTTTATTAATTCAAAAATGCATGCATTTAAAAGAAAAAAAAATTAGGTTTCACAAACCTATTTTAGAAATAAGCTGTCATGGTCCATATCCTTCTCCTAAAATATTTTTTTCAATATTCATAAAGTGGAAGAAGTCTATAGGGCACTCGTTATCATTTGCAAATGGGTTATCACTACTGTTGTGTAGTCGTTGAAATGTTAATGTTTTACAACCTGAAATCAGTTGCAGAACATTAATACATATTAGAAGGGATCAGCATTTGGAAGGTATGCCCTATACATGCCCCCTCCAAATACCTATTCGGCATGGTTTCTTTAACCCATATAACGGTTCGAAAAACGTTTTCCAAATCGTTAAATGGGCTTAGTTCATTTGAAAAAGGGTTTTAGCAATCGCAAACCCTCTGATTTACTGAATCAGAGGGTTTGCGAGTGCGAGAACCCTTTGTACTTAAGGCACACTATGAGCTGTCATATTTTAAATATTCAGGATTTGGGTAGTCTGAAGTAGACAGTGTTGTCGTAGTCTAACCTGGATAATGGCAATTGAGAGCAAGAAAGAGGAAGATTTTCCAAGCATTGAGCATATTGGTCACTAGGTCTGTTCTTGTTCTCCACCAGGAAGAAATAGGCTACACAATTCTATGCTTATGTTCAATTATTTGCCAGACCAGTGTTGGTCCAAGACCAGAAACAGAGTGCTTCTGCGCTTGAAGAAGGTGTGCTATATAGTGGGAAAGGGAGCTCACTGTGTGTAATTATGGGTGGGATGGAGATTGTTTTAAGTGGTGAAGGCTCTGTAGGTAATATCAGTTATATGGTGGTAAGAGATGCTGATAAGTGAAGCCCCCTTGGACGACGGCCAAGGTAGACCACGAGGAGGAGTGCGTAAACCGTAGGTCTGTTTTTAAGAACAGCCAATAGGTGAGCTTAGCCCAGAACGCAAAGCGAAGACTAGCAACACAGTGTAGAGGGGACAACAATGAACAGAAAGGCGGTGTCGGAGGACGATTCATGCAGCAGCACTAGTGGAACTGATAGTGTCATGTTGCATGCAGGGTCCTGCTTAGGGGCTCAAGAGGGGCTGTGTTGAAGGCAAGCTTACAGAAACTCCTTTTGAGCTTGATACAGAGATGCAGGACTTTTATTTTGGACTTGAGTTTGATAGCTTTGTGTGATAGAGCAAATCTTGAAAATTATTAAAGCCTCAAGATGGCCCCAGTGGAGATGTCTCTCGTGACTTGACTGAGAATTAAAAGCATCCCTTGCCGATATGGATATTGTGTGAGCTTAGAATGCAAACAAACCACTTCAAATGAGGTTTGATACGGGTATTCCAATCACAAAATACTTAAAAACAGCATAGACTAACTATAGAAAGGTAATATTTATAGCAGTGATCATGATAGAATGATGTGCTGTTTTATAAAAATAAATATGTTTGCGTTATATTATGCTTGTCTTCAAAGTGCTTATTTGGGAAAATGTTTGTTGATAATTATAAAATATAAGATGATGTTTATAACATTAACTGAATAAGACACTGACTAGAAAATGTATATTTTTCTTTTCTCTATAGAAGTAATAGTATTTTAGAAATCTGATCGCACTTCATGACATATTTTTGTACAGGTTTATGGATTTCTGTACCTAAACAATTGAAAAGAATATAGAAACAATTTGTCAAAAGTATTTAGCAGTCAGTCTAACCTGATATTCATTTAATTGGTCTTGGACGTGCAATTTGACAATGCCACCTAGCACATCCAGAATCAAGCACTGCATGATTGACCCAGTGCGTTTTATTAAAATACGTATCCTGGGTTTCAGTGCTATGATTTAATGAAGAACACTTATGTATATAGGATGTATAAATACAGTCCTAATTTGTAAATCTACAGAGCGTTAAAATGTGATACTATTCTGCCAGTATTATACATTACATAAATGTTCTAACTAACATTGCATATGTAATGTAATGTAATGTAATGTAATGTAAATGCATACTTGTAAAGCGCTACTATCACTCCAAGGAGCATCTTGGCGCTGATACGGAAAACCAAAGATGGAAAAAAAACTGGTTTACTACTCATGCCAGAGGGGAGATAGGTGTTTAGATCAGAGTTTTGCATAGTGTATCTGGTGCACTGTAGATCCAAGTTTTAAGTGCCTTCCTAAAGACAGACTCGGAAACAATCTGACGGAGCTGAGATGGGAGTTGATTCCAAGCCTTTGAGCCTATGACTACAAGTGATTTTCCTCCTTTTGACACCAATCTAAAAGTTGGAATGGTCAGTAGATTTGCATTGGATGATCTTAGGCTACGGGAGGGAACGTAGCGTTTAAAGCTAATTTGAAGATATTGTGGGCCACTTGAATAAAAGGCCCTAAAGGTAATAATAAGGACCTTAAACAGAATACGTTTGTGGAAAACAGAATACGTTTGTGGACTGGCAACCAATGTAAGATTTCTAATGCAGCAGAGGCAGATGATTTCCTAGGCCACTTCAATACCAGCCGGGCAGCCGCATGCTGGACCATCTGAAGCTTGTGCAAGACTGATTTATTAGTTCCTGCATAAAGACTGTTACAGTAGTCCAGTCTAGATGTAATGAGTGCAACAGCAACGGTTTGCCTGGCTGAGAAGGGGAGCAAGTCAAAGAATTTCTTTAGACTTTTTATAAGATGGAAACATGTGCCCGCAACTGCCAAGGATTGCTGTTGGAAGGATAGTGTGGTGTCAAATTTTATTCCTAAATTTCTAGCTGCATTTATTGTATTAGGAGGGGGGGTGGCATCTTCTGGCCACCAAAGTTTACGCACAAAGGGATTTTGTTTGCCAAATGGCAGGATCTCTGTTTTTTCCGAGTTACACCTCAGATGGTTGTTACTCATCCATTTAAAGGTTGCTGAAAGACAATTCCTGAGATTTTCTTCCGCCTTAGTAGTGTCGTTATCCAGGACCAGGATAAGCTGAGTATCGTCCGCATATGAGATGGTATTGATCTTGAAGGACGATATTAGTTTCATCAAGGGGGACATATATACATTGAAAAGGGTTGGGCTCAGACTCGATCCTTGGGGAACACCTGATACAAGTGCTTTTTCTTCTGAGTTATATTGTCCTAGCGTGATAACTTGGCGCCGAACTTGCCGAAAGTTCTTAATCCACTCTAGGACATTCCCGGATACGCCGTATGATGCAAGACGGTCTAGCAGAATGGTATGTGAGACCGTATCGAAAGCCGCGGACAAGTCAAGCAGCACCAGGACTGCTTTCTTTCCCTGATCCAGGGCAGCTCGTAAGGTTTCTTCAGTGTACAAAAGGGCAGATTCAGTCGAGTGTTGGGCTCTAAAACCTGACTGATTGGCGTGCCATACACTTGTTTCCTCTAAAAACGTGGTAAGTTGTTTATTAACAAATTTTTCAGTTAACTTACACAGAGTGGGTAGAAGCGAGATGGGTCGTAAGTTGGAGAGGGTCGTGGGATGAGCCAGTTGCTTTTTCTGGAGAGGTTTTACCACCGCAAGTTTCCATATGCTAGTACTCCTCTGTTGGCACCTGCTTGAAAATGCACCCAATAGTTTGGATGCATTTCCTGGAGTCCTTATGTAACTGTGGCCCTTGTTTGCACTGCATGGGACAAATGGTGGGCATGTTTGTTCTGATGATAGGGCCTAAAGAAGGCAACACCTGACCTATTGAGACCCCCAGATGGAATGAGTGAGCAATCGGGGGGAGGAGTTGTGAAAAAGTGACGTACAACTGAACCAAAGTACATGCTAAAGTGGAGAAGAAGACCCACCTCCCACTGGTCAAATGCAGTGAATAAGAAATGACTAATGGTGACCTGGAAGGAGGAGATGACCTGCAGAAGGCCGGCCTTCCTCAAACACAGAATGAGCCACTGCATTCTGACTTCCAGGAAGCGGTGCTCTCGGAACATCTAACTAAGTAGATGTTGAAGGATCAACCTGCCTCAGAACACTCAGGGGGATATTCTCAAGAACGTGTGTTAACTATCGCCAAATTCGCTTAACGCAACTTCTCACATCGCAGTCTATCGCGGGAAAATAGCACTGTGTTAACGCAGTATTCTCAACCTGGCGGCACCATGCAATAGTCTCACGATAACGCGACAAATGCCCGCGTTAAAACATACGCGACGCCGAAAAAATGCGAAACACGAACGCGAAAAAAGTGGCGATGTCCCCAATGGCGATACAAAAATCAGCGATAACCAGCGACAGGCCTGCGATTCCCACGCGCCATGCGTGAGAATGCACTATAAAAGCAGAGAAAAAAAAGATAAAAAATGTAACTGCGTAGCACTCATGGAGCGCACCCGGACCGAGTGCAGAGGTCAACGCGAACCCCACAAGCCCCACAGACGACCAGCCCGGAACCCCGGGGCCGGGGAAGGGCAAGGAGAAGAGGAAGAGGAAGACGGGGTTCAGTCCACAGGAAAACCAGATCATCTTCACGGAGGTGACAGAACACTACCAACAACTGTTCGTCACCTCCACTGTGTCATCGGCAACACAAACGGAAATATGGCAGTCCATCGTGAACAACGTGAATGCAGTCGGAGTGTTGAGGAGGTCAATGGAGGAGGTCAAGAGGCGCTGGCATGATGTGAAAAGCCAAACCAAGCAGAAACTCGCTGCCAACCGGAAGGCAGCAACGGCAACTGGAGGTGGGAGTCCTGCGCCACAGGAGGAGCTGGATGAGCTGGAGGAAATGGTGGCCACAGTCATCAGTGCGGAGACGGTGCAAGGAGTCGGGGGTCCGGACACTGCTCGATATGACCTGACCCAACAGCAACAGGGTGAGTAACGACCAGGGACTGGGGGGACGGGGGGAGATGGGCACAATGGCGCACATGCTCAATTATGTGTAGCACACTGCACACCCACAATGACTGTGGAACATGTCCCTGATGGCCTTGGCACACTGCAGCACACATAGAAACACCAAGTAGGCCCCCGTCCACCATGTGCACAAATGGCCCCCCCATCACCAATCTCACAACCTACCCATGCACATGTGCTGAACACAGCAAAGCAGCGGCTCTGTGAGCCACACTGACAATGCAAGTGACACTGCATGACCAATAGCATGGCTGCAGTCAAAATACATGACATGGGGCACGACACGACACTGAGGTGGCCCAGTGTGGATAACATCCTCAAAGGAGCAGGTCACACTCTGACACATCCACGTGCACATACAACCCCTGACGTCAACAACACATCTGCAGACAAACAATGCACAAGAGTCCATAATCCGTCCAAGAGCACAAATGACCCAAGTCGCCAACATCTCAACACCGTAAAAGCACACAAGTCAAAGGCACACCGCCTCAAAGGGATAAGGGGCCGCTAAATCAGAGCTGCAGGGGCGACTCTCCCACAATGCAGCACACACACATAGCAATCACAGCACATCAACATTGACGACAATGTGGTACAAAGTGCCACACTTACACCACAGAACAGAGGACACAACTGGTGCCGCATGTGCGTAGAAACTGGCCAATCACATCAGGCATAGCAGGAAACTGTCAGATGATAATGTACGAGTACAACCTCACATCCGTCATGTAGTCGAAATGTCCACTGTCTCCCATTAAACACCCAGCTCCTCCAAAACAGTGACAATATACATTGTCATGCAATCTGAATGTAAACATGTACAATGCGTGCACAGACATGGAACACACTGTTAACCTGCATCTCCCCTTCACATTGCAGAGGGACAATTAACTAACCCTGGGCAAAGCACTACGCTACGCTCGCGTAGTTTGCGAAGTTTGCGCTACTTCGCACAACGCGAATTGCACGTAGCACAGTGCAAACACGCGTAGCGTAGCGTAGCGTAGTGCAGCGGTCATTTTTGCTTGCTCGCGGTCCTCAACGTCAAGTTGGCGACCGCGAGCAAGCAAAATGACATCCGGCGAGATTCTCAACGCAGGGAGGTCAGGTTTCTCATTGCGAGTGGTCGCGTATGCTCGCGACCGCTCGCGATGAGAAACTACCAGTTCGCGTTGAGAAAGCTGCCGCTCGAGTAAAAATCTACTCGAGCGGCAGTAAAAGACAGCTCACACTGTGCAAGATGCCGTTTTCAATGATTGCACAGTGCGGACAAGTATCTGGCACTGTGCAATCATTGCGAACAGTGCACTACGCAGTTCGCGTAGTGCTACGCGTAGTTCGCGTAGTGCGAACTGCACTTTGCGTAGCTTTGCGTAGCGCTACTTCGCGAACTACGCCCAGGCTTACAATTAACACCTCCTGCAGAGCAGACCAGACATCTCTTCAGTGATGATGAGGAGGACCCCCTGGCCATCTGCTCCGACACCCTCCAACGGCTCATGGACAGCCTCCGCACCCCATCTCCAGGAGCAGGGCAGCCCAGTTCCATCGAGGTGATCCCACCCCCTGCACAGACCACACAGCAGGAAGCACCCACTACCACGGCTGGCTCCCAGCACCTCACCGAAGAACACATGGCATTCCAACGCCGTGTGTCAGACTGCCAGAGGGGGCTGGCTGAAAAGGTGCGGCTGGGTTTCGACCTCATGGCAGCCAAACTAGATGCCATACGTGGGTGTCTTAGTCCCATCAGGGACCACTTACAGTCCATAACGGACACCCACAGTCCGCTCCATGCCCTACAACAATCCTTGGCTGACCTCACTGGAGCCATTACTCGGATACAAGAACTGTCTAGTCAGACAGGCTCCAGCGAAGACAGCACAGAGTTGGCACAGATGCGGAGGACAATGGAGAACATGGAGCGGATGCAGGCAGGAAGGATGGCTGCCATGGCTGAACACCAGTGAGATGTAGCTGGGATCTTCCATGCCCTGCAGATCCTCATCTTGCCATTGCTGCCACAGAGCGTGTCCCAGATGACTGCTGCAGGAACTTCGACACACACATCTCCGCCCCCTGATGTGTCAGTGGCACACAGTGATGCAGCCATAACACCACCACACACACCTGGCAAACCTTACACAGAAGACATATCAGAGGGCGAAGATGTGGATGGTAATGACTCTGTGTCAGAAAGGAGGTTGTAGCATTCATCCCCGCCATATGGCCTGTTTCTGCTTGGTACAGCCCTCTGCATCATGCCCTGGTACAACACCTTCCACTGTCCCCCGAAACACTCTGCAACATTCACCTGGACCCCGACATGGACTGCCATATCTGCTCTGGTTACCAATGACACAGCAAACAGGCTGCGGACTCAACCCTTCCTCTACCGATTAACTTGTCATTCCCTAAAGGACTCTGTTTGGCCCTCCACTGGGCAACCATGTAATGTGGGGTGTGCATGGCCATGTACTGCTCCAGCTCCGACACTCCACAGAATGTGAATAAAACATTCCTAATCACACAGATGTGTCATGTCTATGTTCAATCAAGTATAACAGTAAGGATGACTGTAGGGACATTGACTGCACAAAAAGGTACACCCTGGGAAATGACATCAATGCGCATGTTTGACCGTGACACACATGGCCAATTAGATGACTGTGAAGGTGTGAACTAGCTATGACCTCATTGATCATGAACAACAATCTCGCAACCCCCCAACTTAGCCTCATGTCCATGTATTAAATAGGGCTGTGTTTTCAAAAATGTCAAAGTCGGTAGGAGGCCTAAAGTAGTGTCCCACATCACATGTGACAACAGAACATCTCTTCGCATACCAACACACACTCAACTGTGTGGACACAGCTTGGTTTGATGGAACACATTGATCCACATGGCAAGAAGTTGGACACCATACTCACATTGCTGAAGACACATAAGCGCACAGGTCTACCAGCAACTCTCCCAACCACAATGTCTGGCTCACAGAGGTGGAGCAGGCAATAGGGACTCACCCCTAAGTGAAATGCGTCAGTCAGTCCCTCCCTGTGTACGGAAAATGCTCATTGAGGCACACGATTTGGCATGCTAATCAACACTCATCACAGTTGAACACTAGTGAAGTTGTGTACACTTTATTAGCATGTGCGTTTCAGTACGGGCAAGACAAGGGCCACAACATGCAGACCAATGCATCATGCACTAACAGGCAGCAAAGGAACATGTAGGGGTGCAAGACATGGGGAGGCACAAATGAACACCAATCATTACGGATGCCAACGGTCTCAGCCCACCTTGCCTTGCTGGATGAGTCATGTGGTGTTTGGCGAATGCTCATTGCACCGTGTCAGGGGACACCACTCACAGCCCATGGGATCTGCATAGTCCTGTACCACCGGACTGCGCTGACTGTCTGCTCTGCTGACAGTGAGCAGGTGAAGGAGTCCAACAAGGTCACATGTAGTGCTACATTGCCATGTGTGTACTCTCCCTCCAGCGGTGTGTCAGGTTGAGGCACGTTGCCAGGCGCCTCTGTCCACTCACCTTGCACAGGTGTGTGTCAACCCGCAGTGTTGCACGCACATGCATTCTGAGTCCAGGCGAATGCAGCCATGTCCACTGTTATGGTGGGATATGTGTCCATTTCTCCAAGATGCAAAAGAGTGTTGGGACCTGTGCTATGTGTTACAATCTTTTGTGGCTGCAAGAACGTAGTTACTCGTCCATGAAAGCGAGCGCAGCTTCATGGGCAATCAGTTCCAAGAGTACGTCATTGTCGACTTCAATGAACACGTGGGCAAGCCAATCCATTAGCTGGTCCGGACAGATGTGCTCCGTCCACGCCGTTTCACCAATCCGCAACACAGCCCAATAGGGGAGCGCTTTGATGTGGTCACTGCACACAAGGAATTGTGCAATCTCACATGCCCAACTGCCAGCACATACGCCAAATACCAAGGCATCCCATGAACGGGTATCACGGTTACACTCCTGGTCGTGGTTCAACAGGGGGCGCACACACATGTCAAAATACAGTTCAGCTACCGTTGTGTTGGATAGGCAGACATCCATGGGCCACTCGAATATGCATGATCGACAGTGGAACCAGGGCTGGACGCAGGTGACGTACGCAAGACGGAAGCTCAGACGGTAACTTATGTGCAACACTGCCAGTGGCAGTGCCCCGAACAAATGCAGCATTCGGTCACGGTACAGTTCCACGTGACAGGGGTTGTGCATGTGCCCGGGATGTTCTGACATTGCGTTGTTCGCTCTCGTAGAACCGGCACTCTTCTGACCTGCGGCTGTTATGTGGATGATATGCCACAGCTCGGAGCAATGAGTCGTATGAGTGTGCAAAGTTTGGACGTATGGGTTGTCCTGTACGTAAGTGTCAAGGCCATTCCATGCAGGAGTACCTCGAGCAAGGACTTCTGTGTGTGGGGTGTGGATACGTTGATCTTTCATTAGCGCTGTGTGTAGTGTGGGAGTCACCATCATCTGCCATGGTATCTCTCTCAGGGGGTGCCTGCCGCATGCAATTCCAAGGTCGGAGGTGCAGATGTCCTTCCGCCTTTTGTATTGAGACAAAGGGGCTTTCATCCCTAATGTTAGTCTGACTACTGCTTGTATCCTGGGAATGTGATGTGGCTTTCACGCTGCAATTGAGGCTAGGCCTTGGGCTTATGGTGCACCAAAGCGAGGAACACACAACAGTTGGCATGTATGAGCCAAGACCCTGAGCGGCCTTGCGCTCCTTGTACAATCCCTTTGTGTGCGGACGCCCTCCGGCTGCATGCAACATTGTCGATTGCGGGCCGTGTGGCGCAGACACAGCAACAGAGACACACGCATCAGTTGGTTTCCTGTGCAGCACAGATATGAACCACGCCCAGAGGCCAGGGATAATTGTTCACACCGATACGCTGGCCTGGCGTACGCCGAGCCAGCCCACTCGGCTTACGTATAAAGGGGGGTACGACGACGCTACGTGTCCCAGTTCTTCCCCACTGCCGGAGGTGACATGGCTGCGTCCGCCTGGCATATGACGAGACTCAATCATATAGGGTCCATGACTTGCGTTGCACGGAGTCGGTGGCACCGGTTACACTGCGGCCGGCACGGGCCTACCGCCACGGGACGGTGACTTTCTGTGCACTGAGGTAGGGGCACCTAAAGTGCTGAGCGGGCGTGCAGCCTGCGATGATGCCTTGTGCACTGATATCGTCTCTGCCATTGCAATATCAAGACCCAGAATCAAGTGTGCGACCTGGTGGACCGCAGTGTAGGCCTGAGCCAGCGGGCAGCGCGGGCCTACCGGCACGTGGCGTTGCCTCGCGGTTCACAGAGTTAGTGGCACCTATAGAGCTGGGCGGGTGTGCAGCCTGCGATGATGCCATGTGCACTGAGATGATCTCTGCCATTGGAAAATCAAGACCCAGAATCAAGTGTGCGACCTGGTGGACCGCGGTGCGTGGCTGCATGATGTGGAGGCTGCCAAGGTCGTGGGCCCTGGGCTTGGGTTTGCACCGGCACGTGGTGGGCCCTCTTGGAGACACGCCGGTGGCGGAAGGTGAGCAGTGAGGCCTGGGTGCGCAGGGGCGGGCAATCCCCGCTGGGCGGCGGGAGGGGAAGGGGTGCAGCAGCCTGTGTGCGCAGGGGCGGCCAAGCGATGTTGCCGTGTGCAATGATATGTACTCTGCCATCATTAGCTGTGGACTCTGTTTCAGATGAGGGACCTGGTGGACTGCAGTGTATACCGGCACGTGGTTGGAGACACACCGGTGGCAGCAGGTGAGCTGTGAGGCCTGGGTCCGCAGTGTCGGCACTGTCTCTCCTTGTCCCTCTCTTCCTTTCACTGTCTCTCTCTCTCCTTCTCTTTCTCTATCTTTCTCTCTCTCACTCTCCCTCTCTTTCTTTCACTGTCTCTCTCTCTCCCTCTCTTTCTCTATCTTTCTCTCTCTCTCACTCTCCCTCTCTTTCTTTTACTGTCTCTCTCTCTCCCTCTCTTTCTCTATCTTTCTCTCTCTCTCTCACTCTCCCTCTCTTTCTTTCACTGTCTCTCTCTCCCTCTGTTGCTCTCTCTCTCCTTCTCCCTCTCTCCCCCTTTCTCTCTCTTTCTCTCTCTCCCTCTCTTTCACTCTCTCTCTCTCTCCATTTCTTTCTCGCTCTCTTTCTCTCTCTGTCCTTTGTTGAGCGCATGACGCACCTTCTTATCTTCAATTTTGTCTTGCAGGCTGTGACTTACAGATTGTCCAGAGAAGACCCGCCATGACTCTTCCAATTATTAGAGTTGAGTTAAATTTGAATAAAATGATTATTTTTGAAATTCTAAGATGTATGAATGTTTTTCCTTTTTCTGACCACACATGAATGTTAATTGCTGTACTTGCGACATCAGGCGAATTGTTGTGTTCATGAATTTGTGAGGTAGATGTGAAATATCTTTGTCCGGGGGACGGGGGGGGGGGTGCCCGGGATAGGGCCCGGGGAGGGTTCCTGGGGGTGGTGGGGGGCCTGGGTGTGATGGCGGTGGGTGTTGTGGCCCTCTTGGGGCTCCGAGCTGCATGATCAGTAGCTCCATTGCATCTGTTGTTCTTCAGGTGTGGCTCTGGGCTGGGCTCCCTTTCATGGTGCAGGTTGTCATCAGACTTAACACCAGGTAGGAGCAGGTGTTAAATCCCTGCTGCTACCGCGCCTTATCGCATGTTTTTGATTCTTATCGCCGATCTGGCTGGTCGTTGAGAATGTTGCAAAGTGGTGTTTCAGCGGCTTTTTGCACGGGAACGCCTACTCTGCATGTCATTAGCGTTAGTTGCCGGTGTCATCCGTGGCAATGTTTTTTGCGGCTGCTATCGAGGATAAACTGGTGATATCGGCTGTTAGCACCTGCTTGTGAATGGTGCGATTAATTTATCGCCACTTTGGCTGCGATAAAGTGCTGCTAACTCGGCGATGAGTCCTTGAGAATATGCCCCTCAATACTTTGAGGAACACAGTTGGAGACTTGTGGATGAAATAAGCAGGGAGGGGGCTATGGAGGGGACTCTCAGTGATGATACTGAGAACATCACAAAGTCTGCAGAGAGAGGCAAGGAAATAGACACTGAGATATATATTGATCATGGATTGTGGATGACCCTTGTCTGGAACCCTCTGGCAGTCCCTGTGCAAGACAGAAATGGACACCTTCCCACTGACCACAGTGTTTGAAATTTTCTACAGTGTGAGGCATCAACAGAAGGAAACTTGAGTGCAGTGGAAGGAGAGTGCCTTGTGCTGGGCAACCATGGCAACTTGGCCAGAACATGAGAAAGGTCAACTAGGGCATGGTTATATATTACCCAGGTGACTATGTATATTGTAAACCCAAGAAACCACAGTGACACAACAGGAGTACAAACTGTGCTGCACAGAGAATCAATGTCACTCAAGGAGCGAGAAAATAGTGCTGGACCGCAGCTCAAGGGGGCTTGAGTGCTGCCTGTTGGTTTGTACACACGAGAAGACGTGGATGGCCTCCAAACAATGTGAACAGGAGAAGAAACTTAAGTGGAATAGAATCCTGAGGACACCTGGTGATTTGATTCCAGAGAGACGGCAGCTAGGAAATATCCCCGATCACTCCAGAACCCACTAATGTTCCCCATAGGAGCGACAGACATTTCCAATAAACAGAACCTAAGTGAAACCTATGAGGACGATGGCACTACTTTCAATTAAACATATTAGTTCATATATATATATATATATATATATATTCACTGAAAAAACCATAGGTTTCAGGCACGTTATAGTTAGAAATTAGCATTTAAAAAACCTTAGAAATTCACTGAAAAAACCATACGTTTCAGGGGCATTATAGTTAGTTGGACATTTCACTCGTAGAAAACCATAGAAATTCCCCCGTTATAGTTAGTTCAGCTAACTATAACTCGTGCCCCCGCAATGCACTGCTGATGACGTCACATATTACATCACTCATGACATGGTCAGTGACATCACTCATGACATCACTGATGACATCTCAAATGACATCACTGATGACATCACTGATGACATCATCCAGTGAATGTGTGTTTTTCTGAAAATTAAATATGTTTTATATATGTATATCTCAAGGTCGATGGAAGAATAAATGGGTATATAAGTGTCTAAATGGATGATTTTTTTGTAAAATTGATTGTATAACTGACTAAGTGTATCTTAGTGAATACATGGGTTAGAGAGTAATGTTTAAATATGAAAATATCTGTATCAGTCTCTCACTTTGTGTATAAGTGGCTGCATGGGTTGGTGAGTAGCTACATGAGTGTCTATATGGGTTATTAGTTGGTTTTTGAGTATCAGTATGAGTGTCTGAGTGTCTGTATGGTTCGGTGGGGGTATTACTTAGTGCATAGATGCATGAATGAGTGACTCACTGTTTGTATGTGTTGAAGACAGCATGTGTGCAGGACTGTATAGGTGGATGACTGTGTGTATGGGTGTGTTAGTGAGTGAATGACTGTCTCAATAGTGTCTTTATGAGTAACTACATATGTTTTAAACTAGTATATGTGAGTATTGGTGTATATAAGTGAGTATATGTGAGAGTGAGAGATTGGAAGAGTTCCTGTACAAATAAGTAGGTGTTTCTATAAGTGATTGTGTAAGAGAGTAAGTATGTGTAAGTTTCTGTAGAAGTAAGTGTGGTAGTGTGTGTATAACTGTATATGCAAGTAAATGGATGTTTGATACTTTGTTTGCATGTGTGACTATGTGTGTGAGTAACTCTAAGGATGAGTGGCGGTGTGTAACAGGATGTATAGGTGTATGAGTACATATGATGAGTGAGTACATGTATGAGTGACTGTATAGGGACTGTTGGTGAATGAGTGGATGTGTGTGTAGATCTTGGAATTACTGAATAGGTGTGTTGTAACTGGTATTGGTATGTCCATTGTTTTGAAAATGTCAGTTTGTATTTTTGAGTGTGTGTATCAAAGGTTATATTAGGGTGAGAGGAGGTCTGCCACTCTATCACAAGGATGATGTCATCAGTGATGTCATCAGTGATGTCATGTGATGTCATGAGTGATGTCACTGACCATGTCATGAGTGATGTAATATGTGACGTCATCAGCAGTGCATTGCGGGCGCACGAGTTATAGTTAGCTGAACTAACTATAACAGGGGAATTTCTATGGTTTTCTACGAGTGAAATGTCCAACTAACTATAACGCCCCTGAAACGTATGGTTTTTTCAGTGAATTTCTAAGGTTTTTTAAATGCTAATTTCTAACTATAACGTGCCTGAAACCTATGGTTTTTTCAGTGAATTTCTAAGGTTTTTTAAATGCTAATTTCTAACTATAACGTGCCTGAAACCTATGGTTTTTCAGTGAATATATATATATTTATTATACTATGTATACATGTGAAAATGTCTCGGTCCGCCTGTTTGCCTCGGTGGCACGTAAAAAATGGGTGGAACTGACGTCAGTACGCTGACGAGGTCCTCTTATGGCTCCGATGACGTCATACGGTGTCGCGAGCGGAGCCGTGCTATTATGACGTCCTCGCTGACGTGGGAGAGCTAGGAAAGAATTTCCGTGGAATGCTGGTGCAGGGGATATTCACCTAAGTGTTCAGGCTAGTCCTTTGGGAGCAACTGTTTATGTTGCCACTCCAGAAACCAAAACCAGTGATCAGAGGGCAGAGGCCCTGCAGATGGCGGGGCAGCGAAGTGACAAGCACCACAACCCACAAAAAAGGTAACGAGGGCACTGAATAACACAGGATCTTCTCTTTGTATCTGGCGGGAACAACGAAGTAAAAATGACCTAGTACCAAAATGTAGAATTAGTGCTACAACGGTCTTCAAGAGGACCTGTGATGCCGCTTCTGCCTCCCGTACCCTGGAGGCGGCACATGGGTCACGCGGTACGGTCATACTGCGGTGAGACGCACACTCGTTGACCTCTCATGGCACTGCTCCACACTTCAGGGAGGACGCTTTCCATTAGCTATGTTTTCTGATGACGTTTCCCGCCGGCCCCGTCCAACAACAGAACTCCTTTAGATCCAAACAGACTCTTTCACTCTCTCACCGGAAGTGAAACCAGGCCACGCGGACACTTTCACAATACAACAGCCGGGAATACACTTTTTGGTACAAAAACCACATTGCTTCCTCCTAATTAATCAAATAAACGTCTCACTGAAGAACAGGGGCCAGCTTCGATCGGTAAGCAGCCGTTACAATGACTTTTTTACTTCGAGATACCATTACAACGCATGCATTACCACGCATGCGTTGTACATCGCGAAGTCATTACTATGCATTTTTTTGAACGCATGGTCATTTACCACGCATGCCTTTACAACGAATTTTGTTGTAAAGGTATGTATGGTAAATGACCATGCATTCCAAAAAACATGTAGATGATCCACGTCGTTGTAAGGAACAGAGGCTGTTCCGTTTCCTCACAACGACGTGCACCGCCCCTCAGAGACGACGTGAAGCAGGAACCACGAGGAGAGAGGAAGGGGGATTGGGCATGGGGTGGGGGTTTCTTCTCTAGGGTTTAGGGTAGTGCAGTGGTGTTTGGGTGGTGTAGGGGGTCGTGCTGGGGGTAGTGTTTTAGGGTTTAGGGTAGTGCAGTGGTGTTTGGGTAGAATAGGGGGTCGTGCTGGGGGTAGTGTTTTAGGGTTTAGGGTAGTGCAGTAGTGTAGGGGGTTGTGCTGGGGGTAGTGTTTTAGGGTTTAGGGTAGTGCTGTGGTGTATGGGTAGTGTAGGGGGTCATGCTGGGGTAGTGTTTTAGGGTTTAGGGTAGTGCAGTGGTGTTTGAGTAGTGTAGGGGTCATGCTGGTGGTAGTGTTTTAGGGTTTAGGGTAGTGCAGTGGTGTTTGTGTAGTGTAGGGGGTCATGCTGAGGGTAGTGTTTTATGGTTTAGGGTAGTGCAATGGTGTTTGGGTAGTGTAGGGGGGTCATGCTGGGGGTAGATTTAGGGTTTAGGGTAGTGCAGTGGTGTTTGGGTAGTGTAGGGAGTCGTGCTGGGGTAGTGTTTTAGGGTTTAGGGTAGTGCAGTGGTGTTTGTGTAGTGTAGGGGTTGTGCTGTGGTAGTGTTTTAGGGTTTATGTTAGTGCAGTGGTGTTTGGGTAGTGTAGGGGTAGTGCTGGGGTAGTGTTTTAGGGTTTAGGGTAGTGCAGTGGTGTTTGGGTAGTGTAGGGGTTCATGCTGGGGGTAGTGTTTTAGGGTTTAGGGTATGGCAGTGGTGTTTGGGTAGTGTAGGGGGTTGTGCTGGGGGTAGATTTAGGGTTTAGGGTAGTGCAGTGGTGTTTGTGTTGTGAGGGGGTCGTGCTGGGGGTAGCGTTTTAGGGTTTAGAGTAGTGCAGTGGTGTTTGTATAGTGTAGGGGGTTTAGGGTAGTGCAGTGGTGTTTGTGTAGTGTAGGGGGTCATGCTGGGGGTAGTGTTTTAGGGTTTAGGGTAGTGCAGTGGTGTTTGTGTACTGTAGGGGGTAGTGTTTTAGGGTATAGGGTAGTGCAGTGGTGTTTGGGTAGGGTAGGGGGTCATGCTGGGGTTAGTGTATTAGGGTTTAGGGTGGTGCAGTGGTGTTTGGGTACTGTAGGGGGTCGTGCTGAGGGTAGTGTTTTAGGGGTTAGAGTAGTGCAGTGGTGTTTGTGTAGTGTGGGAGGTCATGCTGGGTATAGATTTAGGGTTTAGTGTAGTGCAGTGGTGTTTGGGTAGTGTAGGGAGTCATGCTGGGGGTAGTGTTTTAGGGTTTAGGGTAGTGCAGTGGTGTTTGTGTAGTGTAGGGAGTCGTGCTGGGGTAGTGTTTTAGGGTTTAGGGTAGTGCAGTGGTGTTTGGGTAGTGTAGGGGGTCGTGCTGGGGGTAGTGTTTTAGGGTTTAGGGTAGTACAGTGGTGTTTGTGTAGTGTAGGGGGTTGTGCTGGGGGGTAGTGTTTTAGGGTTTAAGTTAGTGCAGTGGTGTTTGGGTAGTGTAGGGGGTTGTGCTGGGGTAGTGTTTTAGGGTTTAGGGTAGTGTAGTGGTGTTTGTGTAGTGCTGGGGGTAGTGTTTTAGGGTTTAGGGTAGTGCAGTGGTGTTTGGGTAGTGTAGGGGTTCATGCTGGGGGTAGTGTTTTAGGGTTTAGGGTATGGCAGTGGTGTTTGGGTAGTGTAGGGGGTTGTGCTGGGGGTAGTGTTTTATGGTTTAGGGTAGTGCAGTGGTGTTTGGGTAGTATAGGGGGTCGTGCTGGGGGTAGTGTTTTAGGGTTTATGTTAGTGCAGTGGTGTTTGTGTATTGTAGGGGGTCGTGCTGGAGGTAGTATTTTAGGGTTTAGGGTAGTGCAGTTGTGTTTAGGTAGTGAAGGGGGTCGTGCTGGGGGTAGTGTTTTATGGTTTAGGGTAGTGCAGTGGTGTTTGGGTAGTATAGGGGGTCGTGCTGGGGGTAGTGTTTTAGGGTTTATGTTAGTGCAGTGGTGTTTGTGTAGTGTAGGGGGTCGTGCTGGAGGTAGTATTTTAGGGTTTAGGGTAGTGCAGTTGTGTTTAGGTAGTGAAGGGGTCCTGCTGGGGGTAGTGTTTTAGGGTTTAGGGTAGTGCAGTGGTGCTTGTGTAGTGTAGGGGGTCGTGCTGGGAATGTTGTTCATTTCTATGGCAAAATGAACCCCCTCATTTTGTTCCTTTTTAAATTAAATGTTTTAAGAGTTACCAGTTTATTCCAATCAAGATGGCTTCAGGTGTGCCATAATTTTGTCATAAGTAAGGCTGTTAGCACTCTAGTTGTTCTTTAGAACACTCTGGGAAGCTGCAGTAGAACACAAAGGCATCAACTGACAGGCTGCTCCTGTTGAAATATAACAGGAAGATATTTGAGATCACAATTGAAACATGTCCTAATTTTTCTTTCTACAGCACTAACCATAATTTCTATGACAAAATGAACCCCATCATTTTGTTCCTTTTAAATTAAATGTTTTAAGTGTTACCAGTTTATTCCAATCAAGATGGCTTCAGGTGTGCCATACTTTTATCATAAGTAAGGCTGTTAGCACTCTAGTTGTTCTTTGGAACACTCTGGGAAGCTGCAATAGAACACAAAGGAATCAACTGGCAGGCTGCTCCTGTTGAAATATAACAGGAAGATAGTTGAGATCTCACTTAAAACATGTCCTAATTTTTCTTTCTACAGCACTAACCATAATTTCTATGACAAAATGAACCCCCTCATTTTGTTCCTTTTAAATTAAATGTTTTAAGAGTTACCAGTTTATTCCAATCAAGATGGCTTCAGGTGTGCCATACTTTTGTCATAAGTAAGGCTGTTAGTAGCACTCTAGTTGTTCTTTAGAACACTCTGGGAAGCTGCAGTAGAACAGAAAGGAATCAACTGACAGTCTCTGCCCTTGTTGGATGTACATGTTTTACTGAGAATGTCAGACTTCATTCTCACATGACTGAGAAAGATAATGTGAATTTACAGAAAATATGCTCTCATTTTAGCTTCTGGAGCACCTTCCAAAACTCTATGGGACAAGCATGTGAAAATAGTTTTCTCTCAAACATGATTCATGATATCCCAGCAGAAGGTTTTTCACAGGGTAAAATCACCTTAGAACACACCACAATTCCTGAAATTAGTATGGTACCATCAACAAATGAATTCTAAAGTCTGTTATCACCCTTTATAGTTCTCCTTTTGGTAACCCTCAAAATCTTTGATTCACTACAATGCATTTCAATGGGGTACTATCATGTATATTGGTCCCAAGATGGCTGCCAGCAATTCCAGGATGAAGTGCTGACAGCCAATCAGATCTCACAATGACGTGTGGTGAGGCTCCGCCCAGATATATATGTGATTTTACTTTTGATTTTCTCAGGAACTACTGAACGGATTTACACCATTTAACAAAAAGGGTTCTTTCTGAACCAAGAACTACCACTTTGCCAAATTTGGTGTAATTCCGTTCAGCAGTTCGGGCTGTAGCCGTGTCTAAAGTTTCCTATGGAAAATTGCATGGGGAAAACACGTTTTGGGACCCCTCTTTTTGCTCGGCCCCCACTTGACGAATCACCCCGAGACTTTCAGGATAGGAGCAGACCGGAGCGGGCCATAAGTTTTGAAAATTTCGTGAAGATTCGTCGACCGGCGCCAAAGTTATTGGAAGTAGAATGTTGTGAATTTCCTATGGAAAATAGGTCCTAACTATAACTATCTACTGGCGACCGCCAGTAGATAATATATATATATGAACTAATATATATATATATATATATATATATAGCATTTAAAGCCAAGACAAATTCTTCATCTTTAAATGGGGGCAAACTACAGGTTATATGAACCGTTTCCTTTTCCACGATTGACCATGATTGACTGATTGTTTAAAACTAATGTCTTTGTTTAGACCCTCACAGCCTTGTTAAAAGTCCTGTTCAGACGCCTCATCCCTCACGTTTGTTTAGTAGATTATTCCCTTTACCACAACAAAAATTGTGGGGCTAATTAGGGCAATGAGAATAGGGTCGTGCCTTTGATTGAGGGTGAGAGCTTTCACACTTTTTGAATTAACACCGGTTTTGCCATACATCCTGTTGCAAAGATGATCCACAGGCGGAAGAAACAACAACTTCCAGGTGGGTTCAGAAAAGCTTTATTCATCGTCTCCACTGCTCCACGCCTGTCACAGCCAGCATGCCTCACAAGAATCACCAACATTCTAAGGCACACTTCAGAACCCTCAGTGGGAACATTCTACTTAACAATAGAGGGTAGGGGAGGAGGAAGGTACCAAGTGGGAAGATTCCAAATTACAACACATCTTTCCCCTTAGGGAACAAAAGGAAGGAGAAGAAATAACGCTGCCTGAGGAAACGGAAAAAGTAGGGGAGGGCAGGGGAAGGAGAAGAGAGAGGCGGAAAGGAAACAGCGGAACATAGCTGACACTTCCAGGGGAAACATTCAGGTATCCATGACATAGTCTTTATGCCAGACCGGCACTTTGGCCTCTCAACGTGTAATGGCCTCTCTGCTGCAGAGGCCCGACTCCCTCCCGCTTGAAGAACTCTCGTGGTAGGTACCGGGCAAGGGTTTCGACGAACCAGTCTGTCCATGCTCCAACATTGTCCATTGTCCATTATGGCTACATTTAGTTTAGTTGAAGCAATGCGCATGGGTTGAAAGAATTTGGACATAGACCCTTCACGGCCACTTGGCTTCTTTACATACACCCAGTCCCCTACATTCCATAGTTGACTCTTGGTGCCGTGTTTGGCATTGTATTGGCTCTCATACTTAAGCTTGGTGGAGTGCAATTTTGACTTTGGCCAGGTTTTGACTTTGGCCAGGTTGTAATCGTGTACAACTCTGTCCCCACCTCCCAATGAAACTGGAAGTAATTTAGTACAGGGTTTCCTTTCCTTAAGGGCCGTAAAGGGCGAAACTCCCGTTACAGAACTGGGAGTAATA
The DNA here is from genome assembly GCA_963921515.1 of Calotriton arnoldi. Classification (NCBI taxonomy): domain Eukaryota; kingdom Metazoa; phylum Chordata; class Amphibia; order Caudata; family Salamandridae; genus Calotriton; species Calotriton arnoldi. The sequence continues at coordinate 266,917 of CAWUFW010015117.1, read as the reverse complement.
TGGTATGCCCACAATATCTCCTGCAAGGCATTTTCCACATCCAAGTGATTTACACTGGCTAACTGGATGCATTACTTTACAATCCGGTTGATTCTCTCCACAAGCCCATTGGCCCTGGGGCAGTATAAAGCAGTCTTAAAGTGGGAAACGTTGAGATGGACCAGAAACTCCACCATGGCAGAAGACGTAAATTGCACTCCATTATCTTTTATGATAGTGGCAGAGATACCTTCACAATAAAAACAGTCTTTCAAACATTTTATGATGTGCTCAGTGGTGATTTGATTAACCATTCTAGTAACCACCCAATGGGAATGGTAATCTACCATGACTAGAGTGAAGCGCTTGGTCACCCCTGCCTTATTGATGGGACCAATGATGTCTAAAGCGACCTTTTTCCAAGGCTTGTTGGAAACGTTCACGGGGGATAAAGGAGCACGATGGACAACCTTGGCCTTGTAACTGTTAGCACAGACTAAGCAGTCTTTTACCTTGGCCTCAACCTTGGCGTCCATACCCGGGAACCAAAAGCGCTCCCTCACCCGAGATTTAGTGAGGCTTCTACCTAGTGACCTTCATGGGTGAGATCAATAACCAGGTCCCTCAACTTTGAAGGGGGTATGATTTTGTCATTCCTGAGCATTAGATTATTGCTTATATTTATTTCGTTACAAAAGGGGATGATGGACGGAACGTTTGAGCCAATCAAACACTCACCCCCAGTCAACTGATCTGGGTTTAATCCATCATCATTCTTTAGCTCACTCCACCACCCCAGTTCAGACATGGCCATATGCAAATCAGTCTGACCCTGTGCCTCATGGGAACAGTCCAGCCCGAACTGCCAAGCCATGTCTTCCCTGGACCGGAAACAAGCATCCTAGGACCGGTTTCTGGCATTCCAGCCGTCATCAGCCAGGCTTGCTTGAATCCAGTGGCAAAGTGAGCAAGGGACCCACGTCTGGGCATACCCCGCCAACTTAGGGCGAACAAAGCGATACAAAGGGGATGATGGACGGAGCGTTTGAGCCAATCAAACACTCACCCCCAGTCAACTGATCTGGGTTTAATCCATCATCATTCTTTAGCTCACTCCACCACCCCAGTTCAGACATGGCCATATGCAAATCAGTCTGACCCTGTGCCTCATGGGAACAGTCCAGCCCGAACTGCCAAGCCATGTCTTCCCTGGACCGGAAACAAGCATCCTAGGACCGGTTTCTGGCATTCCAGCCGTCATCAGCCAGGCTTGCTTGAATCCAGTGGCAAAGTGAGCAAGGGACCCACGTCTGGGCATACCCCCGCCAACTTAGGGGCGAACAAAGCGATACAAAAGGGGATGATGGACGGAACGTTTGAGCCAATCAAACACTCACCCCCAGTCAACTGATCTGGGTTTAATCCATCATCATTCTTTAGCTCACTCCACCACCCCAGTTCAGACATGGCCATATGCAAATCAGTCTGACCCTGTGCCTCATGGGAACAGTCCAGCCCGAACTGCCAAGCCATGTCTTCCCTGGACCGGAAACAAGCATCCTAGGACCGGTTTCTGGCATTCCAGCCGTCATCAGCCAGGCTTGCTTGAATCCAGTGGCAAAGTGAGCAAGGGACCCACGTCTGGGCATACCCCGCCAACTTAGAGGCGAACAAAGCGATACAAAAGGGGATGATGGACGGAACGTTTGAGCCAATCAAACACTCACCCCCAGTCAACTGATCTGGGTTTAATCCATCATCATTCTTTAGCTCACTCCACCACCCCAGTTCAGACATGGCCATATGCAAATCAGTCTGACCCTGTGCCTCATGGGAACAGTCCAGCCCGAACTGCCAAGCCATGTCTTCCCTGGACCGGAAACAAGCATCCTAGGACCGGTTTCTGGCATTCCAGCCGTCATCAGCCAGGCTTGCTTGAATCCAGTGGCAAAGTGAGCAAGGGACCCACGTCTGGGCATACCCCCGCCAACTTAGGGCGAACAAAGCGATACAAAAGGGGATGATGGACGGAACGTTTGAGCCAATCAAACACTCACCCCCAGTCAACTGATCTGGGTTTAATCCATCATCATTCTTTAGCTCACTCCACCACCCCAGTTCAGACATGGCCATATGCAAATCAGTCTGACCCTGTGCCTCATGGGAACAGTCCAGCCCGAACTGCCAAGCCATGTCTTCCCTGGACCGGAAACAAGCATCCTAGGACCGGTTTCTGGCATTCCAGCCGTCATCAGCCAGGCTTGCTTGAATCCAGTGGCAAAGTGAGCAAGGGACCCACGTCTGGGCATACCCCCGCCAACTTAGGGCGAACAAAGCGATACAAAAGGGGATGATGGACGGAGCGTTTGAGCCAATCAAACACTCACCCCCAGTCAACTGATCTGGGTTTAATCCATCATCATTCTTTAGCTCACTCCACCACCCCAGTTCAGACATGGCCATATGCAAATCAGTCTGACCCTGTGCCTCATGGGAACAGTCCAGCCCGAACTGCCAAGCCATGTCTTCCCTGGACCGGAAACAAGCATCCTAGGACCGGTTTCTGGCATTCCAGCCGTCATCAGCCAGGCTTGCTTGAATCCAGTGGCAAAGTGAGCAAGGGACCCACGTCTGGGCATACCCCGCCAACTTAGGGCGAACAAAGCGATACAAAGGGGATGATGGACGGAACGTTTGAGCCAATCAAACACTCACCCCCAGTCAACTGATCTGGGTTTAATCCATCATCATTCTTTAGCTCACTCCACCACCCCAGTTCAGACATGGCCATATGCAAATCAGTCTGACCCTGTGCCTCATGGGAACAGTCCAGCCCGAACTGCCAAGCCATGTCTTCCCTGGACCGGAAACAAGCATCCTAGGACCGGTTTCTGGCATTCCAGCCGTCATCAGCCAGGCTTGCTTGAATCCAGTGGCAAAGTGAGCAAGGGACCCACGTCTGGGCATACCCCCGCCAACTTAGGGGCGAACAAAGCGATACAAAAGGGGATGATGGACGGAGCGTTTGAGCCAATCAAACACTCACCCCCAGTCAACTGATCTGGGTTTAATCCATCATCATTCTTTAGCTCACTCCACCACCCCAGTTCAGACATGGCCATATGCAAATCAGTCTGACCCTGTGCCTCATGGGAACAGTCCAGCCCGAACTGCCAAGCCATGTCTTCCCTGGACCGGAAACAAGCATCCTAGGACCGGTTTCTGGCATTCCAGCCGTCATCAGCCAGGCTTGCTTGAATCCAGTGGCAAAGTGAGCTGGACTGTTCCCATGAGGCACAGGGTCAGACTGATTTGCATATGGCCATGGCTGAACTGGGGTGGTGGAGTGAGCTAAAGAATGATGATGGATTAAACCCAGATCAGTTGACTGGGGGTGAGTGTTTGATTGGCTCAAACGTTCCGTCCATCATCCCCTTTTGTATCGCTTTGGTCAGCCCTAAGTTGGCGGGTGCTGACGTGGATCCCATGCTCACGTTGCCACTGGATTCAAGCAAGCCTGGCTGACGACTGGCTGAATGCCAGAGACGGTCCTAGGATGCTGTTTCAGTCAGCGAAGCCATGGCTGGCAGCTCGGACTGGCTGATCCCATGATGGCACAGGGTCAGACTGCTGCATGATGCCATGGCTGACTGGGGTGGTGATGTGAGCTCAGGAATCACGATGGATTAAACAGATCAGTTGACGATGAGTGTCTGTTGGTCAACGTTCGGTCCATCATCCCCTTTGTCGCACTTGGTCGACCTGGGCATGAGGCATGCCCAGAGTCGGTCCTAGCTACTGACTGATTCAAGCAAGCCGGCTGTGACGGCTGATGCCGACGGCCTGGACGTGGTCCGAACATGGCTGGAGTCGGACTGTTGCATGATGACCATGCTGAACTGGGTGATGGTGAGCTAAGTGATGATGGATTAAACCCAGATCAGTTGACTGGGGGTGAGTGTTTGATTGGCTCAAACGTTCCGTCCATCATCCCCTTTGTATCGCTTGGTCGCCCTAAGTTGGCGGGGGTATGCCCAGACGTGGGTCCCTTGCTCACTTTGCCACTGGATTCAAGCAAGCCTGGCTGATGACGGCTGAAATGCCAGAAACCGGTCCTAGGATGCTTGTTTCCGGTCCAGGGAAGACATGGCTTGGCAGTTCGGGCTGGACTGTTCCCATGAGGCACAGGGTCAGACTGATTTGCATATGGCCATGGCTGAACTGGGGTGGTGGAGTGAGCTAAAGAATGATGATGGATTAAACCCAGATCAGTTGACTGGGGGTGAGTGTTTGATTGGCTCAAACGTTCCGTCCATCATCCCCTTTTGTATCGCTTGGTCGCCCTAGGTTGGCGGGGGTATGCCCAGACGTGGGTCCCTTGCTCACTTTGCCACTGGATTCAAGCAAGCCTGGCTGATGACGGCTGAAATGCCAGAAACCGGTCCTAGGATGCTTGTTTCCGGTCCAGGGAAGACATGGCTTGGCAGTTCGGGCTGGACTGTTCCCATGAGGCACAGGGTCAGACTGATTTGCATATGGCCATGGCTGAACTGGGGTGGTGGAGTGAGCTAAAGAATGATGATGGATTAAACCCAGATCAGTTGACTGGGGGTGAGTGTTTGATTGGCTCAAACGTTCCGTCCATCATCCCCTTTGTATCGCTTTGGTCGCCCTAAGTTGGCGGGGGTATGCCCAGACGTGGGTCCCTTGCTCACTTTGCCACTGGATTCAAGCAAGCCTGGCTGATGACGGCTGAAATGCCAGAAACCGGTCCTAGGATGCTTGTTTCCGGTCCAGGGAAGACATGGCTTGGCAGTTCGGGCTGGACTGTTCCCATGAGGCACAGGGTCAGACTGATTTGCATATGGCCATGGCTGAACTGGGGTGGTGGAGTGAGCTAAAGAATGATGATGGATTAAACCCAGATCAGTTGACTGGGGGTGAGTGTTTGATTGGCTCAAACGTTCCGTCCATCATCCCCTTTTGTATCGCTTTGGTCGCCCTAAGTTGGCGGGGGTATGCCCAGACGTGGGTCCCTTGCTCACTTTGCCACTGGATTCAAGCAAGCCTGGCTGATGACGGCTGAAATGCCAGAAACCGGTCCTAGGATGCTTGTTTCCGGTCCAGGGAAGACATGGCTTGGCAGTTCGGGCTGGACTGTTCCCATGAGGCACAGGGTCAGACTGATTTGCATATGGCCATGGCTGAACTGGGGTGGTGGAGTGAGCTAAAGAATGATGATGGATTAAACCCAGATCAGTTGACTGGGGGTGAGTGTTTGATTGGCTCAAACGTTCCGTCCATCATCCCCTTTTGTATCGCTTTGGTCGCCCTAAGTTGGCGGGGGTATGCCCAGACGTGGGTCCCTTGCTCACTTTGCCACTGGATTCAAGCAAGCCTGGCTGATGACGGCTGAAATGCCAGAAACCGGTCCTAGGATGCTTGTTTCCGGTCCAGGGAAGACATGGCTTGGCAGTTCGGGCTGGACTGTTCCCATGAGGCACAGGGTCAGACTGATTTGCATATGGCCATGGCTGAACTGGGGTGGTGGAGTGAGCTAAAGAATGATGATGGATTAAACCCAGATCAGTTGACTGGGGGTGAGTGTTTGATTGGCTCAAACGTTCCGTCCATCATCCCCTTTTGTATCGCTTTGGTCGCCCTAAGTTGGCGGGGGTATGCCCAGACGTGGGTCCCTTGCTCACTTTGCCACTGGATTCAAGCAAGCCTGGCTGATGACGGCTGAAATGCCAGAAACCGGTCCTAGGATGCTTGTTTCCGGTCCAGGGAAGACATGGCTTGGCAGTTCGGGCTGGACTGTTCCCATGAGGCACAGGGTCAGACTGATTTGCATATGGCCATGGCTGAACTGGGGTGGTGGAGTGAGCTAAAGAATGATGATGGATTAAACCCAGATCAGTTGACTGGGGGTGAGTGTTTGATTGGCTCAAACGTTCCGTCCATCATCCCCTTTTGTATCGCTTTGGTCGCCCTAAGTTGGCGGGGGTATGCCCAGACGTGGGTCCCTTGCTCACTTTGCCACTGGATTCAAGCAAGCCTGGCTGATGACGGCTGAAATGCCAGAAACCGGTCCTAGGATGCTTGTTTCCGGTCCAGGGAAGACATGGCTTGGCAGTTCGGGCTGGACTGTTCCCATGAGGCACAGGGTCAGACTGATTTGCATATGGCCATGGCTGAACTGGGGTGGTGGAGTGAGCTAAAGAATGATGATGGATTAAACCCAGATCAGTTGACTGGGGGTGAGTGTTTGATTGGCTCAAACGTTCCGTCCATCATCCCCTTTTGTATCGCTTTGGTCGCCCTAAGTTGGCGGGGGTATGCCCAGACGTGGGTCCCTTGCTCACTTTGCCACTGGATTCAAGCAAGCCTGGCTGATGACGGCTGAAATGCCAGAAACCGGTCCTAGGATGCTTGTTTCCGGTCCAGGGAAGACATGGCTTGGCAGTTCGGGCTGGACTGTTCCCATGAGGCACAGGGTCAGACTGATTTGCATATGGCCATGGCTGAACTGGGGTGGTGGAGTGAGCTAAAGAATGATGATGGATTAAACCCAGATCAGTTGACTGGGGGTGAGTGTTTGATTGGCTCAAACGTTCCGTCCATCATCCCCTTTTGTATCGCTTTGGTCGCCCTAAGTTGGCGGGGGTATGCCCAGACGTGGGTCCCTTGCTCACTTTGCCACTGGATTCAAGCAAGCCTGGCTGATGACGGCTGAAATGCCAGAAACCGGTCCTAGGATGCTTGTTTCCGGTCCAGGGAAGACATGGCTTGGCAGTTCGGGCTGGACTGTTCCCATGAGGCACAGGGTCAGACTGATTTGCATATGGCCATGGCTGAACTGGGGTGGTGGAGTGAGCTAAAGAATGATGATGGATTAAACCCAGATCAGTTGACTGGGGGTGAGTGTTTGATTGGCTCAAACGTTCCGTCCATCATCCCCTTTTGTATCGCTTTGGTCGCCCTAAGTTGGCGGGGGTATGCCCAGACGTGGGTCCCTTGCTCACTTTGCCACTGGATTCAAGCAAGCCTGGCTGATGACGGCTGAAATGCCAGAAACCGGTCCTAGGATGCTTGTTTCCGGTCCAGGGAAGACATGGCTTGGCAGTTCGGGCTGGACTGTTCCCATGAGGCACAGGGTCAGACTGATTTGCATATGGCCATGGCTGAACTGGGGTGGTGGAGTGAGCTAAAGAATGATGATGGATTAAACCCAGATCAGTTGACTGGGGGTGAGTGTTTGATTGGCTCAAACGTTCCGTCCATCATCCCCTTTTGTATCGCTTTGGTCGCCCTAAGTTGGCGGGGGTATGCCCAGACGTGGGTCCCTTGCTCACTTTGCCACTGGATTCAAGCAAGCCTGGCTGATGACGGCTGAAATGCCAGAAACCGGTCCTAGGATGCTTGTTTCCGGTCCAGGGAAGACATGGCTTGGCAGTTCGGGCTGGACTGTTCCCATGAGGCACAGGGTCAGACTGATTTGCATATGGCCATGGCTGAACTGGGGTGGTGGAGTGAGCTAAAGAATGATGATGGATTAAACCCAGATCAGTTGACTGGGGGTGAGTGTTTGATTGGCTCAAACGTTCCGTCCATCATCCCCTTTTGTATCGCTTTGGTCGCCCTAAGTTGGCGGGGGTATGCCCAGACGTGGGTCCCTTGCTCACTTTGCCACTGGATTCAAGCAAGCCTGGCTGATGACGGCTGAAATGCCAGAAACCGGTCCTAGGATGCTTGTTTCCGGTCCAGGGAAGACATGGCTTGGCAGTTCGGGCTGGACTGTTCCCATGAGGCACAGGGTCAGACTGATTTGCATATGGCCATGGCTGAACTGGGGTGGTGGAGTGAGCTAAAGAATGATGATGGATTAAACCCAGATCAGTTGACTGGGGGTGAGTGTTTGATTGGCTCAAACGTTCCGTCCATCATCCCCTTTTGTATCGCTTTGGTCGCCCTAAGTTGGCGGGGGTATGCCCAGACGTGGGTCCCTTGCTCACTTTGCCACTGGATTCAAGCAAGCCTGGCTGATGACGGCTGAAATGCCAGAAACCGGTCCTAGGATGCTTGTTTCCGGTCCAGGGAAGACATGGCTTGGCAGTTCGGGCTGGACTGTTCCCATGAGGCACAGGGTCAGACTGATTTGCATATGGCCATGGCTGAACTGGGGTGGTGGAGTGAGCTAAAGAATGATGATGGATTAAACCCAGATCAGTTGACTGGGGGTGAGTGTTTGATTGGCTCAAACGTTCCGTCCATCATCCCCTTTTGTATCGCTTTGGTCGCCCTAAGTTGGCGGGGGTATGCCCAGACGTGGGTCCCTTGCTCACTTTGCCACTGGATTCAAGCAAGCCTGGCTGATGACGGCTGAAATGCCAGAAACCGGTCCTAGGATGCTTGTTTCCGGTCCAGGGAAGACATGGCTTGGCAGTTCGGGCTGGACTGTTCCCATGAGGCACAGGGTCAGACTGATTTGCATATGGCCATGGCTGAACTGGGGTGGTGGAGTGAGCTAAAGAATGATGATGGATTAAACCCAGATCAGTTGACTGGGGGTGAGTGTTTGATTGGCTCAAACGTTCCGTCCATCATCCCCTTTTGTATCGCTTTGGTCGCCCTAAGTTGGCGGGGGTATGCCCAGACGTGGGTCCCTTGCTCACTTTGCCACTGGATTCAAGCAAGCCTGGCTGATGACGGCTGAAATGCCAGAAACCGGTCCTAGGATGCTTGTTTCCGGTCCAGGGAAGACATGGCTTGGCAGTTCGGGCTGGACTGTTCCCATGAGGCACAGGGTCAGACTGATTTGCATATGGCCATGGCTGAACTGGGGTGGTGGAGTGAGCTAAAGAATGATGATGGATTAAACCCAGATCAGTTGACTGGGGGTGAGTGTTTGATTGGCTCAAACGTTCCGTCCATCATCCCCTTTTGTATCGCTTTGGTCGCCCTAAGTTGGCGGGGGTATGCCCAGACGTGGGTCCCTTGCTCACTTTGCCACTGGATTCAAGCAAGCCTGGCTGATGACGGCTGAAATGCCAGAAACCGGTCCTAGGATGCTTGTTTCCGGTCCAGGGAAGACATGGCTTGGCAGTTCGGGCTGGACTGTTCCCATGAGGCACAGGGTCAGACTGATTTGCATATGGCCATGGCTGAACTGGGGTGGTGGAGTGAGCTAAAGAATGATGATGGATTAAACCCAGATCAGTTGACTGGGGGTGAGTGTTTGATTGGCTCAAACGTTCCGTCCATCATCCCCTTTTGTATCGCTTTGGTCGCCCTAAGTTGGCGGGGTATGCCCAGACGTGGGTCCCTTGCTCACTTTGCCACTGGATTCAAGCAAGCCTGGCTGATGACGGCTGAAATGCCAGAAACCGGTCCTAGGATGCTTGTTTCCGGTCCAGGGAAGACATGGCTTGGCAGTTCGGGCTGGACTGTTCCCATGAGGCACAGGGTCAGACTGATTTGCATATGGCCATGGCTGAACTGGGGTGGTGGAGTGAGCTAAAGAATGATGATGGATTAAACCCAGATCAGTTGACTGGGGGTGAGTGTTTGATTGGCTCAAACGTTCCGTCCATCATCCCCTTTTGTATCGCTTTGGTCGCCCTAAGTTGGCGGGGTATGCCCAGACGTGGGTCCCTTGCTCACTTTGCCACTGGATTCAAGCAAGCCTGGCTGATGACGGCTGAAATGCCAGAAACCGGTCCTAGGATGCTTGTTTCCGGTCCAGGGAAGACATGGCTTGGCAGTTCGGGCTGGACTGTTCCCATGAGGCACAGGGTCAGACTGATTTGCATATGGCCATGGCTGAACTGGGGTGGTGGAGTGAGCTAAAGAATGATGATGGATTAAACCCAGATCAGTTGACTGGGGGTGAGTGTTTGATTGGCTCAAACGTTCCGTCCATCATCCCCTTTTGTATCGCTTTGGTCGCCCTAAGTTGGCGGGGTATGCCCAGACGTGGGTCCCTTGCTCACTTTGCCACTGGATTCAAGCAAGCCTGGCTGATGACGGCTGAAATGCCAGAAACCGGTCCTAGGATGCTTGTTTCCGGTCCAGGGAAGACATGGCTTGGCAGTTCGGGCTGGACTGTTCCCATGAGGCACAGGGTCAGACTGATTTGCATATGGCCATGGCTGAACTGGGGTGGTGGAGTGAGCTAAAGAATGATGATGGATTAAACCCAGATCAGTTGACTGGGGGTGAGTGTTTGATTGGCTCAAACGTTCCGTCCATCATCCCCTTTTGTATCGCTTTGGTCGCCCTAAGTTGGCGGGGGTATGCCCAGACGTGGGTCCCTTGCTCACTTTGCCACTGGATTCAAGCAAGCCTGGCTGATGACGGCTGAAATGCCAGAAACCGGTCCTAGGATGCTTGTTTCCGGTCCAGGGAAGACATGGCTTGGCAGTTCGGGCTGGACTGTTCCCATGAGGCACAGGGTCAGACTGATTTGCATATGGCCATGGCTGAACTGGGGTGGTGGAGTGAGCTAAAGAATGATGATGGATTAAACCCAGATCAGTTGACTGGGGGTGAGTGTTTGATTGGCTCAAACGTTCCGTCCATCATCCCCTTTTGTATCGCTTTGGTCGCCCTAAGTTGGCGGGGGTATGCCCAGACGTGGGTCCCTTGCTCACTTTGCCACTGGATTCAAGCAAGCCTGGCTGATGACGGCTGAAATGCCAGAAACCGGTCCTAGGATGCTTGTTTCCGGTCCAGGGAAGACATGGCTTGGCAGTTCGGGCTGGACTGTTCCCATGAGGCACAGGGTCAGACTGATTTGCATATGGCCATGGCTGAACTGGGGTGGTGGAGTGAGCTAAAGAATGATGATGGATTAAACCCAGATCAGTTGACTGGGGGTGAGTGTTTGATTGGCTCAAACGTTCCGTCCATCATCCCCTTTTGTATCGCTTTGGTCGCCCTAAGTTGGCGGGGGTATGCCCAGACGTGGGTCCCTTGCTCACTTTGCCACTGGATTCAAGCAAGCCTGGCTGATGACGGCTGAAATGCCAGAAACCGGTCCTAGGATGCTTGTTTCCGGTCCAGGGAAGACATGGCTTGGCAGTTCGGGCTGGACTGTTCCCATGAGGCACAGGGTCAGACTGATTTGCATATGGCCATGGCTGAACTGGGGTGGTGGAGTGAGCTAAAGAATGATGATGGATTAAACCCAGATCAGTTGACTGGGGGTGAGTGTTTGATTGGCTCAAACGTTCCGTCCATCATCCCCTTTTGTATCGCTTTGGTCGCCCTAAGTTGGCGGGGGTATGCCCAGACGTGGGTCCCTTGCTCACTTTGCCACTGGATTCAAGCAAGCCTGGCTGATGACGGCTGAAATGCCAGAAACCGGTCCTAGGATGCTTGTTTCCGGTCCAGGGAAGACATGGCTTGGCAGTTCGGGCTGGACTGTTCCCATGAGGCACAGGGTCAGACTGATTTGCATATGGCCATGGCTGAACTGGGGTGGTGGAGTGAGCTAAAGAATGATGATGGATTAAACCCAGATCAGTTGACTGGGGGTGAGTGTTTGATTGGCTCAAACGTTCCGTCCATCATCCCCTTTTGTATCGCTTTGGTCGCCCTAAGTTGGCGGGGGTATGCCCAGACGTGGGTCCCTTGCTCACTTTGCCACTGGATTCAAGCAAGCCTGGCTGATGACGGCTGAAATGCCAGAAACCGGTCCTAGGATGCTTGTTTCCGGTCCAGGGAAGACATGGCTTGGCAGTTCGGGCTGGACTGTTCCCATGAGGCACAGGGTCAGACTGATTTGCATATGGCCATGGCTGAACTGGGGTGGTGGAGTGAGCTAAAGAATGATGATGGATTAAACCCAGATCAGTTGACTGGGGGTGAGTGTTTGATTGGCTCAAACGTTCCGTCCATCATCCCCTTTTGTATCGCTTTGGTCGCCCTAAGTTGGCGGGGGTATGCCCAGACGTGGGTCCCTTGCTCACTTTGCCACTGGATTCAAGCAAGCCTGGCTGATGACGGCTGAAATGCCAGAAACCGGTCCTAGGATGCTTGTTTCCGGTCCAGGGAAGACATGGCTTGGCAGTTCGGGCTGGACTGTTCCCATGAGGCACAGGGTCAGACTGATTTGCATATGGCCATGGCTGAACTGGGGTGGTGGAGTGAGCTAAAGAATGATGATGGATTAAACCCAGATCAGTTGACTGGGGGTGAGTGTTTGATTGGCTCAAACGTTCCGTCCATCATCCCCTTTTGTATCGCTTTGGTCGCCCTAAGTTGGCGGGGGTATGCCCAGACGTGGGTCCCTTGCTCACTTTGCCACTGGATTCAAGCAAGCCTGGCTGATGACGGCTGAAATGCCAGAAACCGGTCCTAGGATGCTTGTTTCCGGTCCAGGGAAGACATGGCTTGGCAGTTCGGGCTGGACTGTTCCCATGAGGCACAGGGTCAGACTGATTTGCATATGGCCATGGCTGAACTGGGGTGGTGGAGTGAGCTAAAGAATGATGATGGATTAAACCCAGATCAGTTGACTGGGGGTGAGTGTTTGATTGGCTCAAACGTTCCGTCCATCATCCCCTTTTGTATCGCTTTGGTCGCCCTAAGTTGGCGGGGGTATGCCCAGACGTGGGTCCCTTGCTCACTTTGCCACTGGATTCAAGCAAGCCTGGCTGATGACGGCTGAAATGCCAGAAACCGGTCCTAGGATGCTTGTTTCCGGTCCAGGGAAGACATGGCTTGGCAGTTCGGGCTGGACTGTTCCCATGAGGCACAGGGTCAGACTGATTTGCATATGGCCATGGCTGAACTGGGGTGGTGGAGTGAGCTAAAGAATGATGATGGATTAAACCCAGATCAGTTGACTGGGGGTGAGTGTTTGATTGGCTCAAACGTTCCGTCCATCATCCCCTTTTGTATCGCTTTGGTCGCCCTAAGTTGGCGGGGGTATGCCCAGACGTGGGTCCCTTGCTCACTTTGCCACTGGATTCAAGCAAGCCTGGCTGATGACGGCTGAAATGCCAGAAACCGGTCCTAGGATGCTTGTTTCCGGTCCAGGGAAGACATGGCTTGGCAGTTCGGGCTGGACTGTTCCCATGAGGCACAGGGTCAGACTGATTTGCATATGGCCATGGCTGAACTGGGGTGGTGGAGTGAGCTAAAGAATGATGATGGATTAAACCCAGATCAGTTGACTGGGGGTGAGTGTTTGATTGGCTCAAACGTTCCGTCCATCATCCCCTTTTGTATCGCTTTGGTCGCCCTAAGTTGGCGGGGGTATGCCCAGACGTGGGTCCCTTGCTCACTTTGCCACTGGATTCAAGCAAGCCTGGCTGATGACGGCTGAAATGCCAGAAACCGGTCCTAGGATGCTTGTTTCCGGTCCAGGGAAGACATGGCTTGGCAGTTCGGGCTGGACTGTTCCCATGAGGCACAGGGTCAGACTGATTTGCATATGGCCATGGCTGAACTGGGGTGGTGGAGTGAGCTAAAGAATGATGATGGATTAAACCCAGATCAGTTGACTGGGGGTGAGTGTTTGATTGGCTCAAACGTTCCGTCCATCATCCCCTTTTGTATCGCTTTGGTCGCCCTAAGTTGGCGGGGGTATGCCCAGACGTGGGTCCCTTGCTCACTTTGCCACTGGATTCAAGCAAGCCTGGCTGATGACGGCTGAAATGCCAGAAACCGGTCCTAGGATGCTTGTTTCCGGTCCAGGGAAGACATGGCTTGGCAGTTCGGGCTGGACTGTTCCCATGAGGCACAGGGTCAGACTGATTTGCATATGGCCATGGCTGAACTGGGGTGGTGGAGTGAGCTAAAGAATGATGATGGATTAAACCCAGATCAGTTGACTGGGGGTGAGTGTTTGATTGGCTCAAACGTTCCGTCCATCATCCCCTTTTGTATCGCTTTGGTCGCCCTAAGTTGGCGGGGGTATGCCCAGACGTGGGTCCCTTGCTCACTTTGCCACTGGATTCAAGCAAGCCTGGCTGATGACGGCTGAAATGCCAGAAACCGGTCCTAGGATGCTTGTTTCCGGTCCAGGGAAGACATGGCTTGGCAGTTCGGGCTGGACTGTTCCCATGAGGCACAGGGTCAGACTGATTTGCATATGGCCATGGCTGAACTGGGGTGGTGGAGTGAGCTAAAGAATGATGATGGATTAAACCCAGATCAGTTGACTGGGGGTGAGTGTTTGATTGGCTCAAACGTTCCGTCCATCATCCCCTTTTGTATCGCTTTGGTCGCCCTAAGTTGGCGGGGGTATGCCCAGACGTGGGTCCCTTGCTCACTTTGCCACTGGATTCAAGCAAGCCTGGCTGATGACGGCTGAAATGCCAGAAACCGGTCCTAGGATGCTTGTTTCCGGTCCAGGGAAGACATGGCTTGGCAGTTCGGGCTGGACTGTTCCCATGAGGCACAGGGTCAGACTGATTTGCATATGGCCATGGCTGAACTGGGGTGGTGGAGTGAGCTAAAGAATGATGATGGATTAAACCCAGATCAGTTGACTGGGGGTGAGTGTTTGATTGGCTCAAACGTTCCGTCCATCATCCCCTTTTGTATCGCTTTGGTCGCCCTAAGTTGGCGGGGGTATGCCCAGACGTGGGTCCCTTGCTCACTTTGCCACTGGATTCAAGCAAGCCTGGCTGATGACGGCTGAAATGCCAGAAACCGGTCCTAGGATGCTTGTTTCCGGTCCAGGGAAGACATGGCTTGGCAGTTCGGGCTGGACTGTTCCCATGAGGCACAGGGTCAGACTGATTTGCATATGGCCATGGCTGAACTGGGGTGGTGGAGTGAGCTAAAGAATGATGATGGATTAAACCCAGATCAGTTGACTGGGGGTGAGTGTTTGATTGGCTCAAACGTTCCGTCCATCATCCCCTTTTGTATCGCTTTGGTCGCCCTAAGTTGGCGGGGGTATGCCCAGACGTGGGTCCCTTGCTCACTTTGCCACTGGATTCAAGCAAGCCTGGCTGATGACGGCTGAAATGCCAGAAACCGGTCCTAGGATGCTTGTTTCCGGTCCAGGGAAGACATGGCTTGGCAGTTCGGGCTGGACTGTTCCCATGAGGCACAGGGTCAGACTGATTTGCATATGGCCATGGCTGAACTGGGGTGGTGGAGTGAGCTAAAGAATGATGATGGATTAAACCCAGATCAGTTGACTGGGGGTGAGTGTTTGATTGGCTCAAACGTTCCGTCCATCATCCCCTTTTGTATCGCTTTGGTCGCCCTAAGTTGGCGGGGGTATGCCCAGACGTGGGTCCCTTGCTCACTTTGCCACTGGATTCAAGCAAGCCTGGCTGATGACGGCTGAAATGCCAGAAACCGGTCCTAGGATGCTTGTTTCCGGTCCAGGGAAGACATGGCTTGGCAGTTCGGGCTGGACTGTTCCCATGAGGCACAGGGTCAGACTGATTTGCATATGGCCATGGCTGAACTGGGGTGGTGGAGTGAGCTAAAGAATGATGATGAATTAAACCCAGATCAGTTGACTGGGGGTGAGTGTTTGATTGGCTCAAACGTTCCGTCCATCATCCCCTTTTGTATCGCTTTGGTCGCCCTAAGTTGGCGGGGGTATGCCCAGACGTGGGTCCCTTGCTCACTTTGCCACTGGATTCAAGCAAGCCTGGCTGATGACGGCTGAAATGCCAGAAACCGGTCCTAGGATGCTTGTTTCCGGTCCAGGGAAGACATGGCTTGGCAGTTCGGGCTGGACTGTTCCCATGAGGCACAGGGTCAGACTGATTTGCATATGGCCATGGCTGAACTGGGGTGGTGGAGTGAGCTAAAGAATGATGATGGATTAAACCCAGATCAGTTGACTGGGGGTGAGTGTTTGATTGGCTCAAACGTTCCGTCCATCATCCCCTTTTGTATCGCTTTGGTCGCCCTAAGTTGGCGGGGGTATGCCCAGACGTGGGTCCCTTGCTCACTTTGCCACTGGATTCAAGCAAGCCTGGCTGATGACGGCTGAAATGCCAGAAACCGGTCCTAGGATGCTTGTTTCCGGTCCAGGGAAGACATGGCTTGGCAGTTCGGGCTGGACTGTTCCCATGAGGCACAGGGTCAGACTGATTTGCATATGGCCATGGCTGAACTGGGGTGGTGGAGTGAGCTAAAGAATGATGATGGATTAAACCCAGATCAGTTGACTGGGGGTGAGTGTTTGATTGGCTCAAACGTTCCGTCCATCATCCCCTTTTGTATATTTATTTCGTGCCTCCCTTCACAAAATGCTTTCACCTCTTCGTCAACATCACTCCTGCTGTTCGGCCACCCTTGAAGAGCATAATATTTAACTTTGGAAAGCGCCCCATCCTCTGAATTAGCTGCATTCCACTCATCGTCTGTGAGGGCCGGAAGGTTGATAGCCAAGATAGGATATTCGCATGTGTCAAACTCTTCCTCTAAGGGGGATCTGGATAGAAAATCTGCGGCCGTGTATTGATTACCTTGGACATATTCCAATTTGTAGCAAAAACCTTCTAGGCATAACACCCATCTAGCAATTCTGGGCGTACTGTTGTAAGATCCTTTAGTGGAGAACACGTGGATGAGGGGTTTATGGTCTGTACGGATGTCAAACTGGATGCCCCACAGGTAAAATTTGAAATGTTTGACTGCCCAAAAGCATGCGAGGGCTTCCCTCTCGACCACTGAGTAGTTAGCTTCTGATTTATTTAGAGCTTGAGAAGCAAAAGCCACGATTCTCTCCTTGCCCTCGATGACCTGAGAGAGAGTTGCGCCCAGGCCTTTGCTGCTGGGTCTGTTGTGATGATGGTTTTCCTGCTGTGCTCAAAGTTACTTAAATAAGTATGGGGCGGACAAAATGGCTTTTTTTATGTTTTCAAAGGCACTTTGATGTTCTTCAGACCAATTGAAATGTGCATGGTTCTTGAGGAGTTTTCTTAGACAATGAGAGAGGTCTGAAAATTTCCGGACGTACTTTGTCATGAATTCTGCTAGACCCAAGAAGGATTTCAGCTCATCTTTGTTCTTAGGAGCGACTGCATCTTGGACAGCTTTCAACAGGCAAATTTTGGGCTCAAATCCATCTTTGGAAATGGAATGACCAAGGCAATGCACCGTACACACGCCAATTTGGCATTTCTCTTTTTGCAGTGTGAGTCACGCATCTCTGAGTTTGCTCAGGACCTGTCTTAAGCACCTGTCATGTTCTTCCACCGTAGCCCCATAGATTAAAACATCATCCTGGAAGCAGAGAGTTTTAGGCATCCCCTCCAGGATGCTTTGCATGATATTTGGGAATACCGCGGCAGCAGACGCCAGACCGAATGCCATTCTGCAAAATATGAAAGATCCCATGGGAGTGGTGAAAGCCGTCAACCATCTTGATTCGGGATGGAGTTCAACTTGGTGGTATGCACTAGACAGGTCGAGAACCGAGAAACACACTGCGCCACACATGGTATTCACCATCTCGTGAATACGAGGAAGTGGGTGCCTGTCAATCCAAATATTGCGGTTGAGGTCACGCAGGTCCACACACAGCCTGATCCCTTTGCCCTGGTGTTTCTTGGCAATAACTATGGGCGCCATCCAGTCAGAACCCTCCACCGGTTGAATAATACCTTGGCTTTGTAACCTACTCAATTCATTCTTCAAAGGCTCCTTCATAAGGTGGGGGATGGGTCTAGTTTTGTGCGCTATAGGTTTGGTGTAATTTTTTAGCTTAATTTTGTGCTGAAAGTCTTTTAGCAGACCTAGTCTGTCACTGAAAATTTCTGGGAATTCCTCACGAATCCAGTCCCCTGTAATAGATTGGCTGATAGACAAGACTTGCTCAGGATTGTTGGGATCTAATTTTATTCTCAACTCCTTCTGATGTTGCCATCCCAATAGATTGGACCCCTTCATGGACCACATAGACTTTGCCTACTGTGGTGCGATTCTTGAAGGTGATGAGGGATTTGAACATTCCTTTGAGGGGAATGGGGTTATGATTATACCCACTAGGAGCAATGTCAGGGATTTGAAGACCTTCCTCCTTAGCTATTTTCATCTTGCTAAAGTCCGAAGAGTTGATGAAAGTGTAGGGAGAGCAAGAGTCAGTGAACACCTTGATGGGGTTGCCATCTCAGCTGATATCACAGAACGGATAGTTGACTGCATGAACCGTGCTACGGTCTCCCACTTGTAATATAATTTTCTTGACTGATTGAGTGACCTCCTCTTGTTCTTTGTTTTCATGACGCTTTTCCTTGCAGAAGGAATTTCTGCATTCTCTCGAAAAATGGCCCTTTCTGTTACACTTCCTGCAAGTGGCAGATTTGGCTTGACAGAATGGAGAGTTGGCAAGGTGGTTGTTACTCCCACATCGAAAACATTAAAATGTGTTGTTCTCACTTTCGAATTTGGGTCTGGCTCCATTTGTGTTCCTTATTTTACATTTCTCTTCTTCTGCATTCAACTCTTTTATTACTGAGACAGAACCATGGGAGGACGTCGATCCGATTTCCTTCAGGCATTCCGCAGTGTGTTCAATAGATTTAGCAATTTCTACCGCTTCTTGCAAGTCATGTTGTTTTTGTAGTAATTTTTCTTGGATTCTTATGTTGTTGGTGCAACGTACAATTTGATCTCCAATGAGAGAATCTTTCAAATCCCCAAAGTCACATAAACTGCTCAACCCTCTAAGCGCGGCAACGTAGTTCAAGATACTTTCTTTCTTACCCTGAATGCGGCAGAAAAACTTGTGCCATTCCAAAACAACGTTAATGTTGTCCCCAAACTGCTTCTCCAATTTGAGGAACATTTCTCTGTATTCATCTGCCTCATCCTCCTCCTCATCATCATCAAAAACTGGGTCAGGAAGTGAATTATACACTTTTCTCCCATGTGCTCCCACGTTATGTAGGAGAATGTGCTGTTTCCTGATGGGACTAAACTTTTCTCTCCCAATTGCTATCAAATAGGACTCAAAAATGTCAGCCCACTCCTTCCAAGGGATACTTGGATTTTCCACCTCATTCAAAAACAGAACCGATTTGGACATTTCTGCCGCTGCCATATCTGCAAAAATAGGGGTGCTAGAGAGGAGTCAAGCACTGACCCTGCTTCTTAAGAGAGATGTAAATAAGACCTATGGATTAAACCCAGCAAGGGATAAATGGAAAACCTCACAATACATTAAAGGCATGCATAAATTACATAGCACTGGGCACATAGAATTGTAAACACTTGCACAAAATAGGGAAAACAATGGAGAAACACAGAGGTTAATTTGATGGAAAAATAGATCAGAGTACCGTCGCTCAGATAGGCAGAAAGGACAAGCTGTGCCTATCAGCATGCGTGAAAGAAAAGGGAAAATGTCACCTGAAACCCCTCCAGGAGCTGAGGGTGTCCGGCAGTCCAAGCTGGGCCAGTCAGCGCAGACACGATGCAGGCAGAAGAACCCTTAAAGATGAAATCAATCAATCAATCAATCAATCAAGCATTTGTATAGCGCGCTACTTACCCGGAGGGTCTCAAGGCGCTTGGGGGAGGGGGGTCCGCTACTGTTCGAACAGCCAGGTCTTGAGTTGCTGTGGGTTGGCTGCTGCGGGGGCCAGGGGGTTTGGCGCTGGGCGCGGTCCAGGCGCGGACGGGCGCAGACGGGCTTGCCTTAGGCGCGGAGGTGGGAGGGAGGAGCAGCTGGGAGGCAGGGGCAGTGAATGGGCAGTCAGGGGGGCGGGGCCGCAGGGGACGCAGCGGCGGGAATGGCGAGAGGCAGCGAGGGGTACAGAAGGAAAAGTGGAGAGAAAGCGGACACAAATACGGGCACAATTCAAAATGGGGCAGCGAGGGTACAGAAGGAAAAGTGGAGAGAAAGCGGACACAAATACGGGCACAATTCAAAATGGGGCAGCGAGGGTACAGAAGGAAAAGTGGAGAGAAAGCGGACACAAATACGGGCACAATTCAAAATGGGGCAGCGAGGGGTACAGAAGGAAAAGGGAGAGAAAGCGGACACAAATACGGGCACAATTCAAAATGGGGCAGCGAGGGGTACAGAAGGAAAAGGAGAGAAAGCGGACACAAATACGGGCACAATTCAAAATGGGGCAGCGAGGGGTACAGAAGGAAAAGTGGAGAGAAAGCGGACACAAATACGGGCACAATTCAAAATGGGGCAGCGAGGGTACCGAAGGAAAAGGGGAGAGAAAGCGGACACAAATACGGGCACAATTCAAAATGGGGCAGCGAGGGGTACAGAAGGAAAAGTGGAGAGAAAGCGGACACAAATACGGGCACAATTCAAAATGGGGCAGCGAGGGGTACAGAAGGAAAAGGGGAGAGAAAGCGGACACAAATACGGGCACAATTCAAAATGGGGCAGCGAGGGGTACAGAAGGAAAAGTGGAGAGAAAGCGGACACAAATACGGGCACAATTCAAAATGGGGCAGCGAGGGGTACAGAAGGAAAAGTGGAGAGAAAGCGGACACAAATACGGGCACAATTCAAAATGGGGCTGCGAGGGGTACAGAAGGAAAAGTGGAGAGAAAGCGGACACAAATACGGGCACAATTCAAAATGGGGCAGCGAGGGGTACAGAAGGAAAAGGGAGAGAAAGCGGACACAAATACGGGCACAATTCAAAATGGGGCAGCGAGGGTACAGAAGGAAAAGGGAGAGAAAGCGGACACAAATACGGGCATAATTCAAAATGGGGCAGCGAGGGGTACAGAAGGAAAAGTGGAGAGAAAGCGGACACAAATACGGGCACAATTCAAAATGGGGCTGCGAGGGGTACAGAAGGAAAAGTGGAGAGAAAGCGGACACAAATACGGGCACAATTCAAAATGGGGCAGCGAGGGGTACAGAAGGAAAAGGGGAGAGAAAGCGGACACAAATACGGGCACAATTCAAAATGGGGCAGCGAGGGATACAGAAGGAAAAGGGAGAGAAAGCGGACACAAATACGGGCACAATTCAAAATGGGGCAGCGAGGGGTACAGAAGGAAAAGGGGAGAGAAAGCGGACACAGATACGGGCACAGTTCAAATGGGGGCAGCGGGGGCACAAAAGGGAAAAGGGGAGACAAGCAAGCAATACGGGCACCGAGGCCACAAACGGAAGGGCGATCTTACCAGCAGCAGCAGCGGGCGGCCAGCACAGGCGGATCTGTGTGGTGGGGAGCGACCTACCTGGCAAGGTCAAGGGTCGCTCACCTCACCGCGCAGCGGCCGCCATTTATGGGGAGGTGGGAGGGAGGAGCAGCTGGGAGGCGGGAGGCAGGGGCAGCGAATGGGCAGTCAGGGGCGGGGCCACAGGGGACGCAGCGGCGGGAATGGCGAGAGGCAGCGAGGGGTACAGAAGGAAAAGTGGAGAGAAAGCGGACACAAATACGGGCACAATTCAAAATGGGGCAGCGAGGGGTACAGAAGGAAAAGTGGAGAGAAGCGGACACAAATACGGGCACAATTCAAAATGGGGCAGCGAGGGGTACAGAAGGAAAAGGGAGAGAAAGCGGACACAAATACGGGCACAATTCAAAATGGGGCAGCGAGGGGTACAGAAGGAAAAGTGGAGAGAAAGCGGACACAAATACGGGCACAATTCAAAATGGGGCAGTGAGGGGTACAGAAGGAAAAGGGAGAGAAAGCGGACACAAATACGGGCACAATTCAAAATGGGGCAGCGAGGGGTACAGAAGGAAAAGTGGAGAGAAAGCGGACACAAATACGGGCACAATTCAAAATGGGGCAGCGAGGGTACAGAAGGAAAAGGGGAGAGAAAGCGGACACAAATACGGGCACAATTCAAAATGGGGCAGCGAGGGGTACAGAAGGAAAAGTGGAGAGAAAGCGGACACAAATACGGGCACAATTCAAAATGGGGCAGCGAGGGTACAGAAGGAAAAGGGGAGAGAAAGCGGACACAAATACGGGCACAATTCAAAATGGGGCAGCGAGGGGTACAGAAGGAAAAGGGGAGAGAAAGCGGACACAAATACGGGCACAATTCAAAATGGGGCAGCGAGGGGTACAGAAGGAAAAGTGCAGAGAAAGCGGACACAAATACGGGCACAATTCAAAATGGGGCAGCGAGGGGTACAGAAGGAAAAGGGAGAGAAAGCGGACACAAATACAGGCACAATTCAAAATGGGGCAGCGAGGGGTACAGAAGGAAAAGTGGAGAGAAAGCGGACACAAATACCGGCACAATTCAAAATGGGGCAGCGAGGGGTACAGAAGGAAAAGTGGAGAGAAAGCGGACACAAATACGGGCACAATTCAAAATGGGGCTGCGAGGGGTACAGAAGGAAAAGTGGAGAGAAAGCGGACACAAATACGGGCACAATTCAAAATGGGGCAGCGAGGGGTACAGAAGGAAAAGGGAGAGAAAGCGGACACAAATACGGGCACAATTCAAAATGGGGCAGCGAGGGGTACAGAAGGAAAAGGGGAGAGAAAGCGGACACAAATACGGGCACAATTCAAAATGGGGCAGCGAGGGGTACAGAAGGAAAAGTGGAGAGAAAGCGGACACAAATACGGGCACAATTCAAAATGGGGCTGCGAGGGTACAGAAGGAAAAGTGGAGAGAAAGCGGACACAAATACGGGCACAATTCAAAATGGGGCAGCGAGGGGTACAGAAGGAAAGGGGAGAGAAAGCGGACACAAATACGGGCACAATTCAAAATGGGGCAGCGAGGGTACAGAAGGAAAAGGGGAGAGAAAGCGGACACAAATACGGGCACAATTCAAAATGGGGCAGCGAGGGGTACAGAAGGAAAAGGGGAGAGAAAGCGGACACAGATACGGGCACAGTTCAAATGGGGGCAGCGGGGGCACAAAAGGGAAAAGGGAGACAAGCAAGCAATACGGGCACCGAGGCCACAAACGGAAGGGCGATCTTACCAGCAGCAGCAGCGGGCGTCCAGCACAGGCGGATCTGTGTGGTGGGGAGCGACCTACCTGGCAAGGTCAAGGGTCGCTCACCTCACCGCGCAGCGGCCGCCATTTATGGGGAGGTGGGAGGGAGGAGCAGCTGGGAGGCGGGAGGCAGGGGCAGCAAATGGGCAGTCAGGGGCGGGGCCGCAGGGACGCAGCGGCGGGAATGGCGAGAGGCAGCGAGGGGTACAGAAGGATAAGTGGAGAGAAAGCGGACACAAATACGGGCACAATTCAAAATGGGGCAGCGAGGGGTACAGAAGGAAAAGTGGAGAGAAAGCGGACACAAATACGGGCACAATTCAAAATGGGGCAGCGAGGGGTACAGAAGGAAAAGGGGAGAGAAAGCGGACACAAATACGGGCACAATTCAAAATGGGGCAGCGAGGGGTACAGAAGGAAAAGTGGAGAGAAAGCGGACACAAATACGGGCACAATTCAAAATGGGGCAGCGAGGGGTACAGAAGGAAAAGGGGAGAGAAAGCGGACACAAATACGGGCACAATTCAAAATGGGGCAGCGAGGGTACAGAAGGAAAAGGGGAGAGAAAGCGGACACAAATACGGGCACAATTCAAAATGGGGCAGCGAGGGGTACAGAAGGAAAAGTGGAGAGAAAGCGGACACAAATACGGGCACAATTCAAAATGGGGCAGCGAGGGGTACAGAAGGAAAAGGGAGAGAAAGCGGACACAAATACGGGCACAATTCAAAATGGGGCAGCGAGGGGTACAGAAGGAAAAGTGGAGAGAAAGCGGACACAAATACGGGCACAATTCAAAATGGGGCAGCGAGGGTACAGAAGGAAAAGTGGAGAGAAAGCGGACACAAATACGGGCACAATTCAAAATGGGGCTGCGAGGGTACAGAAGGAAAAGTGGAGAGAAAGCGGACACAAATACGGGCACAATTCAAAATGGGGCAGCGAGGGGTACAGAAGGAAAAGGGGAGAGAAAGCGGACACAAATACGGGCACAATTCAAAATGGGGCAGCGAGGGGTACAGAAGGAAAAGGGAGAGAAAGCGGACACAAATACGGGCACAATTCAAAATGGGGCAGCGAGGGGTACAGAAGGAAAAGTGGAGAGAAAGCGGACACAAATACGGGCACAATTCAAAATGGGGCAGCGAGGGGTACAGAAGGAAAAGGGAGAGAAAGCGGACACAAATACGGGCACAATTCAAAATGGGGCAGCGAGGGGTACAGAAGGAAAAGTGGAGAGAAAGCGGACACAAATACGGGCACAATTCAAAATGGGGCAGCGAGGGGTACAGAAGGAAAAGGGAGAGAAAGCGGACACAAATACGGGCACAATTCAAAATGGGGCAGCGAGGGGTACAGAAGGAAAAGGGGAGAGAAAGCGGACACAAATACGGGCACAATTCAAAATGGGGCAGCGAGGGGTACAGAAGGAAAAGTGGAGAGAAAGCGGACACAAATACGGGCACAATTCAAAATGCGGCAGCGAGGGGTACAGAAGGAAAAGGGAGAGAAAGCGGACACAAATACGGGCACAATTCAAAATGGGGCAGCGAGGGGTACAGAAGGAAAAGTGGAGAAAGCGGACACAAATACGGGCACAATTCAAAATGGGGCAGCGAGGGGTACAGAAGGAAAAGTGGAGAAAGCGGACACAAATACGGGCACAATTCAAAATGGGGCTGCGAGGGGTACAGAAGGAAAAGTGGAGAGAAAGCGGACACAAATACGGGCACAATTCAAAATGGGGCAGCGAGGGTACAGAAGGAAAAGGGGAGAGAAAGCGGACACAAATACGGGCACAATTCAAAATGGGGCAGCGAGGGGTACAGAAGGAAAAGGGAGAGAAAGCGGACACAAATACGGGCACAATTCAAAATGGGGCAGCGAGGGGTACAGAAGGAAAAGTGGAGAGAAAGCGGACACAAATACGGGCACAATTCAAAATGGGGCTGCGAGGGTACAGAAGGAAAAGTGGAGAGAAAGCGGACACAAATACGGGCACAATTCAAAATGGGGCAGCGAGGGGTACAGAAGGAAAGGGAGAGAAAGCGGACACAAATACGGGCACAATTCAAAATGGGGCAGCGAGGGGTACAGAAGGAAAAGGGAGAGAAAGCGGACACAGATACGGGCACAGTTCAAATGGGGGCAGCGGGGGCACAAAAGGGAAAAGGGAGACAAGCAAGCAATACGGGCACCGAGGCCACAAACGGAAGGGCGATCTTACCAGCAGCAGCAGCGGGCGGCCAGCACAGGCGGATCTGTGTGGTGGGGGAGCGACCTACCTGGCAAGGTCAAGGGTCGCTCACCTCACCGCGCAGCGGCCCCGCCATTTATGGGGAGGTGGGAGGGAGGAGCAGCTGGGAGGCGGGAGGCAGGGGCAGCGAATGGGCAGTCAGGGGGCGGGGCCGCAGGGACGCAGCGGCGGGAATGGCGAGAGGCAGCGAGGGTACAGAAGGAAAAGTGGAGACAAAGCGGACACAAATACGGGCACAATTCAAAATGGGGCAGCGAGGGGTACAGAAGGAAAAGTGGAGAGAAAGCGGACACAAATACGGGCACAATTCAAAATGGGGCAACGAGGGTACAGAAGGAAAAGGGAGAGAAAGCGGACACAAATACGGGCACAATTCAAAATGGGGCAGCGAGGGGTACAGAAGGAAAAGTGGAGAGAAAGCGGACACAAATACGGGCACAATTCAAAATGGGGCAGCGAGGGTACAGAAGGAAAAGGGAGAGAAAGCGGACACAAATACGGGCACAATTCAAAATGGGGCAGCGAGGGGTACAGAAGGAAAAGTGGAGAGAAAGCGGACACAAATACGGGCACAATTCAAAATGGGGCAGCGAGGGGTACAGAAGGAAAAGGAGAGAAAGCGGACACAAATACGGGCACAATTCAAAATGGGGCAGCGAGGGGTACAGAAGGAAAAGTGGAGAGAAAGCGGACACAAATACGGGCACAATTCAAAATGGGGCAGCGAGGGTACAGAAGGAAAAGGGAGAGAAAGCGGACACAAATACGGGCACAATTCAAAATGGGGCAGCGAGGGGTACAGAAGGAAAAGTGGAGAGAAAGCGGACACAAATACGGGCACAATTCAAAATGGGGCAGCGAGGGGTACAGAAGGAAAAGGGAGAGAAAGCGGACACAAATACGGGCACAATTCAAAATGGGGCAGCGAGGGGTACAGAAGGAAAAGTGGAGAGAAAGCGGACACAAATACGGGCACAATTCAAAATGGGGCAGCGAGGGTACAGAAGGAAAAGTGGAGAGAAAGCGGACACAAATACGGGCACAATTCAAAATGGGGCTGCGAGGGGTACAGAAGGAAAAGTGGAGAGAAAGCGGACACAAATACGGGCACAATTCAAAATGGGGCAGCGAGGGGTACAGAAGGAAAAGGGGAGAGAAAGCGGACACAGATACGGGCACAGTTCAAATGGGGGCAGCGGGGGCACAAAAGGGAAAAGGGGAGACAAGCAAGCAATACGGGCACCGAGGCCACAAACGGAAGGGCGATCTTACCAGCAGCAGCAGCGGGCGGCCAGCACAGGCGGATCTGTGTGGTGGGGGAGCGACCTACCTGGCAAGGTCAAGGGTCCTTGGACAACCACAAGCTGTGCCTGTCAGCGTGATTTCTGTGGACTAGCATAAGCTGTGTTCATCAGCCCAAATTCCGGAAGAACTTCAAGTGGAACGTAGGCGTGAGACGGGATCCCGGTGCAGCGTTTAGTGACAGCTGCCCGTGAGGAGGAAAGCAAAGTAGGCGCTCCTGACTATGAGGGAAGGCTCCCTCCTCTCTGCCAACCCTTCCTATCTGGATGGATCACACGAGAAATAGCCCAGAGGCGCCCAAATCTGCTGTGAAGAAGGAAAGAGGCAGAGGAAAGAGGCGGCGGGAAGAGGCGGTTCTTTCCCACACAGCTGACTGCAGACGGGAAGGGAGAAGATGCACTTCCTCACAGCTGACTTCGAAGCCTGGAAGCCAGCGCCTCACACGGAACTGGCGCACGGCCCCTCAAGCTCCGTAGGGTGAGGAGCTGACAGACTGCTAGAAGACCACTCTTCCTCACAGCTGACCCCAAAACTGGGAAGTCAGCGCAACGCCTCACTCGGAACTGTCGCACGGCTCCTTCAAGCTCCATAGGGTGAGGAGCTGACAGCCGTCTAGCAGACAGCCACGAAGCTGCTTTTAGTCAGGGCAAATCAACACGGAGCTACCGACAGTCAGTTACACTAGGGCATGCTCCGTAAGGTGAGGTGCTGACAGACGGCTGGCAGACTGCAACTGAGTTGTGTTGTGACAGGGAAAACAGTCACGGAACTGCCTCAGTCAAGGATACAAAAGGGCACATCCCCCTTTGACACAAGGCCGCGACAAAGGGTGAAACACCTACCCCGTTTTCCAACTGAGAAGGCAGCACAGCCATATGAACAAAGGCTGTGCCCTAAGGTTCAATGGTGAGGCGGCCTTTTCTCGTGGAGAAAAGAGAAGGGGAGGAGACGAAGGTTGCCCCCTTACGCAAGCCAACTCGTCACCAGTGTTGCAAAGATGATCTGCAGGCGGAAGGAACACCAACTTCCAGGTGGGTTCAGTTAAGCTTTATTCATCGTCTCCACTGCTCCTCTCCTGTCACAGCCAGCATGCCTCACAGGAATCACCAACATTTTAAGGCACACTTCAGAACCCTCAGTGGGAACATTCTACTTAACAATAGAGGGTAGGGGAAGAGTAAGGTACCAAGTGGGAAGATTCCAAATTACAACACATCCTCTGTGTTCAACACAAGGTGGCTGTGGGTGCCCTAGTAAATGTAAAACTGGAATATGCCAGTGTGTGGCACAAAGGACCCACAGCCTATCAGATAGTCTTTGGTCTGAGAAAGTTTGAGTCTGTGTCTCTGACTCCCTAGACTTCACTGATCACTGGTGAAGAAAAGAATCTACTTTAGGATTTTATATTTGAAATTCTAATTTGGTCGGGACTGGCACCAAAAAAAGGGGATTGAAATTCTGTTATGTGCTTGAACATGTCTTGTGTTCTAGCAACACTGTGCTGCCTTGTGCTAACTAAATCTAATTTAAAGTGGAGAGGAGGCCCTAACTTCTGTTTCATGGGATCTATTTTGTAGAATGAATTACCACATTATAGACTAACTATGAAAATTATTGTTCTTTTAAGGACATTTCTGAAGATTAACTTTTTGTGTTTGTGGACTACATGTCTGAATAAAATGAAATCAGACTAGTGTGACAGGCAAAATACAATCTAGAGAGACAAGAAGGCCAGTAATGCAGGCAAACCAGAGAAGCAGAACTAGAAGAGAAACCCACACTGTATATGCCAGAGACTAGAAAAGTAGAGGGACATGCTGACTATTCTATGGAGAGACACGCTGCCAGAGCAACAAGCAGGCCCATCACAGATCCAAAACTTGACAGGGACAAGCAGACCGGACAGACAGGCACAACTCCAGAATCCGTAGAAAAGACATCTGGACTAAAGAGACAGCAAGCCTAGGTTGGAGAAAAAGGTATAGTGCACTCCAAAGATAGATGCAGAATGAAGAGATTGATAGACCAGACTTCAGAAAGACAGTGTCAGCCATAACAGGAACAGGCAAAGGCTGACTAGACATTAGAGAGAGATAGAGACATACTGGACTCCTGACACCCACTGTCCAAACTCTGTAGAAAGAGAGACAGGCAGTCTGGATTCCAAAGAGAAAGGGTTCCGAAAGAGGGTTGGAGTGGACAGAAGGGAGGAATTGAAAAATGAGTGACGAAAAGTGGATTACAGAGAGGAAGGCTGGGAAGAGAGACACACAGGCCCTACTTTACAAATGAAGTTTCCACTGAAGATAAAAAGATTTGACGGGCTGGTAGGCTGAAGAGGCTTCATTAAAACAGGGAGCATTGAAAGAGAGACAAGGACAAGAGATCAGTCCGAAGGCCAGGATAGATGGAAACCTCTGGCAGTTATGGCTTCAAGATTATTCCTATCCTTTCATTATTTCAGTGATGTGTAACTGTGATCAGTATTCTTTTGTTAGCCTGGGAACTGGACATGCAGCCAGGGCTAGGGAGTTCCATATTTTAAGGCAAGAAGCAGATCTAGCTGAGGACAGAGGAATATGGCAGTGTATCTCCAATAGGAAGGAAGTATGATGCAAGATCCGATGAGGTAATGTGTTCTTGGATGAATGGTCGAGAGCTTTCATCCGAGCAGCTATCATGTATATGTTCGAATGTCCGTGGAACATTCTAGATGTTAATCAGAAATGAGAGCTCTTGTCTGGGGAAAGCAGAGTGGCGTTTGCAGGTGATACCCTTTGGCCACCCAAGAAGGCCTCTGCCCTGCCATGCCAGTGGGACAGTAGTGCTGAAACAATGTTCAGAGTGGGGGTGCTGCAATCAATGTTACAGCAAACAAGAGGAACCCATTTGCCAGTAGAAACCTGAGAATACACATATGTGTAAGAAATGTGGTTCACCTACAGCTCATTTAAAAACAAATAGCATAGAGCAGAGAAATAAACTGCATACTCTCAATGTACGGGAACAAATGTTCTTCCAGCCTTAAAAGAGAAAAGTAAAGCAAAAATAAAACATTATATCCACAAATTACTGTCCAATTTTCAGATGAACATATATATCAGGAGAAAGACAAGAGACAAGTGATTTGTGTCCAAGTGAAAATGCATAAAGAGTAAAGTAATGAACATATAGTGCAAACTCAGCTTGTGTTAATGCAGAGTACACAACTTCAGTCCTTTTTCCTAATGGCTCATATATGCTTTGAATTTCTTTAAACACAGCCAATCATTAATTTATAGTGTCAACAGCATTTCAACCTCCTTTGAATTGTAGGGTTCTCATCAGGACACATGATAGTGAGATACTCAGGGCCCCGAGCACACGCTGCGCTGCAAGCTCAGGGAGTTTAGGAGGAGGGGGGGGGGAATGACACTGTGACAGGGCTGCTATCGGGCCACCCACATATCGTCAGCACGTACGGCTGTGAGCACATTTTCCTTTGCACCTGTCATGGGGACGTACACCACCATATATGGCCCTTGTCGTGATGTGCATCTCTGGAGAGGCGCTGTGCTATCTTGGAGGATGCGCTATGCATTAACCCATATCTATAGCCCATATGCATCTATGTGACATATCTGTGTGCTTTCCACGTGTGCATCTGATTGTGTGTTTGCTCTCATCTCATATAGTTAGTGTGTAGTTGTTGTGTTGACACCATTACGTTATGGTCTGGGCCTGATGATTATACAATCAGGATATGAGTCACCAAGACTGGGCCTGATGATAATACAATCAGTAAATGTGTCACCCAGAAAGCTTCATGGTAGGAGCCTGGTGAATATGCAATCAGGAAATAAGTCACCCAGGAATCTGTGCAGCCTCAGTCGCATCTTCAGAGCAGCTCTGGTCACTGTTCATGATAATGGCATCTAGTGGATCCTGAGTCACAAGCCTGCAGAGGACACTGGTGCATCATTCAGTGTCACAAGTCTGCAGTGGACTTCATCCTGTGTCACGAGTCTGCAGTGGACGTCAGCTTGTCATCCTTTGTCACAGACCTGCAGTGGACATCGGCGCATCTGAACCTGTACAGTAAGTCAGGCCGCCAGTCGCACACCTCCAAGGGGGATTCTTTAACACCTTACAATAGAATCTCGGCACAGCAGCTCTCTGCAAAGGTAATACATCAGTAGATACAGGACTACAGCTGCTAGCGTGTATGACACTGCCCTCAGCATCTCATGCCTAGCTTGCTGCAATGTATAGGGATAGCCGCCAGGGATAGTTGGTGGGTGAAGTAAACCGTAGGTTTACCTGGTTCAGGTCTGGACAGTTCATAATTGTGGGGCACTTGTGTACGGTGCCTTACAGCACTTTCAAATTGGAGAAGGGCTCCATTCCTTCATGCGATTATTCAGTGACTTAACTGAAGGCAACAGCCTGCCATCCTCCTGAGCCAAGATCCTAGGGTCTGATCGGTGCTGATCCGTTGCGTGAAAAGGTAATACAGATACTGAAGTGAGTGTGGTGGGATGCGCAGAGGAGTGCTTGCATTAGGTGTGATGATCTGTGGGTAATTTAGTTTATGATTATGTGTATATCATAATGTGCACCACATCTTCAATGCCCAGTTGGTATTACGTCAATGGCAACGCCTACCTGGCAACCGCAGACGAGGGTGTCCAGTGAGCCAACGGACCAGATGTTGTTTCTTTATTATTTTGTCCCATTCCCTTCATTGTGACATGGGCCGGAAGAAATGCGGTCCACATCACAGTGAGGAGCGTGGTAGGACAGGCATGAACATCCCTCCCGCTGGGTTCAGGATATCTCGGTTAGTGCATCTGACAGCACCTGCCGCCGAGCCGAAGGGAATTCCTAGAGCTCCTGAATTGGTGACATTGTTATTGAAGTCCTAAATCTTCAACAAAAGGGGCATTTTTTCGCAATACTGTGTTAATTAAGCCTCTATAAGGCAGTAATTTTTAGATTTACTTGCAAATTGGTGGCTTCAATCCCCCCCTTAGAACTGGAAATTCTGCTGCATTCTCACTTTTGGAAGTGGTGGGTCGGCTCCCCTCTGACATTGATTGCTCGGGTGGGAGGGTGTCAAGATGTTTGCGTGTGCCCCCACTGGGTCCCATCAGACGAAGGAGGTGGAGTGAATCTAGCGGGTTCTGGTGCGGATCATGGCTGGGTCAAGAATTTGGCAACATCCTGCAGTAAACCCAGGTGTGTCCCCCTTGGGTGGAGGGGCCTAAGGAACCAAGTGAAATATGTGCATCAGTGAGAGGGTCCAGACAGCAGTCCAGATCATCATGGATCCACGTCTTGGCAGTTGAGAGAGGCGCGAGCGCTGCTGGTACCGAACCGCCACCCCAAGGGTTGGGACTCCTTAGAGCCAGCATTTGAGTAAAGCTGGATGCTGAGGACTTTGCGACACCACTTCTTCCAGACATTCATTGGCAAGGTGGAGCTACAATGCCCAGGTATGGTGCTGGTGGTCGACGGCAGCCTACATGGGACAACGGCAGGGTGGGGCCCCCAGAGAAGCTTGGGAGGACTGCCAGAGACCTTCCCATGGCAAGGAGTTCTGCAGTGCAGGGTAGGTGCCTTGAGGGCTCTCTCCCCACAATGGATATCCTTGGGTTCTTGAACAATAATTTAGAATTTGAACAGGGTCTGAGGCAGCAGGAGTTGGCGGAAGGAGCTATACGTGGTGCATGGGAGGTCTGGAACGGCTGCAGGTGAGACACATGGGGCAAATAAGTCTGTACAGGCTGAGGAGAATAAGGCTGCTCCCAGGTTGGTGGAGCTAAGGATCACAGAGCTCTCAGTGTCTAATGAGGGGAGTGCCGGGCGGTGTGACAGAGGACCGTGAGAAACTTTGGCTGCAGATGGGCGTAGCTCTTGTGTGAACAACAGTGACAGCCAGGAGGAAGGGGCCTCCTCTTCATTTCGAGAGGGGTTGGACACTGGCCTGGGACAAGTATAGAACAATGGTGGCCATAGTTCAGAAGAGGAACAGGTGGAGGGGGAGTCTTTGGACAATGAGGAGGGTAGCCTAGGCAGGAGATGTGGATGTGATGGAAAGATACATGCAAAGGAATGGCGTGCACCAGATTGGCATTGATAAAGTGTCAAGCAATCAAGAAGAGAAGACAGCTGGCTCCCCCGCGGAGAGGAGCCAGTAGGTGAGTATAATGATGCCTTGGTGGACTCATAGGGGAAGTTCAGCCGGGAGAAAGAAGGGGCCAGGGCTATCGGGGGTCTAGGGGTTTTAGTGGAACAGCGGATTTTGAGAGGTGCAGAAAATATGGTGGAAATTGTTGGAGCATTTTTTGGTGGCACAGTGGAAAGTGGAAGTGGAAAACCAAAGCGCAAGTGCAGGGAACATCAGGGATCCGGTGTAGGGGCTAGGCTCAACAATGGCACAGACTGTGGCGGTTAGTTCAGCAGGAGGGAAGGCTCTGCCACAACACCAGTGGTGCAAAAAGGAAATAGCACAGCAGGTGATGACCCTACCTGGGACTCTGCGGGGCGGCAACCACAGCAAAGTGGAGAGATGTGGTATTGCCATTTATGGGCATAGGTGACTTCTTGGGGGTAATTTGATGCAGATGACAAAGCATAAGATTTGGGCAAATTATTACATCAATTTGTTTAAATTGCTGCATAGGGAGATGGTGAGCAAAGAAGGCTAGAAAGCAAAGGTAAAGTAGCTAGCTAGGAAACCGAAGGTTCCCACTAGCATTGATACTTGAATGGTGGCGTTCCCGATTTTTACCAGCATCTTGTGTGAAAAGGCCCCAGAGCTGAGAGTGGTTTTGTGAAAGTAAATGGATGTCATTAGGACAGCTATCATCAGTGTTGGGGGGGTTGGCGTGGTTACAATATGAGGAGCAGTTCAAGGCAAGGAAGAGCGCCACACCGACAAAATCATGGGGGGATATTGACCAGGAGTTTTGACTACTGTACGTAACACCTACGAGACCTATGCAAATGGTGCATGCTATGAGTGGGCTGCCTATTCCTTACCAGCCCTTTCCAACTGCCCCTCCCAGAGCAGGGTGGGTGGGAATAGGACACGTTACAACGCACGAGTTACAACGCGTGTCATTACAATGAATTTTTTACAACGCAAAATCCATTACAACGCATGTCATTACAATGAATAATCCATTACAACACAAATTACTATTCTAACTCCGCTGGGGCGTTACTTTGGGGAATGCGTTGTAATGGCATGCGTTGTAATGGATTTCGCGTTGTAAAAAATGTGTTGTAATGACACACGTTGTAACGCGTGCGTTGTAAACGATGTTTCCCGGTGGGCGGACACGGGCAAGCAGCCCTCAGGGACTTGTTGGAATTTTAAAAGGGGGCTCTTATAGGAACCCCTCCAAATTTTGCTGTGACTGTTCTAGGTGGGGTGGCAGGCAATCCCTGCTACAGTGCACAGCAGTGGGCAACCGCTGTCAGTGGGTTGGGCAGGGGAGTGGCAAGGGAGTGGTAGCAAAGGGCAAATACTCTTGTTAAACCAGAGACAGTGCTGCTGTGGGTGAAGTTATATCCAGATGAAACAAAGGCAGTTTTCTTGCGGGAGGATTTTTATTTTTATTTTTGCATACCTTACATGGGTCCTAGGGTGGGTCGACAAATGGACAATCTGAAGTCCTGCAAAGCGAGGTAGGAGTTAGTGTGGGAGACCCTTTGGAACGATGTGAGCCTGGGTAGGATGGCTGGTTCATTTCCGAGTCCTCCTTTGAGGAATGTTTGTTCCGCTTGTAAACAGAAAGAGAGGCTATGGAGGGCAAACTATTGCCCAGTAGCCAAGGCGGACTACAAAGCCGAATTAGGGAAGTACTACAAAGAAATTAAAGTAGCAAAGAAAGCCTATTTTGAGGCAAAACTTCTAGGTGCAGGAAATCACTCCAGAGAAATTTTTAAAATTGTTAAAGGTTTTTCTGCGCCAGAAGTGTGCTCTGAGAAACCCCCTTCCGAGGAATTGTGCGAGATGCTTGCTTCATTCTTTCAGGAAAAAATAGATACGATTCAGGCGAGCCTCCCTTCCCTCATGATGGGAAATGACATATCAGGTCTCGTACCAGGGGTGATAGAAAATCAGAGGGAGTTAGATCTTGACTCAACCTCCCTGAATTTTTTCTCTCCTATCTCCTTGCACAACTCTCTGCAGGCTTCAAAATGCCTCAAATCAGGCTCCCCACTGGACCCTGCCCCCTCCTCCATCCTTGTCTTGGGGGCAGAGGCTATCAATCCACTCATGAACCAGCTACTGAATACTTCCCTCGCCTCAGCCACTGTCCCTACTAAATGGAAACAAGCCAAGGTCATCCAGCTGCTAAAAAAGGCCCAAGCAGATCCATCAGACCCGTCCAGCTATAGGCCTATCTCCCTCCTGCCCGCCTTCTCGGAACTCCTAGAGAAGCATGTTAATCAGCAGTTATCATCCTATCTGGAAATGAACGGCCTCCTTCATTCTAGCCAGTCGGGCTTTCGCTCTAACCATAGTTCAGAAACAGCGTTACTGGAGGTAGCAGATTCAGTCCGACTTGGTCTGGAAGCAGGGGAGAGGGCGATGCTGGTCCTATTGGACCTCTCGGCCACTTTCGATACCGTCTCACACCAGATTCTCCTGACTCGACTGCACTCGATGGGCATCAGGGGGCTGGCCTGGAAATGGCTAGCCTCCTTCCTAGAGGGGAGGGGGCAGGAAGTATGGTGCCATCCGTACTTGGCCGGGTCTCGCAGGCTGATTGTTGGAGTCCCACAGGGCTCGGCCCTAAGCCCTACCTTGTTCAATGTCTACCTTGCACCTATGGCTACACTGGTGAAATTCTTGGGAGCAAAGATTGTGTCCTACGCTGATGACACCCAGCTGTCAGCGAGCCCTGCCCTGGCAAGTTAATTAGTACCTGGCTCTCAGCGGTTTTTGGGTGGAAGGCCACGAATCAGTTGAATTGCACTGCGGGAAAAACAGAGCTGCTTTTCTTTGGCATGGATGCAGAACCGCCGCTACAATCCTTCTGGCCACCAGACGCCCCCACTCCCGTCATAAAAAATCAGGCGGTGAAAAATGTAGGTTTTAAATTTGACAATGGACTGCTGTTCCACATCCAGGTAAATTCAGTGGTGGGCACCTGTTTTGCCTTTTTGCGTCTTGTGAGAAAGTTCTTGTTCTTCCTGTCCCTGGCTGCCAGACAGCAGGTGATCCAGGCCCTGATCGTATTTTGCCTTGACTATGGAAACGGTCTCTACCTGGGCATGCCCGGGTATCTGTTGGACAGACTCCAGCTAGTCCAAAATGCAGCGGCCCGAGCTATCTTTGAGCTCCCTCGTAAGGCCCATGTGTCCAGCCTCCTGAGGAGTCTTCACTGGCTCCTAGTAAGGAAGAGAATCTTATTTAAGACTGCTTGTAACT
The DNA here is from genome assembly GCA_963921515.1 of Calotriton arnoldi. Taxonomy (NCBI): domain Eukaryota; kingdom Metazoa; phylum Chordata; class Amphibia; order Caudata; family Salamandridae; genus Calotriton; species Calotriton arnoldi. Next base: position 231,069 of record CAWUFW010015117.1, on the reverse strand, counting down.
CAGAAAGCCCTATACGGGATGGGCCCTGTCTATCTTAAATGCAGAATCTCGTTCTACGTCCCACCTAGGAATCTTCGCTATTCTAACCTCCTCTTGGCCAACACCCCTCACATTAAAAAAAGCCAGGTCTGGGGGCAAAGCCCTCTCCTTCCTTGGTCCATCCCTCTGGAATAAACTACCCCTGTCCCTCAGAAGCATCGAGTCTACGCCCCTTTTCCGGAAAAGGTTAAAAACGTGGCTTTTTTCCAGCCCATAATCTCCTCCTCTTTTGCTCCTTGCTACCTTTCGGCATCCAGCGCCAGGATACTCCTTGGAGTAGCAGCTGTGCTTTACAAATACCCCCACATAGACATAGACATAGACATAGACATAGGAACGTGCTGGTATCCTCACTAGGGGTGGTGCCAAAGAAAGCTCCGGGGGAGTTCAGGCTAATTTACCATCAGTCAAGGCATTAAGAGGGTTCTGTAAGTTATTTCATCGACCAGGTGGAGTGTTCAGTATCGTATGCCAGCGCAGACACTGCCATGCAATTGGTGCGGAGGAGCGGGGCCGGTGCAGAACTGGGCAAGTCGGCTATTAAATCATTTTTTACCCTTCTGCTAGTGCACCTGGATGATTTCCACTTGTTGAAAAAACTGTTTCAGGACGGTTACTTTGCCGACAAGTGCATGCTTATGGGATGTTCAGTTGCATGCTGCATTACTTGGACAATTTCTTGCTAGTAGGGAGAGTAGGGGATGATGAGAGAGTGGGCAAGATTAATGAAGACATTGGCGGTGTTCGCTGACCGTTTTGGCATGCCACTGGCAGCCGAAAAGACAGAGGGCCTAACAACTATGCTGACATTTTTTGGGACTGAGTTGGATTCTCTGTCAATGGTGTTGTGGCTACAAAGTGACAAGTGGGAGGTGCTGAATGGTTTGATTGATGAGCTATTCAGAGCAGGAAGTTTGAGCTGCGACTGGCACAAAAGGTGTTGGGTCATTCGAATTTTACATGTAGAGTGGTGGTCCCGGGGATTGCCTTTTTCAGATGCCTTGCCTTTGGCGATGCAGGGGGCTGTAAAATCACAACTCAGTGTTTCGTTATCCAGATGAGTGAAGGAGGGCTTGTTGGTTTGGCAGCTTTTTTCATGGTAAGTTATAATGGAAGGCGGCTGCAAATTGACCTAATGATATTGAGGGTTGAGAATTTTTCGGTTGCCTCAGAAGTGTGGGTTTTTGGGGGGTTCTGAGAGGGGCTTTTGTGTGCAGCGAGCTGGCCTCAATCTTGGAAGGTCACGTGCCATAGAATTTCCTTTTTAGAATTTTTCCCAATGCGGTTGGCAGTGCGTCAATGGGGTGATGAGTTGAGGAATAGAAGGGTGAAGATATTTGTGTCTTTCAATGCAGCAGTTGTGCAGGTGGTGAACAAGATGGCTGCTTTTGATGCATGGGTATTGAAGATTCTGAGACAATTGGTATTGCTGTACTTGGAGACGAACATCTTGTTTGAGTTAAGCTCATTGTGGGTCTGGATAACAGTGGGAGAGGTGCTATGGTTTGGCCTCAAATGTGGCAAAGGAAGGTTTTCATGTTCCAGAAGACTTGTGGCAATCAGGCTGTGAAAACATATATACTAGTGGAATATTCGCTGCCGGAGTCCCCAAGGAAAATGGACCAACAGGGCTGGAGGTAGTTCATAGCATTGGGTGTCAGACAGCGTGCCTGTGATGGAGGAGGGTGTTATGTTTGGTTTATGGTCAAATAGAGAGGGAATAGGGTGCAAGCTGGCAGGTATTGCATTTTATGGGAAGATGCAATGGGGGCATGACCCATGCAGAGAAGAGCTGGGTCGGAGAGTGCTAGATGGCAGGTCCTGACTGTGTGACAAGGTGCCCTGTGCAATGAGTCCAATTTCGATCGGGGTCCTGATGGCAATAGTAAAGCAGGCAAGAATTGCATGCACTTCCGCCTGGGAGGTGCAGCCCTTAGTTGTAATTGCAGGTCTTTTTGGAGTTACTGGGCCGAGGTGACAGCCCCATTGCAGGAAAATGGTTCTGCAGTAAACTCAGGGCAAATGCTGTGAGTATTGAGAAGATGCTTACAAGCTTCTAGCTTGCCCGGACTGGAATTTGTCTCTCACTCGTTTTTGATAAGGGTAGCGAGCCAAGGTTTCCGGCTGGCGATGGGGGATGACAGACTGAAGGGTTTGGGTAGGTGGCAGAACAGTTGTGTGTTCAGCTGTATTTGCTTTATTGGCATGTGCTCCTTTTGTGGATTCTCACCAGTGAGATGTATATATCTCCAGCACTTCTTGGTGAAGTAGGCCGAGGTGCTGGTCAAGAGGCAATTTAGAGGCAACCAGCTGGGGCTGGAAAAAGATGGTGGCAAGGTGCATTGGTTTGGCCTTGGTAGGATGCATTGGCGGCAACTAGTGCCAGCCTTTTGGGAGTACAAGACCAAATGCAGCAAGGCCGATGTTTTAGTCATTTATCTTGGGGAAAATCTACTGAGCTGTATTTGCTGAAGTCCATGAAGCGAGACTTAGAAGTGCTTAAGATCAGCTGGGTTTCCACTGATGTTTACTGGATTAGTCTGCTGCCTAGGAGCGTGTAGAGCGGTGCACAGCAGCCGGCTGCCATAAATAGAGCCAGGTAAGAGCTGAATAGACAAATGGATAGTTTCTGCAAGGTGAGAGGGGTGCAGGTGTTAGGGTATCAGAGCATTATTTTTGAGTCCCCGCATTTATTCAGGCACAGGGGGTGCACTTGTCTGAGCGGGTGTTGGAAAGTCATCCTGTGCCCTGGGCACCCCCCAACTTTTTGCTGACTGGAACTGGTGGTAACTGACTCTGACTGACCCTGGGCTCTGTTTAACCAGGCCCAGGGCCAGTGCCATGCTGAAACACTTAGATAACAGTAAAGCACCTACATACACTAGGGTACACTTTGGGTTGGGGTACCCCTGTAATTTGCATGACCTACCCCATGAGCCCCTAGTATATAATAGGGCAGGGGATTGAAACTACCTAGAAGTCCCCAGTATCCTGGGGCATGGCAGTTTAGAGGCCAGCAGCCTTTTTGCACTTGAATGTGTGTCCTGCTGAAGCCTGTGGTCAGTTTAAAAGCAGCCCTGGGTGCCAGGACTGCTCTTAAACATGCAAATTGTGGCCAAACTCGACTTTGGGGTTTGGGGCACTTAAAACTGGTCAACCTAAAATGTTTGTGCATAATAATGACCCCCAGGGTCTCCCCTAGGTATCTCAGGGGTGGGGGGTCAGGTATCTATAAGGTAGACCCTTATAAAATGAGTTTATAAAATGCCCTGGGTTAAGTGAAATTCACATTTCACTCTCCCCATTGTTTAAAGTGCTGCCCAAATTCGACTTTGATGCTGGGGGCACTGGGCCTGGAGGATCTGCAATATTTTTACAGATTCAACACCCCTAGGGTCTCCCTAGGTGACCTATGGGGTGGGGGTCCTGTGAAAATAAGCCAAGTACTTATAAAATATGTTTTTGTAGGTCCTGGTGCTGGAAAATGGCCCACGTCATTTTTCCCATTGCAAACCCCATGGCCCATAGGTTAACATTGGGGAAAGTTATTAAACAATAACTATTAACAGGACAGGGATAAATATTCCATTCAAAGACTCACTAGAATGTTATGGATAAATCCTACAATATGATGTTATTGAATTTTTCCCAAAGTGAACAGACAAGAAGTTATAACACTTTCTTAGTTGTAGTTCCAAATCCAGCCTGCCAGTGCTCTGCCCTGATTGGTCAGAGTTAAGGGGATTAGCCAGCCTGCCTGAAGAGGTGATAAAGATCCCCTGGGGTCAGCCAGATGGACTGGGAGGGCAGTGAGCTGTTCTGCAGGAATGCCAGGCCAGGGGGAGGGGTCGTAAACAATGAGCTTCAAAGGGGCAGAGCCCAGAGCAGTGTCATTAACAGCTTTGAACCCCCACCCCAGCCAGATGGCAGGATTAAGGAAGGTATGTGCAGATGTAGGGAGGAGAGGCTAGGTTAATTAGCCAACTCAGTGGGAGTGTTTAGCCAGCTCTTACCTCCTTGCTGGAAAATCAGCCATTATGGATTTGGAAGCTTTGTTGCACTCTGGGATAAAATAATGCCACACTCTGCATGAAGTAGTCACTCAAGTGGGCAGTTACCCTACTCCTATTGGTGAAGCATGACCTCCTGGATGACCCAGAGACTGTGGAATAAGTATCTGAGAGAGGCCCAGCCCCTCAGATCTGCTGCTTGAAACTGAAGAAAGCAAGACTGGCCCTGCTGGAACTTCTGCTGTGCAAAGACTTCTAAGGCCTGACCTCTGGAGACTGCACCCCCTGAAACTACAACTTTGTGGACTAACTGTGCTGAGTAAAAGAACTCAAGAGTGGACTCCTGCAAGCTACAGGTTAACAGAGCTCATCTGGACCCTCACCACCAAGAATCACCAACCTGGGGAGCTACCAGTGGATTTCTAAGGGTGACGTCCAGTGCATTGTGGGAATTGAAGTCCTCAACTTTCAAGGACCATCTTGGAGCTTCCAGACCCTTGGAGTAAGTTTGAGACACTTTGGGACCCTTTGAGGAACTTCAGGAAGAAGTTCAGGAAGTTTGGGGAACTTTGGAGGAACTTTGGAAAAAAGCTCCATAGGGGGACCGACTCATCCTGGTCAGCCAAGCCGCCTGCCTTCAACCGCGAGTCGGCCAAGCCCACCAGGTTCGTCCCGCTAAAAGCTCCATCGCATCGACTTCCAGAGATTGACCGGGACTAGCGAAAATCTGAGACCGGCGAACCCTCACCGGATCCGGCTACATGAGGAGCATCGAGGGACCCCACGAGAAAAAGCTCCAGAAAAGCTTCTAAGTCCGCTCGTAAGAAATCGACCGGGAGCAACCGCGAGCGCCAATCCGCCTGCCTTCCATCGCGTGTCGGCCTGGATTGTTGGATTGCCCCGCTGAAGCGATCTTGAAAAAGTTTCTAAGTCCGCTCCAGGGAAGTTCACCGGGAGATCGTCGAAAGGCTGCCCGGCGGAGCCGCACCGGATCCGGACTGACGGAGAGCGTCGAGGGGCCTCGAGGAGAAAAGCTCCAGAAAAGTTTCTAAGTGCGAAGGTAAAAACATTGACCGGGACCTTCCGCGTGGGGTATCCGCTCAGGGCTCCATCGCGGTCGGCCTTAAACTTTGACTTTGGCCCGGTCTATCGCGAGGCTATGTCCCAATATGGTGCTAGATGCTTCTAAGTGCTATATTTTATTTAAACTTTGAAAATTCATATCTCCGGTTCCCTACATTGGATTTTTGTCGTTTTGGTGTCATTTTAAAGATAAAAATAATTCCTATTTTTATAAATTGGTGTTGGATTTTTATTATGTGTTGTGTCTTAATTATTTACTGAATTGGTGTTTTTAAATGCTTTACATACCTGTCTTTGAAGTTAAGCCTGTCTGCTCGCAGCCACGTTACCAAGGGTTGAGCATAGGAATAATTTCCTGAGACCTATGCTGAGTCCTATCAAGTGTTTGTGGTCTTATTACTAGTGGCAGATCTACATTTGCCCCTACCAATAACCCACTTTCCAACATTTGGTGCTCAGCGGTGTGGATGTGGACTTGTGTTTAAAAAATACACCTTTCAGTGAATGAATTAAGATTATAAAAATCCTCTAAATTGCCTTAGAACAAAACTTTTGAGTTTGATTTTTGGAATTTGGACTAAACTGTTTTTAATCCATTGTTTTGATTTTTCCAAATTGTTCTAAGTCTATTGTGCCTAGTGTTGTGACCCAAAACTAGGGAACCATGGAGTTGGACCTGGCTAAACTGTCCCAGTTTAAGTTGGCTGAGCTTAGGGAACAGTGTAGGCTTAGGGGCTGCCTGCTTCCAAGAGGTATAGGAAGGCAGGGTTGTTTCAGTTTATACAAGCCCATGACCAGGCAGCTGAGGAGAATCAAGGGGGGTAGAGGGTGTCCCCCCAACATCATCCCAGGAGAGGAGGATGATGCCTCTTCCATTATAACTAGTGTAAGCCAACAGAATCCTGATGGTGGGAGTGGGGCAGGGTCCCTTACTCAGGAACCACTACGGTCCCTTGCAGAGAGACAGCTTCAGGCTCAATTAGCTTTGATAGCTTTAGAGCAAAGGAAACTGGATTTGGCTGAGAAGAGGTGGGAGAAGGAGGAGAAGAGAAATGGTGGCAGCGAAAGCGAAGAAGATGCTGAGATGTCCAGGGGTGGCAGATTTGAACCTAAACTTCCAAAGGGTATTGTGCCCAAGTACACTGAGGGGATGACATTGACAAATGGCTTGCAGCTTTTGAGAGGGCCCTTAAGATGAGTAGGGTCCACTCTAGGTATTGGGGTGCACTCCTGTGGGAGTTGATTCCAGTAGCTGGGAGGGATAGGCTCCTGACCCTGAAGGGAGAGGATGCAGAATCATACCAGCAGATGAAAGCCTGCTTAGTCAAGAGGTTTGGTCTGACTCCAGAGCAGTAACAGGGTGAAGTTTAGGAACACCCAGAAATTGAATTCCAAGTCTTGGATAGACTTTGTGGATGTTTCAGTGAAGGCACTGGAAGGCTGGATTTGTGGTAACAAAGTGAGCACTTATGAGGGATTGTATAATTTGTTTTTGAAAGAACACATTTTGACTCATTGTGCAGAAGAGAAGTTACGCCAGTATCTAGTGGACTCTAAGCTGACAGACCCCAGAGAGTTGGGGGAGTCAGCTGATGAGTGGGTGAGAACCCGGGTTTCCATTCAGCACCAGGGGGTGACCAGAAGAAAGGAGGACAGGTCCCTCTCCAAGGGAAAGCCCAGGGAAATGAAGGTCAAAAACCAAAGGAGTCCTCCAAAGACCCACAAAAACCTGCACAAGGAGGGGGGCCCAGAGCCAACCCAAATCCAAAGGGAGGTGGATTCAGGGAAAGAATGGTAAATTCTTTGATCCCTCAAAAGTGGGTAAGTGCTTTGACTGTAACCAGCCAGGGCACAAGCAGGGAGATGCTGTCTGCGCTAAAAGCTCCCCCTAAGGGGCCATCCACAGGGATTGCCAGTGTCAGTGTAGGGGTGGAGAGTGGTGCCCCAGTGGAGGGTAATCAGGTGGGGCAAGCAACCTTAGTGTCCCTGGGTGGGGTGAATATTGCAACCCTTACTGCCTTACCTCCAAACATGGATAAGTACAGGCAGAGGCCTAAAGTGAATGGGACTGAGGTGGAGGCTATCAGAGACACTGGGGCTAGTGTAACTATGGTCCTGGATGAGCTGGTGCCCCCGGAGAGTTTGTTACCTGGTGAGTTTCACCAGGTGACTTATGCAGACAGCACCACCAAACTCCATCCTATGGCTGTGGTGGATTTGGAATGGGGAGGTGTGACAGGCCCTATGAAGGTAGCTGTGTCAAAGGTGCTCCCAGTCCAGTGTTTACTGGGCAATGACCTTGAAGCCTCTGCATGGTCAGAGGTGGAGAGAGGACTCCATATGAAAATATTGGAGCTCCCTGAGTGGGTATGTGCTGTGACTAGGTCACAGACTAGCCAGACGGGAGGGGCTGGACACTTGGACCCTGGAACAAAGGGCAAGCATCCATGGACAAGGGTACTGGGCCTGGTGAGCCAGCCCAGGGAACTCCAGAGGTGCAGGCAGAATCTAACCCTGATGGGGAGGATCTGGCCTCTGAGGGAGGGACTCCACCCCTGCCAGAGCTGTCAGATTTGGCAGAACTGAAAGGAGCAGGTGGACCCTCCAGAGAGGAGTTCAGTCAGGGACAGCGTGACTGTCCCACCCTTGAGGGCTTGAGGCGGATTGCTTCTAAGCAAGAGGAAGGGGATGACAGTGGGTTTCATAGAATCTACTGGGAAGATGGACTGCCTTATACTGAGGCCAGAAACCTCAAGGAGGGGGCCACCAGGAGGTTGGTGGTGCCCCAGAGGTACAGAGAGTTCATCCTGACTTTGGGTCATGACATCCCCTTGGCAGGACATTTGGGACAGATAAAGACATGGAACCGGTTGGTGAACCATTTCTACTGGCCCCATATGTCTGAAAAGGTAAAGGAGTTTTGCAGCTCCTGTGTCACCTGTCAGGCCAGTGGCAAGGCAGGGGGCAAGACAAAGGCTCCCCTAATACCACTGCCAGTGGTTGGGGTTCCTTTTGAAAGGGTGGGGATGGACATTGTTGGTCCCCTGGACCCACCTACTGCATCAGGGAATAGGTATATCTTAGTGGTAGTTGACCATGCCACTAGATACCCTGAAGCCATACCTCTTAGAACCATTGATGCTCCTGCAGTGGCTAGAGCACTACTTGGTGTGTTCACCAGAGTGGGTTTTCCAAAAGAGGTGGTGCCAGATAGGGGCACGAACTTCCTGTCCAGCTATCTGACTGCTATGTGGGATGAGTGTGGTGTCAACTACAAGTTCACCACCCCCTATCACCCACAAGCAAATGGTCTTGTTGAGAGATTCAACAAAACCCTGAAGGGCATGATAAATGGGTTGTCAGAGAAACTCAGGAGGAGATGGGATGTTCTCCTCCCATGCTTACTGTTTGCCTACAGGGAGGTGCCACAGAAAGGGGTTGGTTTCAGTCCCTTTGAGTTGGTGTTTGGACACCCTGTGAGGGGGCCATTGAGCCTGCTAAGAGAGTCTTTAGAGAAGCCTCTTAAAGAAGCAAAGGACAATGTGCTTGATTATGTGCTAGGCCTGAGATCTAGAATGGCAGAGTACATGTACAAGGCAAACAGGAAACTGGAGGCCAGCCAGGAGCTCATGAAGCACTGGTATGATCAAAAGGCTACTATGCCTGAGTATACTCCAGGACAATTGGTGTGGGTGTTGGAGCCTGTGGCTCCCAGGGCCCTCCATGACAAGTGGAGTGGGCCCTATCCAATCTTAGAAAAGAAGGGTGAGGTTACCTATTTGGTTGACCTTGGCACCCCCAGGAACCCTCATAGGGTCCTGCATGTGAATAGATTGAAACCCCACCATGACAGGGCAGACATGACCATGTTACTGGTCACTGATGAGGGTGTGGAGGAGGAAACGGAGCCTGTGCCCGACCTCCTCTCCAATAATGTGCAAGATGGGTCAGTGGAGGGGTGATACTCTCTCCCAAGTTGACAGACCAGCAGCACAGAGACTGTAAGCAAGTGCTGGAGCAGTTTGCTGGCCTGTTCTCTTTGACCCCAGGCATCACTGAGTGGTGTGTGCATCACATTGACACTGGTGACAGCCTGCCTGTCAAGAATAAGCTGTACAGGACATCTGACCATGTCAGAGCCAGCATTAAAGCTGAGGTTGCTAAGATGCTGGACCTGGGGGTAATTGAACCGTCTGAGAGTCCATGGGCCAGTCCAGTGGTGCTGGTACCTAAACCTAATCCTCAGGGGGACCCAAGGAGTTAAGGTTCTGTGTGGACTACAGAGGATTGAATGCAGTCACAAAGACTGACGCTCACCCTATACCTAGAGCTGATGAGCTCATTGACAGGTTAGGGGCTGCTAAGTACCTGAGTACTTTTGATTTGACTTCAGGTTACTGGCAGATTGCCCTCACTGATGGAGCAAAGGAGAGGTCAGCATTCTCCACCCCAGAGGGACATTATCAGTTCAAGGTAATGCCCTTTGGTTTAAAGAATGCACCTGCCACCTTCCAAAGGTTGGTGAACAGGGTCTTGTCTGGGTTGGAACAGTTCAGTGCAGCTTACCTGGATGACATAGCTGTGTATAGTTCTACCTGGGGAGATCACTTAAGCCACCTAAGGGAAGTGCTTCAGGCCATGCAGCAGGCAGGCCTGACTATTAAGGCAAGCAAGTGCCAAATAGGGCAGAGTTCTGTAGTGTACCTGGGCCACCTGGTAGGTGGGGGCCATGTACAGCCTCTCCAAGCTAAAATCCAAACTATTTTGGATTGGACAGCACCTGTTACCCAGACTCAGGTCAGGGCATTCCTTGGACTGACAGGGTACTATAGAAGGTTTGTTCAAAATTATGGGACCATTGTGGGGCCCCTAACAGAACTGACTTCTAAAAAGAGGCCCAAGAAGGTGATTTGGACCCCAGAGTGTCAGAAGGCTTTTGACACTCTGAAAGCTGCTATGTGTTCAGCACCAGTGTTACTGGCCCCTGACTACACGAAGGAATTTGTAGTTCAGACCGATGCTTCAGAGCAAGGGATTGGGGCAGTGTTGGCACAACTAAATGAAGGGGGCCTTGATCAGCCAGTTGCCTTTATTAGCAGGAGGCTTCTTCCCAGAGAGCAGAGATGGAGTGCCATTGAGAGAGAGGCTTTTGCTGTGGTGTGGTCACTGAAAAAGTTGAGACCATATTTGTTTGGGACTCACTTCCGTGTTCAAACTGACCACAGGCCTCTCAGATGGCTCATGCAGATGAGAGGGGAGAATCCCAAGCTGTTAAGGTGGTCCATTTCCCTACAGGGAATGGACTTTACAGTGGAACACAGACCTGGGGTTGCCCATGCCAATGCCGATGGACTTTCCAGGTTTTTCCACTTAGCTGAGGAGGACTACCAGGGTATAGGTTAGTAACCCCTCACCTTTCGTTTGGGGGGGCTGTGTTGGAAAGTCATCCTGTGCCCTGGGCACCCCCAACTTTTGCTGACTGGAACTGGTGGTAACTGACTCTGACTGACCCTGGGCTCTGTTTAACCAGGCCCAGGGCCAGTGCCATGCTGAAACACTTAGATAACAGTAAAGCACCTACATACACTAGGGTACACTTTGGGTTGGGGTACCCCTGTAATTGGCATGACCTACCCCATGAGCCCCTAGTATATAATAGGGCAGGGGATTGAAACTACCTAGAAGTCCCCAGTATCCTGGGGCATGGCAGTTTAGAGGCCAGCAGCCTTTTTGCACTTGCATGTGTGCCCTGCTGAAGCCTGTGGTCAGTTTAAAAGCAGCCCTGGGTGCCAGGACTGCTCTTAAACATGCAAATTGTGGCCAAACTCGACTTTGGGGTTTGGGGCACTTAAAACTGGTCAACCTAAAATGTTTGTGCATAATAATGACCCCCAGGGTCTCCCCTAGGTATCTCAGGGGTGGGGGTTCAGGTATCTATAGGTAGACCCTTATAAAATGAGTTTATAAATGCCCTGGGTTAAGTGAAATTCACATTTCACTCTCCCCATTGTTTAAAGTGCTGCCCAAATTCGACTTTGATGCTGGGGGCACTGGGCCTGGAGGATCTGCAATATTTTTACAGATTCAACACCCCTAGGGTCTCCCCTAGGTGACCTATGGGGTGGGGGTCCTGTGAAAATAAGCCAAGTACTTATAAAATATGTTTTTGTAGGTCCTGGTGCTGGAAAATGGCCCACGTCATTTTTCCCATTGCAAACCCCATGGCCCATAGGTTAACATTGGGGAAAGTTATTAAACAATAACTATTAACAGGACAGGGATAAATATTCCATTCAAAGACTCACTAGAATGTTATGGATAAATCCTACAATATGATGTTATTGAATTTTTCCCAAAGTGAACAGACAAGAAGTTATAACACTTTCTTAGTTGTAGTTCCAAATCCAGCCTGCCAGTGCTCTGCCCTGATTGGTCAGAGTTAAGGGGATTAGCCAGCCTGCCTGAAGAGGTGATAAAGATCCCCTGGGGTCAGCCAGATGGACTGGGAGGGCAGTGAGCTGTTCTGCAGGAATGCCAGGCCAGGGGGAGGGGTCGTAAACAATGAGCTTCAAAGGGGCAGAGCCCAGAGCAGTGTCATTAACAGCTTTGAACCCCCACCCCAGCCAGATGGCAGGATTAAGGAAGGTATGTGCAGATGTAGGGAGGAGAGGCTAGGTTAATTAGCCAACTCAGTGGGAGTGTTTAGCCAGCTCTTACCTCCTTGCTGGAAAATCAGCCATTATGGATTTGGAAGCTTTGTTGCACTCTGGGATAAAATAATGCCACACTCTGCATGAAGTAGTCACTCAAGTGGGCAGTTACCCTACTCCTATTGGTGAAGCATGACCTCCTGGATGACCCAGAGACTGTGGAATAAGTATCTGAGAGAGGCCCAGCCCCTCAGATCTGCTGCTTGAAACTGAAGAAAGCAAGACTGGCCCTGCTGGAACTTCTGCTGTGCAAAGACTTCTAAGGCCTGACCTCTGGAGACTGCACCCCCTGAAACTACAACTTTGTGGACTAACTGTGCTGAGTAAAAGAACTCAAGAGTGGACTCCCTGCAAGCTACAGGTTAACAGAGCTCATCTGGACCCTCACCACCAAGAATCACCAACCTGGGGAGCTACCAGTGGATTTCTAAGGGTGACGTCCAGTGCATTGTGGGAATTGAAGTCCTCAACTTTCAAGGACCATCTTGGAGCTTCCAGACCCTTGGAGTAAGTTTGAGACACTTTGGGACCCTTTGAGGAACTTCAGGAAGAAGTTCAGGAAGTTTGGGGAACTTTGGAGGAACTTTGGAAAAAAGCTCCATAGGGGGACCGACTCATCCTGGTCAGCCAAGCCGCCTGCCTTCAACCGCGAGTCGGCCAAGCCCACCAGGTTCGTCCCGCTAAAAGCTCCATCGCATCGACTTCCAGAGATTGACCGGGACTAGCGAAAATCTGAGACCGGCGAACCCTCACCGGATCCGGCTACATGAGGAGCATCGAGGGACCCCACGAGAAAAAGCTCCAGAAAAGCTTCTAAGTCCGCTCGTAAGAAATCGACCGGGAGCAACCGCGAGCGCCAATCCGCCTGCCTTCCATCGCGTGTCGGCCTGGATTGTTGGATTGCCCCGCTGAAGCGATCTTGAAAAAGTTTCTAAGTCCGCTCCAGGGAAGTTCACCGGGAGATCGTCGAAAGGCTGCCCGGCGGAGCCGCACCGGATCCGGACTGACGGAGAGCGTCGAGGGGCCTCGAGGAGAAAAGCTCCAGAAAAGTTTCTAAGTGCGAAGGTAAAAACATTGACCGGGACCTTCCGCGTGGGGTATCCGCTCAGGGCTCCATCGCGGTCGGCCTTAAACTTTGACTTTGGCCCGGTCTATCGCGAGGCTATGTCCCAATATGGTGCTAGATGCTTCTAAGTGCTATATTTTATTTAAACTTTGAAAATTCATATCTCCGGTTCCCTACATTGGATTTTTGTCGTTTTGGTGTCATTTTAAAGATAAAAATAATTCTTATTTTTATAAATTGGTGTTGGATTTTTATTATGTGTTGTGTCTTAATTATTTACTGAATTGGTGTTTTTAAATGCTTTACATACCTGTCTTTGAAGTTAAGCCTGTCTGCTCGCAGCCACGTTACCAAGGGTTGAGCATAGGAATAATTTTCTGAGACCTATGCTGAGTCCTATCAAGTGTTTGTGGTCTTATTACTAGTGGCAGATCTACATTTGCCCCTACCAATAACCCACTTTCCAACATTTGGTGCTCAGCGGTGTGGATGTGGACTTGTGTTTAAAAAATACACCTTTCAGTGAATGAATTAAGATTATAAAAATCCTCTAAATTGCCTTAGAACAAAACTTTTGAGTTTGATTTTTGGAATTTGGACTAAACTGTTTTTAATCCATTGTTTTGATTTTTCCAAATTGTTCTAAGTCTATTGTGCCTAGTGTTGTGACCCAAAACTAGGGAACCATGGAGTTGGACCTGGCTAAACTGTCCCAGTTTAAGTTGGCTGAGCTTAGGGAACAGTGTAGGCTTAGGGGGCTGCCTGCTTCCAAGAGGTATAGGAAGGCAGGGTTGTTTCAGTTTATACAAGCCCATGACCAGGCAGCTGAGGAGAATCAAGGGGGGTAGAGGGTGTCCCCCCAACATCATCCCAGGAGAGGAGGATGATGCCTCTTCCATTATAACTAGTGTAAGCCAACAGAATCCTGATGGTGGGAGTGGGGCAGGGTCCCTTACTCAGGAACCACTACGGTCCCTTGCAGAGAGACAGCTTCAGGCTCAATTAGCTTTGATAGCTTTAGAGCAAAGGAAACTGGATTTGGCTGAGAAGAGGTGGGAGAAGGAGGAGAAGAGAAATGGTGGCAGCGAAAGCGAAGAAGATGCTGAGATGTCCAGGGGTGGCAGATTTGAACCTAAACTTCCAAAGGGTATTGTGCCCAAGTACACTGAGGGGGATGACATTGACAAATGGCTTGCAGCTTTTGAGAGGGCCCTTAAGATGAGTAGGGTCCACTCTAGGTATTGGGGTGCACTCCTGTGGGAGTTGATTCCAGTAGCTGGGAGGGATAGGCTCCTGACCCTGAAGGGAGAGGATGCAGAATCATACCAGCAGATGAAAGCCTGCTTAGTCAAGAGGTTTGGTCTGACTCCAGAGCAGTAACAGGGTGAAGTTTAGGAACACCCAGAAATTGAATTCCAAGTCTTGGATAGACTTTGTGGATGTTTCAGTGAAGGCACTGGAAGGCTGGATTTGTGGTAACAAAGTGAGCACTTATGAGGGATTGTATAATTTGTTTTTGAAAGAACACATTTTGACTCATTGTGCAGAAGAGAAGTTACGCCAGTATCTAGTGGACTCTAAGCTGACAGACCCCAGAGAGTTGGGGGAGTCAGCTGATGAGTGGGTGAGAACCCGGGTTTCCATTCAGCACCAGGGGGGTGACCAGAGGAAAGGAGGACAGGTCCCTCTCCAAGGGAAAGCCCAGGGAAATGAAGGTCAAAAACCAAAGGAGTCCTCCAAAGACCCACAAAAACCTGCACAAGGAGGGGGGGCCCAGAGCCAACCCAAATCCAAAGGGAGGTGGATTCAGGGAAAGAATGGTAAATTCTTTGATCCCTCAAAAGTGGGTAAGTGCTTTGACTGTAACCAGCCAGGGCACAAGCAGGGAGATGCTGTCTGCGCTAAAAGCTCCCCCTAAGGGGCCATCCACAGGGATTGCCAGTGTCAGTGTAGGGGTGGAGAGTGGTGCCCCAGTGGAGGGTAATCAGGTGGGGCAAGCAACCTTAGTGTCCCTGGGTGGGGTGAATATTGCAACCCTTACTGCCTTACCTCCAAACATGGATAAGTACAGGCAGAGGCCTAAAGTGAATGGGACTGAGGTGGAGGCTATCAGAGACACTGGGGCTAGTGTAACTATGGTCCTGGATGAGCTGGTGCCCCCGGAGAGTTTGTTACCTGGTGAGTTTCACCAGGTGACTTATGCAGACAGCACCACCAAACTCCATCCTATGGCTGTGGTGGATTTGGAATGGGGAGGTGTGACAGGCCCTATGAAGGTAGCTGTGTCAAAGGTGCTCCCAGTCCAGTGTTTACTGGGCAATGACCTTGAAGCCTCTGCATGGTCAGAGGTGGAGAGAGGACTCCATATGAAAATATTGGAGCTCCCTGAGTGGGTATGTGCTGTGACTAGGTCACAGACTAGCCAGACGGGAGGGGCTGGACACTTGGACCCTGGAACAAAGGGCCAAGCATCCATGGACAAGGGTACTGGGCCTGGTGAGCCAGCCCAGGGAACTCCAGAGGTGCAGGCAGAATCTAACCCTGATGGGGAGGAT
Source organism: Calotriton arnoldi (assembly GCA_963921515.1). Classification (NCBI taxonomy): domain Eukaryota; kingdom Metazoa; phylum Chordata; class Amphibia; order Caudata; family Salamandridae; genus Calotriton; species Calotriton arnoldi. The sequence continues at coordinate 215,606 of CAWUFW010015117.1, read as the reverse complement.
CTGGCCTCTGAGGGAGGGACTCCACCCCTGCCAGAGCTGTCAGATTTGGCAGAACTGAAAGGAGCAGGTGGACCCTCCAGAGAGGAGTTCAGTCAGGGACAGCGTGACTGTCCCACCCTTGAGGGCTTGAGGCGGATTGCTTCTAAGCAAGAGGAAGGGGATGACAGTGGGTTTCATAGAATCTACTGGGAAGATGGACTGCTTTATACTGAGGCCAGAAACCTCAAGGAGGGGGCCACCAGGAGGTTGGTGGTGCCCCAGAGGTACAGAGAGTTCATCCTGACTTTGGGTCATGACATCCCCTTGGCAGGACATTTGGGACAGATAAAGACATGGAACCGGTTGGTGAACCATTTCTACTGGCCCCATATGTCTGAAAAGGTAAAGGAGTTTTGCAGCTCCTGTGTCACCTGTCAGGCCAGTGGCAAGGCAGGGGGCAAGACAAAGGCTCCCCTAATACCACTGCCAGTGGTTGGGGTTCCTTTTGAAAGGGTGGGGATGGACATTGTTGGTCCCCTGGACCCACCTACTGCATCAGGGAATAGGTATATCTTAGTGGTAGTTGACCATGCCACTAGATACCCTGAAGCCATACCTCTTAGAACCATTGATGCTCCTGCAGTGGCTAGAGCACTACTTGGTGTGTTCACCAGAGTGGGTTTTCCAAAAGAGGTGGTGCCAGATAGGGGCACGAACTTCCTGTCCAGCTATCTGACTGCTATGTGGGATGAGTGTGGTGTCAACTACAAGTTCACCACCCCCTATCACCCACAAGCAAATGGTCTTGTTGAGAGATTCAACAAAACCCTGAAGGGCATGATAAATGGGTTGTCAGAGAAACTCAGGAGGAGATGGGATGTTCTCCTCCCATGCTTACTGTTTGCCTACAGGGAGGTGCCACAGAAAGGGGTTGGTTTCAGTCCCTTTGAGTTGGTGTTTGGACACCCTGTGAGGGGGCCATTGAGCCTGCTAAGAGAGTCTTTAGAGAAGCCTCTTAAAGAAGCAAAGGACAATGTGCTTGATTATGTGCTAGGCCTGAGATCTAGAATGGCAGAGTACATGTACAAGGCAAACAGGAAACTGGAGGCCAGCCAGGAGCTCATGAAGCACTGGTATGATCAAAAGGCTACTATGCCTGAGTATACTCCAGGACAATTGGTGTGGGTGTTGGAGCCTGTGGCTCCCAGGGCCCTCCATGACAAGTGGAGTGGGCCCTATCCAATCTTAGAAAAGAAGGGTGAGGTTACCTATTTGGTTGACCTTGGCACCCCCAGGAACCCTCATAGGGTCCTGCATGTGAATAGATTGAAACCCCACCATGACAGGGCAGACATGACCATGTTACTGGTCACTGATGAGGGTGTGGAGGAGGAAACGGAGCCTGTGCCCGACCTCCTCTCCAATAATGTGCAAGATGGGTCAGTGGAGGGGGTGATACTCTCTCCCAAGTTGACAGACCAGCAGCACAGAGACTGTAAGCAAGTGCTGGAGCAGTTTGCTGGCCTGTTCTCTTTGACCCCAGGCATCACTGAGTGGTGTGTGCATCACATTGACACTGGTGACAGCCTGCCTGTCAAGAATAAGCTGTACAGGACATCTGACCATGTCAGAGCCAGCATTAAAGCTGAGGTTGCTAAGATGCTGGACCTGGGGGTAATTGAACCGTCTGAGAGTCCATGGGCCAGTCCAGTGGTGCTGGTACCTAAACCTAATCCTCAGGGGGACCCAAGGAGTTAAGGTTCTGTGTGGACTACAGAGGATTGAATGCAGTCACAAAGACTGACGCTCACCCTATACCTAGAGCTGATGAGCTCATTGACAGGTTAGGGGCTGCTAAGTACCTGAGTACTTTTGATTTGACTTCAGGTTACTGGCAGATTGCCCTCACTGATGGAGCAAAGGAGAGGTCAGCATTCTCCACCCCAGAGGGACATTATCAGTTCAAGGTAATGCCCTTTGGTTTAAAGAATGCACCTGCCACCTTCCAAAGGTTGGTGAACAGGGTCTTGTCTGGGTTGGAACAGTTCAGTGCAGCTTACCCGGATGACATAGCTGTGTATAGTTCTACCTGGGGAGATCACTTAAGCCACCTAAGGGAAGTGCTTCAGGCCATGCAGCAGGCAGGCCTGACTATTAAGGCAAGCAAGTGCCAAATAGGGCAGAGTTCTGTAGTGTACCTGGGCCACCTGGTAGGTGGGGGCCATGTACAGCCTCTCCAAGCTAAAATCCAAACTATTTTGGATTGGACAGCACCTGTTACCCAGACTCAGGTCAGGGCATTCCTTGGACTGACAGGGTACTATAGAAGGTTTGTTCAAAATTATGGGACCATTGTGGGGCCCCTAACAGAACTGACTTCTAAAAAGAGGCCCAAGAAGGTGATTTGGACCCCAGAGTGTCAGAAGGCTTTTGACACTCTGAAAGCTGCTATGTGTTCAGCACCAGTGTTACTGGCCCCTGACTACACGAAGGAATTTGTAGTTCAGACCGATGCTTCAGAGCAAGGGATTGGGGCAGTGTTGGCACAACTAAATGAAGGGGGCCTTGATCAGCCAGTTGCCTTTATTAGCAGGAGGCTTCTTCCCAGAGAGCAGAGATGGAGTGCCATTGAGAGAGAGGCTTTTGCTGTGGTGTGGTCACTGAAAAAGTTGAGACCATATTTGTTTGGGACTCACTTCCGTGTTCAAACTGACCACAGGCCTCTCAGATGGCTCATGCAGATGAGAGGGAGAATCCCAAGCTGTTAAGGTGGTCCATTTCCCTACAGGGAATGGACTTTACAGTGGAACACAGACCTGGGGTTGCCCATGCCAATGCCGATGGACTTTCCAGGTTTTTCCACTTAGCTGAGGAGGACTACCAGGGTATAGGTTAGTAACCCCTCACCTTTCGTTTGGGGGGGCTGTGTTGGAAAGTCATCCTGTGCCCTGGGCACCCCCAACTTTTGCTGACTGGAACTGGTGGTAACTGACTCTGACTGACCCTGGGCTCTGTTTAACCAGGCCCAGGGCCAGTGCCATGCTGAAACACTTAGATAACAGTAAAGCACCTACATACACTAGGGTACACTTTGGGTTGGGGTACCCCTGTAATTGGCATGACCTACCCCATGAGCCCCTAGTATATAATAGGGCAGGGGATTGAAACTACCTAGAAGTCCCCAGTATCCTGGGGCATGGCAGTTTAGAGGCCAGCAGCCTTTTTGCACTTGCATGTGTGCCCTGCTGAAGCCTGTGGTCAGTTTAAAAGCAGCCCTGGGTGCCAGGACTGCTCTTAAACATGCAAATTGTGGCCAAACTCGACTTTGGGGTTTGGGGCACTTAAAACTGGTCAACCTAAAATGTTTGTGCATAATAATGACCCCCAGGGTCTCCCTAGGTATCTCAGGGGTGGGGGGTCAGGTATCTATAAGGTAGACCCTTATAAAATGAGTTTATAAATGCCCTGGGTTAAGTGAAATTCACATTTCACTCTCCCCATTGTTTAAAGTGCTGCCCAAATTCGACTTTGATGCTGGGGGCACTGGGCCTGGAGGATCTGCAATATTTTTACAGATTCAACACCCCTAGGGTCTCCCCTAGGTGACCTATGGGGTGGGGGTCCTGTGAAAATAAGCCAAGTACTTATAAAATATGTTTTTGTAGGTCCTGGTGCTGGAAAAATGGCCCACGTCATTTTTCCCATTGCAAACCCCATGGCCCATAGGTTAACATGGGGGAAAGTTATTAAACAATAACTATTAACAGGACAGGGATAAAGATTCCATTCAAAGACTCACTAGAATGGTATGGATAAATCCTACAATATGATGTTATTGAATTTTTCCCAAAGTGAACAGACAAGAAGTTATAACACTTTCTTAGTTGTAGTTCCAAATCCAGCCTGCCAGTGCTCTGCCCTGATTGGTCAGAGTTAAGAGGATTAGCCAGCCTGCCTGAAGAGGTGATAAAGATCCCCTGGGGTCAGCCAGATGGACTGGGAGGGCAGTGAGCTGTTCTGCAGGAATGCCAGGCCAGGGGAGGGGTCGTAAACAATGAGCTTCAAAGGGGCAGAGCCCAGAGCAGTGTCATTAACAGCTTTGAACCCCCACCCCAGCCAGATGGCAGGATTAAGGAAGGTATGTGCAGATGTAGGGAGGAGAGGCTAGGTTAATTAGCCAACTCAGTGGGAGTGTTTAGCCAGCTCTTACCTCCTTGCTGGAAAATCAGCCATTATGGATTTGGAAGCTTTGTTGCACTCTGGGATAAAATAATGCCACACTCTGCAGGAAGTAGTCACTCAAGTGGGCAGTTACCCTACTCCTATTGGTGAAGCTTGACCTCCTGGATGACCCAGAGACTGTGGAATAAGTATCTGAGAGAGGCCCAGCCCCTCAGATCTGCTGCTTGAAACTGAAGAAAGCAAGACTGGCCCTGCTGGAACTTCTGCTGTGCAAAGACTTCTAAGGCCTGACCTCTGGAGACTGCACCCCCTGAAACTACAGCTTTGTGGACTAACTGTGCTGAGTAAAAGAACTCAAGAGTGGACTCCCTGCAAGCTACAGGTTAACAGAGCTCATCTGGACCCTCACCACCAAGAATCACCAACCTGGGGAGCTACCAGTGGATTTCTAAGGGTGACGTCCAGTGCATTGTGGGAATTGAAGTCCTCAAATTTCAAGGACCATCTTGGAGCTTCCAGACCCTTGGAGTAAGTTTGAGACACTTTGGGACCCTTTGAGGAACTTCAGGAAGAAGTTCAGGAAGTTTGGGGAACTTTGGAGGAACTTTGGAAAAAAGCTCCATAGGGGGACCGACTCATCCTGGTCAGCCAAGCCGCCTGCCTTCAACCGCGAGTCGGCCAAGCCCACCAGGTTCGTCCCGCTAAAAGCTCCATCGCATCGACTTCCAGAGATTGACCGGGACTAGCGAAAATCTGAGACCGGCAAACCCTCACCGGATCCGGCTACATGAGGAGCATCGAGGGACCCCACGAGAAAAAGCTCCAGAAAAGCTTCTAAGTCCGCTCGTAAGAAATCGACCGGGAGCAACCGCGAGCGCCAATCCCCCTGCCTTCCATCGCGTGTCGGCCTGGATTGTTGGATTGCCCCGCTGAAGCGATCTTGAAAAAGTTTCTAAGTCCGCTCCAGGGAAGTTCACCGGGAGATCGTCGAAAGGCTGCCCGGCGGAGCCGCACCGGATCCGGACTGACGGAGAGCGTCGAGGGGCCTCGAGGAGAAAAGCTCCAGAAAAGTTTCTAAGTGCGAAGGTAAAAACATTGACCGGGACCTTCCGCGTGGGGTATCCGCTCAGGGCTCCATCGCGGTCGGCCTTAAACTTTGACTTTGGCCCGGTCTATCGCGAGGCTATGTCCCAATATGGTGCTAGATGCTTCCAAGTGCTATATTTTATTTAAACTTTGAAAATTCATATCTCCGGTTCCCTACATTGGATTTTTGTCGTTTTGGTGTCATTTTAAAGATAAAAATAATTCCTATTTTTATAAATTGGTGTTGGATTTTTATTATGTGTTGTGTCTTAATTATTTACTGAATTGGTGTTTTTAAATGCTTTACATACCTGTCTTTGAAGTTAAGCCTGTCTGCTCGCAGCCACGTTACCAAGGGTTGAGCATAGGAATAATTTCCTGAGACCTATGCTGAGTCCTATCAAGTGTTTGTGGTCTTATTACTAGTGGCAGATCTACATTTGCCCCTACCAATAACCCACTTTCCAACAGCGGGGATATATCATGTTTTGAAGGGTTGACGAGGTCACTCGAAGGATGGATGAACAACTGTAGGAAGCTCTGGGGGGGTGCAGAAATGGCACATCAGGGGAGGGTCTTTCAGGTAACTGAAGAAGGCGTTCAGCTGATTGAGGTAAAGATGGGGGGGTTGTAAAAGGAAGCAAAGAACAATTGAGCCAAGATTTGGGACAAGGACGAAGGCCTGGTCCAAGAGCGTGCAGGATCAACAAGATGGTTAATGTGGGTACTGGTGTGAGGACCACAAGGATGTATGGCATTTCAAAGGTTGTGGGCACTTCAGAAGTGTTTGGGGGGTGGGATGTTAGATTTGAGGGTTACTTAGGGGAGCCAGGTTAGTTTAGAACCTTTTGTTAGCCCTGTTGACGGGGTGGCTTGTGCAGCTCAGCTAAAGGGTTAGGTACTCTGCTTGCCAGCTGAAAATAAAGTGGCCTTTTGCAGGCAGAGTGGTGTGATCATTTCCTCCCTACAAACATTGTTAGAGCACCCACCTTCTCAAGCTTGTGGTCCTGGGGGGAGCCTATGCAAGATGTATCAGTGAATACAGAGGGTGGACTCTAATAAGTATTACTTACTCAGTGAGTCATGAACGACTGACTCAAAGAGTGATTAAGCAGTAGTACGCCAAGTATGCAGTCCCAAAGATCAGATTGGAGAGCTGCATGGAAACTTGTAGCCGTATGGGGGAACCTTCAATCAGTTCACGAAATAAGACTGCGGACCATTACTGTCTCACATCCCTGGAAAGGTATCCTGTCCTATCCTCAAATTCACAAGAGAGACTGTGGTAGTTGCACTGTTTTCTGGCACATCGAGTGAGGCGCGTAGCAGGATTGCCACATTTCAGGCTGTAGATAACTACACTGACCTGTGTACCTGACTTGCAGTAGTCATCTGTTCTTTGCTAACTGCTGATATATTTTAAAATATTTTTACAGGTAGTTAAATTCTGTGTGTTCGAAAAAAACTGACATTCTGCTACCGCCTTTCTTCTCACAGTCCTGCACTCCAGCAAGATTGTCAAATAGTTCACTTTATAAAATCCTCTGACTTTGCAGTAAGAGAATGAAAAGTGAACTCCCATCAACATATTAAAAGAATAAGGCAGCAGTTTGTCAGAAGACATTGCCTTATATTTGACCTCTGTCTTTGAACGCATAATTAATGGTGACAAGGTAAAAAAAAAGAATTATTTGTGTTGTATTTCTCTATTAATTTTACAGCTAGTAATCCAGGTATACAACACAAGTTGCTGATAATAGTCTCAGTATGAAATACAGAGCAATAACAACTATTTTTTAAACATCCATACAATTTTCATACCATGTTGCCCCAACGGTGCAACCAGCGACAATAAACATATAAAACTGGGAAATGCAGACTCATTTGAAAGTCATGAGAAATTCATGAGCTATAGCTCTGAAAATAAACAGAGAGGATAGGCAACTTAAAGAAAGATAGGATAACACTCCTACAACTGGGGATAATACAAAACCCCATCACCGAGCCTGTTCACCCCAACAGTCAAGGCACCCGGGTTACCGAAGGCTTCATCCACCCCATGCACTCCATAAGCCAGTCATCAGAGAATAGGGAATGAAGGCGGAGGCTCTAGAGAGGAACCTACACCTAACAGGGCAATCAGTGTGGCATGCTAATACATAAATATGCGCAGAAAAGAATCACAAGACTGGTTCAAGACTCTGGGAGCGGCAAGGGTGAGAGAAAGTGCAGGAAACTTTCCCATTTGAGGTTGGGGAAGTGATATCCTCAATGCCAGAGAAAGAAGCCCCAGATCTCTTCAAAAACCTGCAACTTGTCATTCAACTTATAAATTAGTCTCTTAAAAAGTGCCACGTCGTGCATACTCTCAAGCCAGGTCTGAAAGGAGGGAACGCTAGGTGACCTCCAGAGACGAAGAATTGTCATTTTGGCCAGGCCCAAGGCTGTGGAGAGCCACCTGTTAACATGTTGTGCAAAAGAAGGGATACCGGAGGCATCATGTAACAGACCCAGATAGGCAGTCAACGGCCTAGACGCCTGTAGCTCACTATTAAGGAGATTTCAAATCTGTGTCCAAAAACCTTGGAGCTTGGTGCACTCCCAAACCACATGAACTATGTCACAGTCTCGATCACTGCATCTCCAGCAACGACAGTCAGCGCTGAGATGAGCTGTGCATAATTTTGCCGGAGACCAATAACAACAATGAAGGACCTTGAAATAGCTATATTTAAGCCATGCCTTCTAAATCCCTTTACTATTTCCTGCCAATAGTGTTTCCCACTCATCCTCTAGGAATAGTGTGTTAAGTCATACTTTCCACCAGATACGTAGCGAATCCGCAGTGGCGTCAGAAAAGCAGTAATCAATCAAAGTAGTGTATAGACCCACTATTACCACATCAAAGTCTTTACAAGTGTGGATATAATGAGTAATGGGGAATTAAGTAGCACAATTTGTTCTTTCCCCAAAATAGCAGATAGAGAATTGGACAATTGGGTGCATCGCCAAGTACTGGACGCTGGGGAGGTCATACTCCCTCTGTAGACCAGGGAATGATTTAAGAGAGCCAGTAGAGAGTAGGTCATCAATATAGTAAATACCAAGTGTTTTCCATAAAGATAAATTGATTTCCTCTCCCCCGGTGGTAAAGGATGCACTACTCCACAGCGGCGCTTTGGAGTGCGCTCAGTCAGGGACTTTTATCATAGTTTGAGTATGCCACTGGGTATATTGCAAAGCATGGATGATGGGGCTAGCAAGGAGGGTTAGAGTTGGTCTTGAAGTGTAATATATGGCAACATCTCCAGAGGTGTGCAAAATATGGTGCTCTAGTAAGACAAAAATGGATGCTGTTCGAAATGTGGGCAGCAGGTACACCGAATGAGCTGGCTGTTGCACCAACCATTATCAGTCCAAGTGTGGCAGTCACAGACCACCCTTTGCAACAGTGGCAAACAGCTTAGCTTCCTTCAATCGTGGTTTGTCTGATCCCCAGATGAACTGAGAAAAGACTTGTGTGATGCCCTGAAAGGTGGACCTGTGTATGTTAAAAGGCGGCATTCCAAATACATAATTAGATTTAGGGGTGACATTCATCTTCGACCTTACCACACAGGGATAGATTCAGAGCCGACCACCTATGAAAATCATGTTCCACATTGTCTATAATTGGTTGAACATTTTCAAAGACCATATCCTGCAGACCCTGGTTTATATAAATTCCCAGGTATCTCACATGGTTTATAGCCATTTAAAGGGCAAAGCAGCCACTGAGGCACTCATAGTGGAAGGTGTTAAAGGCAGAGCCCCACATTTGGACCAATTTATTTTATATTCGGAAAACTGAGAAAAAGAATCTAATTGAGTCATCAAGGAAACCGCTGAGGATGATAGGCAAGAGAGGGTCAGATGGATGTCATCCGCATAATCAAAGGCTTTGACCTCTGTGCCACGTCATGATACCCATAATATTGTTATTGGGTTGTATGGTGGCCGCCAGAGGCTCCAGCACCAATATAAACAATTGCAGAGAAAGAGGGCACCCCTGATTTGTGTCATGGTGTTTAGGGAAATACAGGAGGAGAAGCCCCCGCAAACAACTGAGGCAGTATGATCGTAGCACATGCCTTTGGAAAGGGTGAGAAAGTCCCAGCCGATACCCATCCTCCACATGGTCTGAAAAAGATAACCCCAATCCATACATTCAAAGGCCTTTTCAGCATCCAGGGAGAGAAGGACCTTCTCATCCCTGTCCTCCCTCAGTTGCCAGAGTGTAGGAGCGAGAGTGAGCATGTGATTAGTAGAAGAAAGGCTGGGCAGAAAGGCCACCTAGGAGGGGTGCACTAGGACCGTGATGACTTTATTCCAACGTGTCGCCAGAATATTGACCAAAATTTTAACGTCAAAATGTATTAGTGATATTGGCCTGTAATTAGAGCATTCGAGGGGATCTTGCCCTGGTTTTGGGGATCACTGAGATCCTGGCTCTGAGAAAATCTGAGGAAAAATGCCCTTGCTCCAGACCCTCTTTGCATACCGAGAAGAGGATTGTGACCTTCTGAGACTTAGGACCTGATTACAAGTGAAGGTGCTGGTAAATAACGATACCCTGAGGTTCGTTATTTATTGGGTGCAATAAATACCACCTATTACGTGTTTTGGGGGAATAACATGTGGATTTGGGTGTTTAACGTACCAAAATCAGCATGATAAAGGAAAATAGTAAAGAATATTCAGTTGATATTTGGCTGATAAATGATCCCTTTGGATCACCTGAGTCTTAGACGTAGAGTATGCATAGCTCAATAATCGTATATTTGAGATTCTAGCTGATGTTTTGGATCCGTTAGTTGTTGCTTGGCCAATGCAGCATCTCTCATCAAATGCCCCCTCACTATGGCCTTGCCAGCGCCCAACTGGGACTGCACTGAGGAGACTGAGTCTTTGTTGCTATTAGATATCTCTGCACGTGAGCAGCGAGACATCATCTTGCTTCAGGGTCTTTATATTGAGAAGTGTTTACGCGCTGCAGGTTTTGCGGGGGTAGTCACAGCCCCAGATCAAGAAGTACCTCTATGAGGTCATGGTCTAAACTCCGCAGTTATGGATGCATCAGTCAAATGTTGAAGCAATAGGGGAGTATAGAGAAATGAATCAGTTTGGGTGCTGATGCCATATGAGCAGCAGGTGAATGTATAGTCCCTCGTCCGAAGGTGTAACAGTCTCCAGGGCTCTTGCCAAGCATGATCACTGACCAGATTGAGCAAGGCATGTCTGTCTTGATTGTCACAGATATCAGGGTTGCCAGAACGATTCAATAGGGGATACATTGTCACATTCAAATCCCCGCCAATAACCACATGAGTAGAACCAAGGAGGTAAGAAGCTTAATGGGTTGAGAGAGAAAAGCATTCTTGACCCCCAATGGAACATATACAGAGCCCATGGTCAAATGTGTCCCTTGTATCAAAAACTTTGAGAATACACATCAGCCTTCAGTATCTGCCCAAGTATGGAAAAGTTTGTACGGGCGGCGTTTTGGGGTGAGGATTGCGACTCCTTGCTTCCTAGGGGAGTGTACCGCAGATTGGCTCTGCGATCGAGGCGGGATATTGACATGTATGACCCGGCCCACCCACTCTCTCTGTAATTTGTTGCTTTCTGATGAAGAAAGATGAGTGTCCTGCAAGAGCACTTTATTGGATTTACTCTGGCCCACAAAAATAAGTATTTTCTTTCATTTAACATAATGCATCAGGCCATTAACATTGAGAGATGCCACATTTAAGGGCCGCTGGAGTATATGTGTCATCTTGGCACAGGAAAGAAAAAGGTCTTCTGTTGCCTCACTAGAAGGTAGGTGTGGCAGCAAGAACCAGGTGTTGCCATAGAGGTCCCTCCAGGAGCACCTAATCAATGAATGAACACTAAAAGAGAAGAGGAGATGAGTGAGTGAGTGGTAAATAGGAAGAGGAAAAGTGTATGGAATGGGAATCAGGAGCATTGAACTAGTGAGGGCGCAAAGGTCTAGGGCCGTATCTAAGGCTCCTCTAGACCTAGGGACAGCTCTTATAGTCCAAGAACAAGTGAAATTGCCATCAACTAGAAGGGTGCAGGGCCGCCTGCCATTATGTATCCAGGAAAAATCATCTGGCCAAAGCACAGGGTTCAAGACCTAAGGGGTTACAAACATGTGCATCCATTGATTCTGAACAAAACTTTGCATCCTTCTTGTTTGGAAGGTTTCAGGAAATCTGGAGCTTTCGAAGGAGTTTTGCAAGGGGCTACTGACTTACTCAAAGAATCGTGGGCACCAGTTACTAGGCAAAGGTACAAAGGAATATGGAGAGTTTGGGCATGTTTATGCGTGGAAAGGAGTTTGGATCCAGTGGAGGCACCTGTAGTGAATGTCGTGAATTTCTTAGTTGAACAATTTGAGAGAAGTCTAAGTTATCAAACATGAAATTGTTATAGATCAGCAGTTTTGGCAGGTCTTGCGCATGATTAGTGGAATAGTGTTGTTAATTATTTTTGCATGTATGGTATATATTTGATAAAATGGATGAGGAGTGCATTTGAATGTGTCAACCATCGACCAAGTATCATATGTAATGAAGCGTATTAAATGAGTATTTGTAGAAAAGATTACAATTCTTTTTGTTGGATTTTCATGATCATATAGCAAAATGTTTTCATTGTTGTAAGTCATTGTTAGTTTCTTTGGAATGCTAATATCTGACAACGTTTTGGGCGCAGTTTAGACAGTAATCTTCTTTATTATGCTGGTTATAAGCCATTTCAAAATATTAGTTTAAGGCATATAACCTGCAACATGGGTAGGGATGGTAGATGAAGCATCCATCTCTTAATATAGACCCTGTGCTTTCAGATGAAAAAGTAGCTTGTGTCTTGATATATTCTACTTTTTCTCTGGCTTCTGTTTCCAACGCTGATGCTGAATGGTTATGCTCAGTCGTCTCGAGTATTTTACCTTCTAATGTCACCGCTCGACCTTTGCAGTGTGTAGCATAATAATTCACACATCTCCATCTTTTCTGGACATCTGTTCTTTGGAATATATATAACCATTATATTTGAGTAGGCGATTCTCTCTCTTTGAAGAAATATACTCAGCTTAAGCTATCCTTCCATTCTGTTTTTAATTTTAAATAAAAGCAGTTATTAGCAAAATACTATTTAATACTATTTTGAAAATGTTAAGTTAAATTGCAATTTTAAAAAAATGATTAGTAAATCATGCAAAGTTATATAAATTTGCATGAAAATTATTTTATAAAAATTAAAACCGTGTTTGAGTATAGCAAATTTAAAAGAGAAATAATTGGTTAATTTATGACAATATTTTGTCAAAAAAGTTGAAGCTGATTAATACATGAATTAAAATCTGTACTGGTTTAATTGAAATGTCAATTATAAATGCATTATTCTTTTTTAAATGTACCTTATTTCAAAGTAAATACCGTTTTGCTGTAACAACTTTTGTAAAAAAAAAAAGACTAGTCATTTAATGTGAATTTGTAAAGATTAAAATATATAAATTAATCTGAAACAAATTTGTTAGTGACTATTCAAATGTAATTTATGGATTTATTAAAAAGGAAGAATTAATAAGGATGCATACAGCATCTTCTAGGTAAAACACTGGCCTAAAATAATACAGGTTTTTAAAGTATTTAGAATTTTGTTTCTGTTTGGCTTATTAATTAAAATTGTAATTATACATTAATCCTTTAAAAACTATTTTTAATTATAATACATTCTTGCACCAAGGAATGACAGCACAGCTTCTGGGTGAGTTGAATAATTTATTAGCTTAGGTTTCCTCCCTACAACAAGAGCGCAGCTATCCCTCGGCCACCACAAAAGTAACTGACTTCACTGGAACGCTTGCGAGTCATCAGGAACATGGAATTCAGGCTAGTCCTTCCCTCCATGTTCTTACAGAAGATTCCTACATAGAAACATCTCAAGTACAACAGATCTCCCCCTTACAATTGACTAAAGCATTGTGAACAAAATGCTGCACAAAACATATGTTATATGTCTGCAAATATACATGCAAATGAATACAGTAGTAGTATAAATCACAGACGAGAAAATTATTGAACATAACACCTCAAATGGCAGGTGGTCTGCAATTCCTAACATTTTTCAGAGTATAACTCTCATCACTTGCAGCAGTATCTTCAACCACAACATCACCTGCACCCAGTAATGGAGCATTACAAGCTCATACAGAGGATCTGTTGATATCCCCATCAGCCATTAACATAAAAGCACTTATGTTTTGGTCCTCATCAGCCCGACTTTGACCACCTCTCTGGTATAAAGCCACGCGTCTGTTCTTCCAGCTCTCATCGTTGTTCTAGACTACCGAAAACCAACGAACATGCCTGACTTTAAATGGCCCTCTAAAGTTTTACAACCCTCCTCCTTTCTGAATGCAACGTATTTTCACCCAATCACCCACCTGAATACGTGGAATATGGTTTGTATCCTGACTACACTTTTCCTTTGGTTTGTCAGAAAACATCTTGTCTTCCATCCAGGCAGGAAATAACTTGGTGTCAGCCACCCTATCCCTCATAAGTTCATAAGGGGCCCTTTCAGTGACCTCATGAACACTGGTGCAATTGGCAACCACCATGTCCATCATCATGCCATTAACATCATGTTCTCCAGCTACCGCCATTTTAATTGTGCCTTTGCCCTTTCTGCTTGCCCTCTCCACAACACCATTACTTTGTGGGTTGCAAAAAGAGGTGTGATTATGCACAATACCACATGACTCCAAAAAAATCTTCCATCTCTCCTGAAACTAATTGCGTTCCATTGTCAGTTCTGATGATATTAGGGACACCCTCTTCCAAGAATATCTCTTTCAACAAGGTGATATTAGCTCTGGTAGTGATCTCCCTCATGAATTTGACAATCAACCACTTGGAGTGAACTTGCACCACTACCATGGCAATAAGGATGTCATATAACACTATCACTTCTACTTAGGATAACTTTCTCGCTGGTTAATTCACCATCTTGGATTCACTCCCCAATACGAAGGATGTACATTCTGGACAGCTGGACGTTTTTTTGCTTAATTCAGAAGACACATTGGAACTACAATATTAACTGTAAGTCCGATATAAGAGATACACATGAGGAATATGTCTCTCTCTTTCTTACGGTAATTGACTGATGATTAATCATTTACTTTTCCTCTCATTATCGGTTTACAACACATCTCGACTTATACTCGTCATCCTACAGGATTATACCTACTCGACCACTATTTTAGGTCAGTCAAAGGACAATGAGCCCTTGGTCCTGATCTATCTCACTATGGGGCATATTAGCAAGACTGGCGATAAAATTATCGCCGTTATAGCGGCAGGAAACTGCCGCTAAAACGGCGATAATGGGCTTGCTAATATGCGTTACGGAATTCCAATAGAAGCCCAGGTTAGATGTCCTGCACATCTAACCTGGGCTTCTATTGGAATTCTGTAACGCATATTAGTAAGCCCATTATCGCTGTTTTAGCGGCAGTTTCCTGTCGCTAAAACGGCGATAATTTTATCGCCGGTCTTGCTAATATGCCCCTATATTCTTTGGTGCAGGTTCTATGTTTACCAGTTGGAGGTTCACATACATCATCATCTTGGCAACTTTCTGTATTTTCTCTTTCCACCCTCTACAGGGGTGTGCACTACAAAGACATTGGTGGATATGTACAAGGAAGTGGCGGAGCGTGGGTTAGCCTCCTTGGCTTAACGCCACGCTCCGCCACTTCTGAAATGCAAGGCTGCACCATATTTACAAGAATGTGGCGCAGCCTTGCGTTTCCCCCTGCGATGACGCCAAGTTAAACAACTTAGCGCCAACGCAGGCACCCTTGCACCATAGTGTCTGCTTGCAGGGGAGGATTGTTTATGTGTAGGAAGGTGTCCCTTCCTGCACATAAACAATCCTAAAATGCCATTCTGTCACTTTCATGTGTGCTGCTTCATGCAGCACACATGAAAGTGACAAAATGGCATTTCTTAAAGGTTTGTTTATGTACAGGAAGGGACACTTTCCTGTACATAAACAAACCATGGCATTTTGCTTTTTCCATGTGTGCTGCACAAGGCAGCTCACATGGAAAAAGCAAAAACGAGGAGAAATAATGCATTTCTCCTCGTTTCGCCAACTTAAGACCAGAATTTACCTGGTCTTAATTTTGGCGCTGCCTCCTATGTACATAGCGGGCAGCCTCAAAATGAATGGGTGTTGTGGTGGAACGCCCACTGCAACACCCACTGCCCACCCCTTTCACGCTAACCATAGCGTGAAAGGAGGCCTTATGTCCAAGGCAGCGTTAAGCCACGTTAAGTGGCTTAATGCTGCCTTGTACATAAGGCGCAGCCCCTATCGCCACCACAACGGCGGTAAAAGTGACTTTGTGGTAGCGATGGGGGCTTGTACATATGTCCCATTGTTCGCTCTTTTCACCCTCAACAGGGGTGTGCACCACAAGAACACTGCTCGCGGCTGCTTTTCTGTTTCTCTATACATAGCTGGCATGTCATCTAAAATAGATAGCATGAAAGAATATAAACTCTTTCTTCGCATGGGGACATGGCTAGGGCTCTCTTTTCCTTCTTGGAATCTTGCCATTAAACAATGCTATATGCATAACAAATGTATAAAATTTAAGTAATGTATATACACAAAATATGTTATCGACTGATATATTTGCACATATGTAATTACAGCCTTGAAAAAGTGACCTATGTGATGAAACATGGGTCGGCTGTTGTTCCTGACTCAAATACAAACTTCGTTCCTCAAACATCTGGCTCTTGCTGTCTAACTGTGGGAACTATGAAATAATATGAAGGGTGGAAACACTCTATGTTGATTGTTTTTGGGAGTGCTTGGGTACTTTGATTTCTCATAAAAGCACTTTTGTTTTGCTCCTCATGAGCCCGACTTTGACCACCTCTCTTGTATAAAGCCACCCGTCTGTTGTTCCAGCTCTCATCGTTGTTCAAGACCTCTGAAAAACAACGAACATGCCTGACTTTAAATGGCTCTCTAAAGTTTTACAACCCTCCTCCTTTCTGAATGCAACGTATTTTCACCCAATCACCCTCCTGAATACGTGGAATATGGTTTGTATCCTGACTTCACTTTTCCTTTGGTTTGTCAGAAAACATCTTGTCTTTCATCCAGCCAGGAAATAACTTGGTGCCAGCCACCCTTCCCCTAATAAGTTCTTAAGGGGCCCTTTGAGTGACCTCATGAACTCTGGCGCAATAGGCAGCCACCATGTCCATCTTCATGCCATTAACATCCTGTCCTCCTGCTCCCGCCATTTGAATTGTGCCTTTGACTTTTCTGTTCGCCCTCTCCACAACACCATTACTTTGTGGGTTGCAAAAAGAGGTGCAATTATGTACAATACCACATGACTCAAAAAAGTTTTGCATCTCCCCCTGAAACTGATTGCGTTCCATTTTCAGTTCTGATGATATTAGGGACACCCTCTTCCAAGAAGATCTCTTTCGACAAGGTGATTTTAGCTCTGTTAGTGATCTCCCTCATGAATTTGACAATCAACCACTTGGAATGAACACCCACCACTACCATGGCAAACTTCCATTCATTCCTCAACTTATGCATGGGACCAATTAAATCCAAATGAATGCAAAGATTTGCCTGGATTAGATATGTGACCCATGTCAGATATTTTCCAACCTTCAATCTTTTCTCCCCTTTCTTACACACTTTGCAGTCCTGTATACATTTATCAACTTGATAATCCATCCCAGGCCACCATCAATTCTCTCTCAACCTCCTGGTTTTGGTTTACCAGGTGTCCTTTGTGTGCCATTCCTACCGACTTAGTACGAAGGCACCAGGTGGTACAAATTTCTCACCTCTCATCAACACCACATCATCACAAAATGATAATTCCTCAAGAACTTTTAAGTATGGTCTGACTGACATCAACACAATGCTTTCCCTCCTACTGCCTTGCACCAGCAACTGCTTCACCTATTTTGACTGTGGGATCCAGAGCCATTTCCTTGACCCATTCATCTTTAGTAATGGCACACATCCACCCAAGTTCCAACACATCCTGAATAGAAGCTACAGCTCTTTCCTTCCCTCTGGCCACAACGGCCAGCCCATCCACAACCTGCCAATCCAAAGACAGCCTAGAGAAGCAATCTGCCTGACAATTCATCCATCCTTGAATGTGTTCGATGGTATAATAATACTCCTGAAGTCTCACTGCTAACCTTGCCAATCTGGCAGACCCATTGCTTGCCTCCTGCAAGTAAAACCTTGACCAAAGCCTTGTGGTCAGTGCGAAGGAGAAACTTAGTTCCCCACAGGTAGGTCCTGAAATACTCAGCTCCCCAAGCCGGCGCTGACGCTTCACGTTCGATCACAGAGTAATTCCTCTTAGAGTTGGTCAAAGTGCAGGAGGCAAATGCAACAGGTTTTTCGCCTCTGTTGGGTACTTGGGACAACACCGCTCTGATGCCAGTGGCACTAGCATACACTGTAAGTACTGATTTCAATTTGGTGTCAAATGATATCAGAATACCAGCGTTGCACATATCTTTTTTCATCTCCTCAAAACAAGCTTGCTGTTCTTGCCACCATTTAAAGGTGATTCCTTTTCTTCAACATTAACTTCAAACACTCTGTATTGTCAGATAAGATTTCAATGAACTTGGCGTAATACTCGATGAGGTCAAAAAAAGACCTCAACATGTCTTTGTCTGTGGGCGAAGGTGCTAACCTGATGGCACTCAACAAATTCTCTTTGGGTTGACCCCACCCACAGTAATACTATATCCAAGGTAATCCACCTGTTCAACTAAAAATTTGCACTTCTCTCGGCATAGAGTTAAGCCTGCATCCTTTACTCTATGCAGTGCCTGCCTGAGAATCATGTTGTGTTGATCGACTGTGTCGCCAAAAATCAAGATATCATCCTGGAAATATAGGAAGTTGTTTATGCCCTTAAACATTTCCCCCATCTTTCTCTGTAATACACTTGCCGCAGAGCAAGTCCAGACGGCATCTGAGTGAACTGAAAGGAGCCCTACATGGTGATAAAGGCTATGAGTGGTTTGGATTCCTCATGTAGTTTGATCTGGTGGTAGGCATTTTTCAAATCCAGCTTGGAAAAGTACCTACCACCGCCTAAAGCCAAAATTAATTTGTTGATGCTGGGTAGGGAATACGTATCAACCACTAAACTCTGATTAAGCGATCTCAAGGCCACACAGAACCTGTAACGCCATTCGGATTTCTCCGTAATAACCATCAGAGACATCTAACTGGGTGCCTCTACAGGTTCAATAACCCCACTCAACAACATCTCATCCAGAAAATCCTTCACTGAAGCCCGGGCAACCAACGGGATTCTTCTCACTTTGTGCTGAATAGGAACAGCATCAGGTTTCAATACAATTTTGTGTACATACCCCTTGAGCAGTCGCAACTCCTCCTTGAATACATTTCGTGCTTCATCTAGTCTAGTATATCTGTCAACAACATTCTATCCACCACCATCACTTGAATGGGCCCGCTTGGGTTTATGATGATGTTAAGCTCATACTGGTGTACCCATCCCAAAACTGGTGGCTCATCCTCAGCTACCTACACCTTCCCTTTAGTTTCTCTACAACCAAATCGTATATCTGCTAACATGTATTCTACCAAGTCAATGGTCTCCCCTTGATAGCCACCTGGACTGATATCCGTTGGTTAAAGATCAACTTCTGGCCAGTGCTTCACAAACATATTTTTGGGGATAATAGTGTACATTGAACCACAGTCTATCATGAGGTCAACCCTTTCCCCATTGATTACAAATGTAGCATTGGGCCTTGTCCAGTTTCTGCCAGCACCCTCCACACAGAGGATGCGATCTTCATTGTCTCTCATACTGCTATCACTGACACCACACTCCTCATCTACTGTAGCCACTTTAAATTTTGTACTTTGCTTAGAGACTGACACAAAGTGACCCCTCCGATCACACTTTCTGCACTCCTGATTGAGTGCTATACACTTCTTATAACCTGTAGTATGATAACTTCAACCACAACAATAACATATCTTGTTAAAAGACTTTGGTTTCACAAAGGGGCCACCGGACTTGATGACTGCCCCCACAATTCATTCACTTTTAGATACATTGGCAACATCACTCCACACGATTTCCTTCTTCACCATCTACCTCATGCACAATTGATATTGTTCCACCACCGTGGCCATGTCAATAGTATCCTTCAGGGATGGGTTTTTTGCAGCCCATAAACGCTCCTACATTTTCTTGCTCTTGCAATGAGTTGATCGCGCACAAGCTCTTCAGTCATTTCCCCCAAAATTTACACTTCATGGCCAACTCTCTAAGTTTTGCTACAAATTATTCAATAGTTTTATTCTCTGCCTGAGGACACATGTCTATTCATAACAACATTTACTTCTTTGCAAACCTCCGATCAAGGCGTTTCTTAGCTTCAATATACACATCCTTTATGAGATCACCATTAGGTTCTGTAAACACAGGGAGATATTTAAAGACATGTTGTACCACCATACCAAGTGTGTTCAAGAGTAAGGCTTTCTTTCTTGAAGCACACAACTCTTGCCCATCGAGAGCCTCAATGTAAGTCTCAAACATTCCTATTCAGTCTTCCCATTCCACATTCAACGGACCAGACTGAGCTAGGAAGAGTGGAGGAGTAACAATTGCCCCCTGCGTTTGCATAATGACGGTTCATGAACCTCAGTAAAGACCAAAAAGTAGTAAGAAAAATTCGAATTTGATTATCACCTTTGCACAAACCTTTGGTTAAAAGATGCACCAACACAGTACCTGAAGATAATTCTAACCAGACACACCTAATGTATTATTATTTTTGTCTTTTCAAAAAAAATAAGAATGGGAAGAAAATGGTAATACTCCTATAACCGGTCCAGGAAAAAAGAGGCTTGTAACGTAGTCAACAATGCACACACATAATGTGTGTGTGCATCACCGACAAAATACTGTTATGAGGGGATGCACAACTATTTACAGATCACCACACAAATCAGAAGGTGTAAACTCCGAGTACTGTTGTTAATGGTGAGCGTGTCACCGATAACACGCTGACCTGATCCAACAATAAACCAACAATTTCAATGGATATTATCCGCCACTGTTCTAAAAGTAACACTGCTGCCAAGAAGGCCTGCTCCAAATGCATGCTCGATTGCCCCAAGTAAACTAACTGGGCTCAAATCAGCTGGCAATGGTGTGCGTCACCTTGAACACACTGTGGGCACCTCACAAATGGATGAGCGTGGGCATTGCTGTCAGCTGATCCAACGTCTTCCCCCAGGATGGTGCTGACCCGGATGATGTGGGCGCGTAGGCAACGTAGGGCATGACGTTTTATGGCTCCAATTCGTGCGAAAGCATGCGTGTTCCCTCTTGCTCTGTCCGTTCGCGCTCAACGGCCTCACTAGTAATTGTGCACAGAGCGAGGTAAAACATGGTGTTTTTGACCGCAAATTTCCAGCAACTCAGCACAAGACAGCAGCGACAATGGAGGCATTCAGCAGCACTCTGCACAAGATCGCCACAATACGATACTGTCATCACAGATGCACCCCTCGGGTATGTTAAACGCTGTCTCAAAATGTTGTACACAGCAGACTGGTGAGCTGAATTATTTATTAGCTTAGGTTTCCTCCCTACAACAAGAGTGCAGCTATCCCCCGTCCAGCACAAAAGTAACTGACTTCACTGGAGCGCTTGCGAGTCATCAGGAACATGGATTGCAGGCTAGTCCTTCACTCCATGGGTCATATTTACAAGCCCCTAGCGCCCCTAGGAACGTCACTTTTTTTGATGCTTCGGTGGCGCTCTATGGTAGCCCATATTTACAAGGCCAAGCTAAGCCACTTTGCGTGACTTAACACAGCCTTGTAAATATGGCCCTCGCAACGCAGTTTTCTGCAGCAAAGGAGCGTGCAATGGGTGTTGCTGTGGGTGTCCTTAGCAGACCAGGCTCCAGGAATTTTTATTTGGGTGGGCCAAGGGTGCATTTGGGTGGGCCACTGCGGGCTCGATTTGTCGCATATATGTCTAGGCAGGCCTGCTTCAGGGCCCTCCTTTATCTCTTCTTAGTCTTACAAAGCCCAGTAAAACGCACTCTTTTCCAAATCTCTTTCTAAATATTATCACTCTCAAAAAGTGTTTTTCCATGTAATGTTCCTTTGATGGGAAGAGGACGTTTCTGAGGTGGGAGTATCAGGCAAGTGACACTTCTCGGGCTCCCTCTGTGCGAGCCTTCAGGGAGAATCCCTCTTCATTACTACCTCCACCTGACCCCGGACTCTGCAACGCACTCCCTTACAGGCATGATTATCCACTACTCCTCTCCAGTGCACCTTATCTCACGGCTGACCTTGGCCCCAGCCCCATATTAGGCACCATCGGGCTGCACTTTCATTTTTCATGGTAAAAACATTAGTAAAATCACCTTCAAACTTAAAACATTGAATATAGCAGTAAATAAAATTAGCACACACTTTGAAGTATGTTCCACAGTAGCCCTTATGACCCAACTGCTAATTAAATAAACAAAAACAGAAAGGCCATGACAGGGCCGGCTTCAGTGCTGATGCGAAAGTCTTTTTTGGCGCTGCACCAATAACCTCTTTCTCCGTAAATACCTTTACTACCACCTTCCAACAGTGCCCCTCATCCCTCCATGGCCCCCCCTATTGATCTCCTCCTCGGATTCCCTCACTGCCACACGCCACAAGTGCCCCTCATCTCCCCATAGCCCCTCCCCCTCATGACCTCCTCCTCAGACTCCCTCACTACCACCCTCCAGCAGTGCCCCTCATCTCTCCCTAGCTCCCCCTCCACCCCATGACCTCTTCCTCGGAATCCCTCACTGCCACCCTCCAACAGTGCCCCTCATCGCTCCATAGCCCCTCCCACTACCTCCTCCTCGAATTCCCTCACAGCCACCCTCCAACAGTGCCCCTCATCTTTACGTAGCCCCTCTCTCATATGCATTTCATTTGTCACTGTCCTATGTTAGGATTGTAACTTCTGAACTGCAAGTAACACAAGGATCTCTGTGACAAAGGCAGTAACCCACTGAGCTTCCACATAAAATACAGTTCATCTGCATTTAAAAACTACTAACAGACAAATTATTGCTCTCCAGCAGGATCATTAATAACCAGTGTTATCTGGGCATTTTGTATTGTCTTATTGTTGTCCTGCATCGGCCATGATAATGATAAAAACTGTTTAAATGAAGCACACACGAAGTATGTGTCCTGCTGGGCCTGTGCAGATTTTAAAAAGAAAAACAAATAGTAACACATTCTCTTACCTACTCCATTAGTCAAACTTTGTTTCACAGCCTGGTGTGATAAGCAGCAGCAGGGGTCAGGAAAGGTGAATAGGCATAAACAAACTTATTTTCTCCTGCGCTGCATAGAAAAAGAAATATCCACGCAGCAGAACAGTAGGCAAAGGTTACCGGTGCCAAAGAAAGGATGTGTCGCCTTTCGCAATGTGGAGATGAAGGGGTGAAAAAAATAAACAAAGCCTCGTTAACATGTAAATGGTCTTTAAAAGACCTGTGAAGTACTCGGGTGCGGCTGCGGTAATCTCTAAAACTGATTGTGTGTGGGCCCGGGAAGCTGTCTCGGCCCGGGCTGACACACACGATGGGGGGTTGAAGCACTTTGAGCCAAATGGCGTTGCGCGCCTGCCTTCAAGCCCTCACTGCGAGGGCCAAGACTCCTGTTTGGGTGGGCCAGGCTCATGTTTGGGTGGGCCTGGCCCACCCGCTAGAACCGGGCCTGGTCCTTAGCAACACCCATGGCTTTTTGACACTGCTCCAGATTTACAAAGATCTGTAAATCTGAGGCAGCGTTAGTGTGGCACAAATAAAAGTATTTCTCCAGCACACAAATAAGGAGCAAAATGCCATTAATGACTGTTTTTGTGCAGGAAGGTGTCCCTTCCTGCACAAACACAATCATCCCTTCAATATAATATGAAATAATATTGTTAATGTGGCACAGCCCTGCATTTTGAAAATAACACCGCTCGGCGCAGCAAAATTGCTTGCGGCACCACGTTGCACCTTTTTCATGTAAATATGCCCCCAAGTTCTTACAGAAGATTCCTACATAGAAACTTCTCAAGTGCAACACGAATAACAAGATTTTAAAAAAATTTAAAAAGCAAATAGTTAGTTTTTCCAAATTAAATTTTTTAGAAGATTTTGTTTTAAAATATAATTTAAAAAATGATTAATTCACATATCTCAAAATTTTACCTTGCCATGGAATTAGAGTTGATTAACTGTGCACGTCATTTTTAAAACAAGAATTAATAAATTAGACCACTTTTTTTCAGATTAACATCAAATAAATAAACTGTTTAAGAAATAGATATTAAAAAAGAACACCTTTACCTAAAAATCCAGTAGATGGCAGTGTTGATTATTGAATACATCTGTACACTGGTCAGCTTTCTGAATGTGATAGCAACGACGAAATTTACATAAAATTTAGTTAGAAATGACGGACCAGAACAGCTAACATTTTTTTGAAAACCCACTCTGCCAAATAATTAGAATTTTTACAAATTGTCATCCAAAAAAAAGTAGCATGCATGTTTTTTTAAAAAAAACTGCGGGGCAGATTTACAAGCCCCTTGCGTCATTTTTGCGCCGCAGTTGCGTCACTTTTTGTGACGCAGCAGCGCAAAAATGCGGCCCATTTACAACGTGATGCATCTAGGGAGATGCGTCACGTTGTAAAGCCCTGCGTCACATTATACCTGCGTCAGGTATAATGTATGCAGGGTGGGCGTTCCAACGCAAAAAAGCCTTGTAGAAGTGACGCAGTGAAATCTACAAGATTTCACTGCGCCACATCTAGGACGCCACTGCGTCAAATTCTTACGCCTGCTTGAAGCAGGCTTAAGGAGTGACGCAGCACAATGAGGATAGGCCTCCCCCTGCATTGCTGGAGTTGCGTCGTGCTTGCGACACGACTCCAGCAATGCGTGACTTTTGCGTCAACAGATGCGTCAGAATTTCTGACGCATCTGTCAATCCTTGCGCCATGGTGCGCCGCATTGTAAATACGGCGCATCCATAGTGGCGCAAGGGTTTCTTGGGGTGGCGCAGGGAAAGTGACGCATCTTTACAGATGCGTCACTTTCTTGTAAATCTGCCCCTGCCTTTTGATTGTATGCGATGTAAATGTTAAATGCACTAAAATATATTAAAAGTCGATGTAAATGTGTTGTAAAAAAATCGACATACTCGTTTTCATTGTTTGTGTTTACGTTGAAATGTCTGATATCCTCCCAGCCATTCCTTTCACATTCCATGAAACCCACTTGTCTATATTATTATAAGTATTATTGTGTACGCCCCCCGTAACAACCGTCCTCGACGTTTCACCCAGTTAGGGATAGGACGTACAAATGCCGCCACAAATCCATGCATCTGAGTAATATGTTTTTTCTGGGCGTTGACAGTCTGCACCCAACACATAACGCCCTCCAGCATAACAGCCAACTCACGTAACAAAACAGAAAATAGCAGATTCATTCAACCCAAATTAACAACCATTTGTCCCAGATGGACCAGTCCGTCTTCTGCATCTTTAAGTGGGGATAGGCACCATACAAGTACGTCAGTGCTTACTCCCCAGGGACTAAACTTGTGTTTTATAAGCCACCCCACTTCATATCTTACGGACATTGCCCTAAAGAGGCACAGTCACACCAGCTTGTGGTATCTTGGGCCCTATGCCCACATGCTGGACAAATAACCACACTGACACACAGTAGTAGGGTCCTGGAACTGGCTCAGGGCATGTGCGCCTGGCCCCTTTTATTAGCAGGGTCACCTGACCGGTGATGCCTGTGATTGGTGGGTGTACAGTGTTGGTGCAACACAAGGCGGACACTAGAACGTGTTCAGTAGGACACTACATCCCTTCCAAACTTTAATAAAAAAGAAACAAACAAAAGTCTAACCTATGAAAAAAAAGCAAACAACAATACACAGCACCAATTAGTCTCTTCTGGCTATTTGCCGGGTGGGGCTGGAGCTCTGGTCAGAAGGCTTTAGTCCACCTCTGCGATGTAGTTCAGACCGGCCTGGTCTTGCTGTGTTGGAGTCTATTTACTCAGTTCAAATAGCAGTGCATCTGGAGCGGTGGTTGAGTCCACGTTGGAGATCTTCTTGCAGGCGCTCAGGTTTCTTGGACGGCAAACCTGCAAATACTGAGGATGACCTTGGTGGATGAGGGCCTTCCTTGGAGGCGATGATGCTTTCCAGTTCCTGCTGGCAGGGCAACTTCAGACTTGCCTCTGCTGCCTGGACTCCCCTCTCACAGGAGTCTCCTGGAGGGCCCTCCTGCCAGGCTGCCATTGGACCGCGTGGACTGTGCAAGCCTCTCGTAGACCGCGCGAAGGCGTCGCTAAGGAACTGCCAACAGGACCATAGCCAAATCGCTCATGCAGCCGCAAAGGGTGGTGTCTCAGAGTCTGTGTGCTCTCACCATCAGGACTCAGGTTCACATGCATCCATCAGATGGTCTTTAGGTGACCAGTGTCCATCTGCGACCTGCATGCTTCCTGGTTCCTGCCGTGGAGCTGCTGCTGACACATCTCTCCGGTTGGAATTCCCCTCTTACAGGAACTCCGTTGAGGCCCTTGCCCCTGGATTGCCACGTGACTGCGTGGGCTGTGCGGGCCTCTCGTAGGCCGCGCTGAGGGGTCGCTGCGGAACTCCCAACAGGGTCACAGCCAAGCCTCGTGTAACCCCAAGAGTGGATAGTCCAATGGTCTGGTATGCTCTTCTTTGGCAGGCCTCAGGTTTACGGAGGCACACAGAAGGTTACTGGGTGGCTAGCCTACCACGGCGCCAGGAGTGTCTCGTTGAACTCCGGATGTCTTGAGCGTTTGGATCCACTCTGGTGGTGCAATGCTCCTTAGATGTTCTTGGTGGTGATGCACCTGGATAATGAATATGATAATTTTCTTACACTTGGGCAACAGGCAGCGATCTCTTGCTTTAGATGACACCATGGAGTGAGGAGGACTGGAGGGACTTCGTGTCCTCTTACAGTTATTTCTGGCAGGTGTACTTGCTAGACGTGATGCCATCGATGCCAAGCAGCCGGTGACAAGTGAGTGGACGGTCGCACTGTGAAGCGTGGGGCCTGGATGCAGATCGCGCTTGCTAACGGCTTACAGTTGGTCCCCCCGCAGAGCTGTCTCCAGTGACGTCTTTGCACCCTGGTGGCTGGCTTGTGTTGATGAACATCTTCTCCAGTGCTGGCACGAGACCTCTGTTTTATCGCTCGTCTCCCTTGTTCCTTGCGCGCCTGTGGTGGCTGTTCGCCCTGTGGCATCATGCCACTCTCCTTCTCCTCCTTTGTGGTGTGGCATCCTGCCACGCTCTTCTCTTCCTTCTGACCAGGTTCCTTACCTTACTCTGATGTGGCGTCCTGCCACCTGTCTCATGTTTGCGCCACATGGACATCTCGCTGGTCGCGTCCGGTTCTTTGGACTGTGTCTTCTCTTTGCTGCGGACCTGTCGCAGGTCTGTCCTGTCGCTAGGACATGCTTCTTCTCCTTGTGGACCTCTTGCAGTCCCCATCCCCTCAGGGATTTTCGCGGTGCTCCTCTGCCAGGATGTCAGACCGCCTTCTTCTTTTGAGGGCGTTGTGCTTGCGCATCGAGCCTGTGCCGTTGTGGCGCTTGATCCTGCCTCTGTTCAGGCATGCTTGGTAGGGATGGTCACTTCATGTCACATGCTCCTTGCTTGCGGTGGCAGCGTGCTACAGGGAGTGTGTGGCTCTCCTGTTGCCTGTCTTGGGCCACTGGCGACTCCGTCTTGAGGCAGTGTGAGGGACGACATTCTGTGTTGTCTTTGACCCACAGCGGGGCTTCGCTGGTGCGGTGGAGATGTAGAGGCTCTCTATAACTGATTGTGTTTTGGTATCGTTTAGGACATTTTCCTAGTGTCCCTATTTGCCCTAATTGCTCAACTTCGACGTCACGCTTTTTAATCGTATATATGTAAACTAATGTATTTTATGTGGTTTTAATGGGCCTGTATTTTTATGGAGTTTTATGTGTTGTATGTATTGTGCTTTTATGACTTGTCGTCGAATAAAGCTTTATGGATTGGTAGAGGCTCTCCCTGTGGCATTCAGCATTACTTCTCTGTGGCGAGATCTCTCTCTCTCCTGGGCGTCTGCCCGTGCTGTCAAGCTTCTGGGTACATGCGTTGAGCCCCTCGGACTCTGCGCTCTTAGTCATTCTTCAGGGCGCCCTCTTCTGGCGCTTGGCATGGTTGCTCTTCTTTCTTGCGGTGGTGGCTGTTCACCATCCTGGGCGTGTGGCGTGGTTTCCTCGCTTGCGGTGGCGTCAGACAGCTACTAGGGGGGGTTGCGTATCGCTCACTTCTCTCTTCAGGGGGTTTTCTTCCTTGTTGTGTGGCCTCTTCTCTCAGGCCAGTATGCAGTGAGCCTTCAGCGGGGAAGTAGGTCTCTGGCTGCCAGCAGTGGCAGTGGAATTTACTGGCTTTTACAGTCTCTGGTGAAATACTGTTGCTTCCTCTTGGGGTGAGGCAACTTTGCTGACGTTGCGGGCTATGCTGCTCTTTTTCTTCTTCCCTGTTGCTAGGTACTGCCTTTCTTGATGCTCTGGTGCATGGGGCTTCTTGGGGGTCTTCGCTGGGGGTTTGTGGTCTCTCCCTGAAATGATAGGCAGCCTCCAGGTGGAGTGTAGTGCTCATGCAGTCAGGAGCTGTACTCCGTCTCTTCCAATCGTCTCCCTGCCTGGGGTTGGGGTACGTGTAATGTTCTCATGGGGAGTGTGCAGCTTCCCCTGGATTGTCCTTTACAATGGTGCCTTATGACAGGGAGCAGCTCACTATGTGCCGAGACCTGTGTTGTGCTGTTTTGTGGTGTCATTTTTCTGCTGCTCAGACACTTAGCAGCTGTTATGTGCTTCACTGGGGGCCTGCCCCCACATGCTTGTAGCAGCAACACGCTGCTCAAGTTGTCCAGCGCTCGTTTCATGAGCGGGCTATCTTTTTCTTCTTCTGGGGCGATGACAAGGCAGCGCAGGGCTGGGGCTGCCGGTGCAGAATTTTCTTCAGTGCGGGAGCACCGTAGCCACACGGCCGCTAGGTGGCGCTGCAGGCCTGCTCTCCACAGGCACAGCTGTCTTTGGATGAGACAGTGGCCCTCTACGGTCATGAGGATTCCGGCATTGGGCTGTGTGCTGTGCTGGTGCGGCTGCAGTCGTTCATGCTTCATTAAAGCTGGCTCTCCATTCCCCTCCTTACTGGGACTCACGACGGCAGCCAGGGCAACCTGTGGCCGGTTTGTCAGGTAGGGTCCGCTTCGGTGCCATGGAGGCATGTGTGTGGTGCTTGGGCAGCAGTGCAGCTGCCTTAGGGGACACTATTTATTGCTGGCACTGTCGCAATATTTCCTGCTTGCACCGCAGGCAGAGGGGGGTGCCGCCATGCGCTGCCAGAGGTGAGGTCGCAGGAAGCACTACCGGCTTATTGGAAGTTTCGGGTGGCAGCTGCTGGTATCGGTGCTTCGGTGGCAGTGCTTTCTTTCGTGCTGGTGCGGCCCTGTCATCAGCAGGGCCACGCGGCGGGACACCTCTCGCACTGCCACAACACGTCTTCAGGGCTGCTGACTCTTCACTTGGCCGGGTATTCAGTACTGCTACAGGCACAGTCTTGTCGCACTTCATTTAGGCAAGCACTCATATGCCCTCCTTACCTTAACGCACATCGACAGATGGGACAGCTTACAGGCACCTCAGGGCATGGGTTAATGCTGATACTTGTGAGCGTGCATGCTGCTCTTTGAAGGGGCTTCATAGTGTGCTTCTTGCCATCACACCTACCTCGTAAATGCCTCGTACCTGTTGCTGGATGCAGTATTCTCGCCCCACACGGGTGTTGGCAGTGGGGGGGTGGGTCACTCAGTGGTGTAGAGGCACTTCACCCCTGCTTCTCTCGTTGCCGGGCCAGTCAGTATGGCGGGGCTGCAGCAGCTAAGCATGCGGGCAGATGCAGGGGTAACTGTCTGTGGACGCATGTCCAGGCGTGCCATGGCCCGGTGCTCTGGTCATTTCCCCAGCAGGTATGGGGGTGTGTTAGATACCTACTACGCTTCTCCCCCCACGACGCACTGGAGGACTGCTGCCATTGTATGCGCTGGGATCGACCCGCTCGTCGCCATTGTGGTATCTTGGGCCTTAGGCCCACATGCTGGACAAATAACCACACTGACACACAGTAGTAGGTTACTGGAACTGGCCCAGGGCACAAGCGCCCAGCCCCTTTTATTATCAGGGTCACCTGACCGGTGACGCCTGGGATGGGTGGGTGTACAGTGTGGGTGCAACACAAGGCGGAACACTACACAGCTCACTCATATCTGCCCACACAGTCTACACAGACTTTACAATATCATATAGGAATGTCTTCCATCATAGGTGTCACACACATCTGGGCACTGGCGTAGCGGACCCATCAAGTCCTTTGCATAAAACAACAAATGAATAGTTTCAGTTTGAGAGCTATGACTCAGTTTGCCATTTTGCTACTGGCTATGGAGCTCTGCTTCTGGCACTGCTATCTCTTGTTCTTCCTCCACATGCCAACATGGTGGGTGGGCACTGGCTCTGAGGCTCTACAGGGTCATGAGCATTCTCTCCATCTAGATGACTTAGTCCATTCCACTCTGTCTGCAGCAGAAACACCATGTTCCTCTAGCCAAATCCCAGACCGCCAACAGCATTTCAAGCAAGTGGACTGCATTGTCCTTGACCACCCACAGTTTAGCTAGAAACAGTAGGGCATATTTATTGCTCAGTTGCCGCATCTTGACTTTAACTTCCAAAAACAAGGTCCAAAGTCTTTGTGTCCTGGAGGCGTAGTCTGGAAATTTATGGACATGATTGCCTTTCATGGTGTAGGGACCTAGCAGCTGGGTCATCTGCAGATGCTGATCCCTGTCTCTATAATTAAGGAGACATAGGGGCAGATGTACAACCATTTTTTGCGGTCGCAAACTGGAAATCGGCCCGTATGCGACAGCAAAATAGGTCTGTGCAATGTACAAACCTTATTTTGAGTGGCATGAATAGGAGAGAACAGAACTGCAGCATATCTACTTAGCAGTGCTGCAGTTCACAGCAATAAGGGCTCACAAGGGCCGGCGGTGAGTGGATCTCATATGTTTCACTGCTGAGGCATGGTCGGCCCCTCCCCTCCATGTCGCATCAGCTTCCAGGTTGCAAACGCCAGCTGATGGACGCCGCAGCAGCGAGGAGCTGGAGGCCGTAAGGCAGAGCGATGCCGAAATCGCCATAATCATCAGCGGCGGGCAGGATTGAGATCAGCACCTCGAAGGACCAGACAGATGCAGATTAGGTGAGCGCTGCTTGTGAAGTGGCCTGCTTATCTTAATTGAGCCCCCGTTGCCAAACAACAAACCTTCTCGGCATCTCTGCACCAGTGCTGAATGAATGGACACCTTGAGGAGGGCTCTACAGGGGGGAACCACCAGGTCTCTTACCGTGGGTAAGTGCTACGGTTGTTCTGAATGAGATACTTGCAATTTACACAGTTGAGGATCGCTGGGCAGGTTTCCCTAAACATCAGCCCTAAGTTATTTCAAGCAAAAACTATTGTCCTTGTGGGACTCATGGGGTTTGCTGTTGACTATTTTTGCCTAGCATTTCTCTTATGTGACTGAAAGCAGTGACTGAAGTGCGCTATAAATATGGGAAAACGCCTCAAAACTGGCAATGTTGTTGGAAATATTGACCCCGCCTAAACGCTAGTCCTCAGAATTCAATAGCATGCTGCACAAGCAAAATCTCAGCTGCGAATGCAAATTGCAGTTTTCAGATGCGTCAGGAGTCAGGGATGGCAATGAGCCTACTAAGCTCAGAAGAAGATCTGACCACTACTCTTAAGGAAAGTGAGTTGGGGCCAGTAAGTGTGTTGTTGGAGCAAGAGGCAGAAGGTGCAGTGGCCGTAATGAACTCTCCCACAGGGGCTGAAGTTGGGGTACATTTCAAAGAGAACAATAAGGATAGTGAGAAGAATGATACACCTATAGTTGGCATGGCAGACGAGGATATGAAGCAGACTAAAATAAAAGGCTACCCCTTGTTTGTAAAGGGGAAAGTAGGGTAATCTGGTCGGTTAGGGTCACGTCAGCCCTCTGCTATTTGAGCTCCACCAGAATTGCAGGCCCTTGTATCAGGACTGACTCTGGAGTCCTCTCCGGCGAAGGCCACTGATAACCAGGTTTCTCAGTCTCCCAGTTCTGATTCTACTCCAGAGGCAAATTCGCAATTGCAGACAGTAGTGACATCTCAGTCCAGGAGGCGCTGCAGCAGAACATTCAGGAGGATGCAAAGGTCTCAGCACAATGTGATATCAAAACAAAGCTCAATATTATCCTGAATGAAATCAGAGATCTTAAGGCCTCTCAGGCAAGTGAAATTGCTGCCTTGCTTCAGAGGCTCTCTAAAATTGAAGAAACTATGACTCATTTCCCAGAAAGGCTGTAGGAAGCTGAATCTAGAATATCTCATTTGGAGGTTCAAGGCAACATCCATGCAGGAAGAAGTCAGGCAGTTCAGGAAGCAAAAATCTTCGCTGGAGTACAAAATTGAGGAGTTAGAAAACCACTCACGGTGCTCTAACCTACGGATAGTTGGTGTCTTGGAGGGTTGCGAGGGCCCTCAGGTCCTTTAATGGGTGAACTCTTTTATTAAGACTAATGTCCTGCCGGAACATTCAGGTGACTTGCCTAAAACACAAGCCCATCAGGTCCCGCCATAACCATTTCCAAATTTAAAATTGCCACATACTATCTTGGTGACTATCGTGTTAAAGAGCACATATTAGCCAAGGCTATTGAAAAAACTGTTTTCAACACCAGAAATACCTCATTGCCATATATTTGCAGATATGTTGGCCTCAGCAGCCCGTCGTTGAAAAGATTTTGTAAAAATGCTATATCTGTTTTAGGGGTAGGGTGCTCAAGCTACTTATGCGCAACAATCTAAGTTAAGGGTCTTGGTCAAGGGGCAGTTTCATATGTTTACTAACTTAACAGAGGCTCAGGAGCTCCTGCAGAAGATTTCTAATTGACTAGAAACATTATTTGTGTACATGCTGTTGTTCTGAGGAGCCGGGCTAGGCCAATGGTGTTGATGATGTTGTCATGGGATGCTCTGTGTTAGGAGGTTGAGAACCCATGCGCCCAAGTGGTTTTGATGGTTGCGCTGGAGGTTGGGGAGGGAGGGTCGTGTGTCTACTAGGGTGCAGCTACATGGCACTTGTTAGAAATGGGATTTCTGGTTGGCTAAGGCTTGCGCCAAAGCCAAGCAGAAACCACCAATCTAGTCAGGGCAAGAGAGTTACACACCCAAGATAACCCCTGCTCACCCCCTTGGTAGCTTGGCACGAGCAGTCAGGCTTATCCCGGAGGCAATGTGTAAAGCGTTTGCGCAACACACACCCAGCGCAACACCCAAGGCACACTACAAAAGGAACTCCACACAAGGGTATATATAAAAAAATAGCCTTTGTATTATCATAACACATTAGAATAGTACTCACATACAATACACGGTGCCAACTGGCACGGGACAATATTTACAGGGGATTATGTACACATGACAGGGCCACGTGGGCCGCTGTCAGAACCATCACTGAGTGAACATATTACAAATGTAGGACATAGCACGTACAACCAGTAATCCCTGGCCACCACTGTACTCCGCATCAGCCTGTAACATAAACCATATTATGTACCACAACCTCATAATCATAAAACACATTTAGAGGTATCAAACAGGGTGCGTAAATCATGCTACATACATTACATTTCCTAGCACCCTATGAATCACATTTAGGAAATACTCTCAGGGGAAATAGCTCACAACCTACGCATTAGGTAATAATAAAATCACAAGCATAATATACTATGCACAACCTCATGAACCACACTTAGAGGTATAAAACAGGGTGCGTAAACCACAATATAGGAATCACAGTTCCTAGCACCCAAAATCACCTTAGCACCTAACGGAGATCAGGGCCGGGCGCCCTATAAACCTAACTGTCCCCCTGGCCATCTCTAAAGGGGCTCAAATGCCCTATGTCCCACAGTCAGGGCGCGCTGCAAGGGCAGCGAAAGTCAAGGGTGCGCACTGCACAAACCTAAACGTAGCAGCTGGCACTAAGTGCTGAGCAGCTGTGAAAGAGAAGTACTGGGGCAGAGGAGTGCATCTCACTCCTGAGTTCGCAATATGTCCCCTAAAAGAAAGACCTAAACGGTGCAGCTGCCCACTACTTGCTGGGCAGCTGGAAATGGTAAAATGAGGCATGGGCCCTCCATGGTCCTAGAAACAAATGTGCCCCCTTCGTTGCAGCGGCCCGCAACTGCGGCGCCGCTGTGAAGCAAATGAAGAACTGGCACCACTGTGCCTGGGGACCCCCTCTGGGGCCCTTTTAATGACATTACCCCATCGGTGCAGCTGCCCTCTGCAAGCAGGGCAGCTGAAATCATTGCGAGCGGGGAAGCACGGGCCCCTTTTGGGCCCTTAAACAATAAGAATGCCCCCAAACGTTGGAGCCACTGAGGCTCTAAAACAATTATGCCCCTCGATGGAGCCACGCAGGCTTTAAAACAAAATATGCCCTTTGTTAGAGCCATCTGGGCTCTGAGGCAACTATGCCACGTGGGAGCGGCCCGCTGCCAAAACGGGGCCGCTCAGGAACCTAAACACGGTGCCTTTACTGGCACCACCAAACTGCGCCCATCGGTGGAGGGACCCCCTATCAGGCGGGGGCCACTCAGGAAATAACGCGGCCTTGTCCCCTGCCCAGCCCTCACTCACCGGGCTCCTGCGCAGGGGAATTCTCTCCGGCCGGCTCCTCTCGTGACGCGGGGCTTCCCTCACTGTCGGGAGCCCCGCCGATCAGCTGGCTCCGCCCGGTCCCTCTTCCGGGACCGGGACTTCAAGGTGGAGCCTGTGAGGCTCCGGGACTCTCTTCTCTGTGCTGCGGGACCGGCAGCACTTTTCTTCACCCGGGCCCCTCCTGGGACCCAGGACTCCTCCGCACCGGGGCTCCCATCTGCTCACGGGAGCCCCGCATCGTCACCGGCACTTCTTCTCTTCACCCGGGCCCCCTCCTGGGACCCGGGACTTTTCTCGTGCGGCGGGGGCAGGCACCGGCAATGTGCCTCGGGCCCCTCCGCTTCCATCACCACGACTCCTCTCCTCGTCACCGGGCCCCCTCCTGGGACCCGGGACTTCATGGGGGAGTCTGCGAGGCTCCGGGAGCCTTTTTCTCGGTGGGCGGGACTTCCTCCTTGGCCGCGCTGCAATTGGCCGGTCTATTCGCTCCGCCCATGTCCCAGGCAGACGTGCCTGGCTTCCTGGTCGCGCTGCAGCGGCCGGGAACAGATTCCTTCGGCGGCCCCGGGGCTGCGGCGGTGATTTTCTTCGGTCAGGGCAATGCGGGGTGGGCACCCGCTTTAAATCACTCATAAAGCGGGGTGGGCACCCGCTCAGCTTGCCAAATGCGGGGTGGGCTCCCGCTCCAAAAACGCGCAATTGCGGGGTGGGCACCCGCTCGGAATGGCATCACGGGGGAATCCTTAGATGGGGATTCCCTCTCACAGGACGAGCAGCTCAGCGCTGCGGAGCCCTCTCGCTCCTTCTCTTGGGGCAAGTTTAAGATAAAGCGCTCCCAGGCGCTTAGAAGCAGGCAAAGGTCCTGCAGGCAAAAAACAAAGGATCAGTCCTTGGAGGAGGGGCAATGCAGGGCCCAGGGCTGAAAGGTTTTAAGCAAACAGGGTTCCAGGGTATAGCTGGGCCCAGGGAGGCAGCCCTCCTGGCAAGTCCTCCTGGGCCCCAGCAGCAGCACGCCCTCCCAGAATCAGGATCCAAGTAAGAACATTTTCATGGGGTCACAGCCCCTTCTTTTATACACCCTTTTCCTTTGTCTAAAGGTGTAGGGTTTAGGGAAAACCAGATGCAACTGGTTTGGGGGAGCTTTGGAGCACTTTGTTTTGCTCAGCTCCTCTCTCCGTTCACAGGACAGGCTAGGGACATCAGACGCACCACAGGAGGTGGAGCCAGCATTGTAGAGGGACGGCACAGTCCTATTCAGGTCCTTGGTGCAACTCCTCCCACCACTCTCAGCTCAGGTGTCCCATTCAGCCTAGCGCTGACTCACCCTGCCCCTCCTGCAGCCACACACACCTCCCAGCTCCTGTCACTCACAGAGCCAGACATGTAATCCACATCAGGCAGGCAGACACAGAGCACACATAAATGCCAACTTCTAGAAGTGGCATTTCTACACCAGTCACAAGAAATCTGCGCACACCATTGCGCAGCATTTATTCTCACGAATTCAGGCATACTAGACTTGACCATGCTGCACCTCTCATAACAGGAATTACCACTGACACACTCAACCTCAATGCATTCCTATGGGAGGGCAGGCCAGTCTCACCACACACGCACACAGCGCGCACGCACTTTACACTGGGCCACAGTGCTAAAGTGCCCAGAGGTCTAAAATCACCAACACTACACAGGGAATGATCTAAGGGACAGGCAAAAAGTTCAGGGGTGAACCTGCCAAAAAGGGCCAGGTCCAACACAACCCCCTTCCAGCCAAAACGCAGGGAGACCAATGACCACCGTGATGGGCTTCCCTGCTTGGGGCGATAGAACACGGACACGGGCCCGCACGGCAGGGACACCCTCCGGTCCTACGCCACCCTGAAACTTGGGAGAAAAAAAAACAAAGAGAAAAGAAAGAGGGAAAAAAAATTCAGGATCCACTATGCTATCCTACGGGTACTCTTTAGTTGTCCACGGCCAGGACCAGGCCCTAGGCCACCCAGATGCCACTGGTCCTTGCCAATCCACAGAGTGGGGGCAGTAACCCCTGGCATACAATAGCCATTCTCCACTCTCCCTCAGTGTAGTTCCAAACTACCACTGATCCTCCAGCCTAGGGTCCGCACCCTCAGGCTGACCAGAGATGACGGGCAATCTCAATAAAAATAGGAGAAAACTTCTCAACAAAATGTATGCAGGTAACAATCACCGGCAATATCAAATATATAAAAAAAAAAAAATAGGCTTGCCCGTTGTAACAATCACGGGGAATATCAATCAATAATAGAATCAAAGAACTCTCAAAAATATATGCGGGTAGTAACAATCACCGGCAATATCAATCAACAATCGAATCAAGAGAACTCTCAAAAAAATATATGCGGGTAGTAACAATCACCGGCAATATCAATAAGCAATAGGCTTGCCCATGGTAACAATCATGGGCAATATCTATCAACAATAGAATCAACAGAACTCTCAAAAATATATGCGGGTAGTAACAATCACCGGCCATATCAATCAACAATAGAAGCAAGAGAACTTCTCAAAAAAATATATGCGGGTAGTAACAATCACCGGCAATATCAATAAGCAATAGGCTTGCCCATGGTAACAATCATGGGCAATATCAATCAACAATAGAATCAACAGAACTCTCAAAAATATATGCGGGTAGTAACAATCACCGGCCATATCAATCAACAATAGAATCAAGAGAACTCTCAAAAAAATATATGCGGGTAGTAACAATCACCGGCAATATCAATAAGCAATAGGCTTGCCCATGGTAACAATCATGGGCAATATCAATCAACAATAGAATCAACAGAACTCTCAAAAATATATGCGGGTAGTAACAATCACCGGCAATATCAATAAGCAATAGGCTTGCCCATTGTAACAATCATGGGCAATATCAATCAGCAATAGGATCAAAAAAAACTCTCAAAAATGTATGCTATCATAAATGCAAGTCCAGATCCGGAAACACCGGCTACTGGCTCCCCAACCCGGGGACGTACCTCTTGGGTCAGACGCCTGGAAAACCAGGACTTCACAAGGGTGACACATCCCTAGCGTGTCGTGTGACAGTCTGCCCGGCGCAGAGCTCACGACCTCCTGTCCCTCTGACAGGGCGTGAAGATGTGCTAGGACAGAAGTGGCGCACACCATGGTCAATCATTGGCGACTCAGCCCTTCTGGCTGGTCCCTGACCCACTGGTTCCCACTGGGGACTCTTTCCCCCTCTCACCCCTCAAAACTGGACCTCTGCACCCTCCCAACTGGAGCGGTACTGCCAGACACTAGAACTGCTGGAGGTCTGATTACAGGCACTCCCAGCTCACCTAAAGCGGGAAAAACCACCTTGAAGAACGGTCCAACAGGACAGACTAGACCCCCTACCTGGTGCTCCCTCATGGAACCAACCAGTACTGGAAACTGAGGTGCGGGCACTTTGGGACACAGCCCAATCTCACTCCTCCTCCTGCGAGACAGGATGTGAGTCCCTACAACCGCCTCACAATAAGGGTACCCAACTGGGCTACTCTGAACCATCTTAAACCGCGAGGGTTATCGAGACACCTGCACCATTCTTCTAGGGTCACTCCCCAATGCTAGTTCCTTACAATCAAAGAACTCACACACTAACACCATTTACTCAAACGTCCAGTGCATCACAACATTCATCCACACTCCCCCATAAGACTGGTGAGACAGCATCTTACTGCCCCTGAAACACAACCTGTACCCCTCTCAACCGGGCACTAGGTACCATACTATGGGAACCGGGAATGGGACTTCCTACACTGGACTACATATTGCTGCCACCACTGGATCCCACCCATCTGGGGATTCCAGAAAACTTACACTGCAACAAGAACACATATTTCAAAAATGAAATAACACTTAAAAAAAAATCTTAGACCAATAATCCCCAACATGTGACTATCTAAAATGCAGAGTTTTGTAGTGCAGCCAGTTGTCGCTGCGGTACTGCGCAAACGCAAGTCCTATCCCACCGCTGATCCACCAATGTTAGAAATGGGATTTCTGGTTGGCTAAGGCTTGCGCCAAAGCCAAGCAGAAACCACCAATCTAGTCAGGGCAAGAGAGTTACACACCCAAGATAACCCCTGCTCACCCCCTTGGTAGCTTGGCACGAGCAGTCAGGCTTATCCCGGAGGCAATGTGTAAAGCGTTTGCGCAACACACACCCAGCGCAACACCCAAGGCACACTACAAAAGGAACTCCACACAAGGGTATATATAAAAAAATAGCCTTTGTATTATCATAACACATTAGAATAGTACTCACATACAATACACGGTGCCAACTGGCACGGGACAATATTTACAGGGGATTATGTACACATGACAGGGCCATGTGGGCCGCTGTCAGAACCATCACTGAGTGAACATATTACAAATGTAGGACATAGCACGTACAACCAGTAATCCCTGGCCACCACTGTACTCCGCATCAGCCTGTAACATAAACCATATTATGTACCACAACCTCATAATCATAAAACACATTTAGAGGTATCAAACAGGGTGCGTAAATCATGCTACATACATTACATTTCCTAGCACCCTATGAATCACATTTAGGAAATACTCTCAGGGGGAAATAGCTCACAACCTACGCATTAGGTAATAATAAAATCACAAGCATAATATACTATGCACAACCTCATGAACCACACTTAGAGGTATAACACAGGGTGCGTAAACCACAATATAGGAATCACAGTTCCTAGCACCCAAAATCACCTTAGCACCTAACGGAGATCAGGGCCGGGCGCCCTATAAACCTAACTGTCCCCCTGGCCATCTCTAAAGGGGCTCAAATGCCCTATGTCCCACAGTCAGGGCGCGCTGCAAGGGCAGCGAAAGTCAAGGGTGCGCACTGCACAAACCTAAACGTAGCAGCTGGCACTAAGTGCTGCGCAGCCGTGAAAGAGAAGTACTGGGGCAGAGGAGTGCATCTCACTCCTGAGTTCGCAATATGTCCCCTAAAAGAAAGACCTAAACGGTGCAGCTGCCCACTACTTGCTGGGCAGCTGGAAATGGTAAAATGAGGCATGGGCCCTCCATGGTCCTAGAAAAAATGTGCCCCCTTCGTTGCAGCGGCCCGCAACTGCGGCGCCGCTGTGAAGCAAATGAAGAACTGGCACCACTGTGCCTGGGAAACCCCCTCTGGGCCCCTTTTAATGACATTACCCCATCGGTGCAGCTGCCCTCTGCAAGCAGGGCAGCTGAAATCATTGCGAGCGGGGAAGCACGGGCCCCTTTTGGGCCCTTAAACAATAAGAATGCCCCCAAACGTTGGAGCCACACGGGGCTCTAACAATCAT
Organism: Calotriton arnoldi; assembly: GCA_963921515.1. Classification (NCBI taxonomy): domain Eukaryota; kingdom Metazoa; phylum Chordata; class Amphibia; order Caudata; family Salamandridae; genus Calotriton; species Calotriton arnoldi. The sequence goes on along the minus strand of CAWUFW010015117.1, from coordinate 175,937 downwards.
TAGCCAAACGTTGGAGCCACTGAGGCTCTAAAACAATTATGCCCCTCGATGGAGCCACGCAGGCTTTAAAACAAAATATGCCCTTTGTTAGAGCCATCTGGGCTCTGAGGCAACTATGCCACGTGGGAGCGGCCCGCTGCCAAAGCGGGGCCGCTCAGGAACCTAAACACGGTGCCTTTACTGGCACCACCAAACTGCGCCCATCGGTGGAGGGACCCCTATCAGGCGGGGGCCACTCAGGAAATAACGCGGCCTTGTCCCCTGCCCAGCCCTCACTCACCGGGCTCCTGCGCAGGGGAATTCTCTCCGGCCGGCTCCTCTCGTGACGCGGGGCTTCCCTCACTGTCGGGAGCCCCGCCGATCAGCTGGCTTCGCCCGGTCCCTCTTCCGGGACCGGGACTTCAAGGTGGAGCCTGTGAGGCTCCGGGACTCTCTTCTCTGTGCTGCGGGACCGGCAGCACTTTTCTTCACCCGGGCCCCCTCCTGGGACCCAGGACTCCTCCGCACCGGGGCTCCCATCTGCTCACGGGAGCCCCGCATCGTCACCGGCACTTCTTCTCTTCACCTGGGCCCCCTCCTGGGACCCGGGACTTTTCTCGTGCGGCCGGGGCAGGCACCGGCAATGTGCCTCGGGCCCCCTCCGCTTCCATCACCACGACTCCTCTCCTCGTCACCGGGCCCCCTCCTGGGACCCGGGACTTCATGGGGGAGTCTGCGAGGCTCCGGGAGCCTTTTTCTCGGCGGGCGGGACTTCCTCCTTGGCCGCGCTGCAATTGGCCGGTCTATTCGCTCCGCCCATGTCCCAGGCAGACGTGCCTGACTTCCTGGTCGCGCTGCAGCGGCCGGGAACAGATTCCTTCGGCGGCCCCGGGGCTGCGGCGGTGATTTTCTTCGGTCAGGGCAATGCGGGGTGGGCACCCGCTTTAAATCACTCATAAAGCGGGGTGGGCACCCGCTCAGCTTGCCAAATGCGGGGTGGGCTCCCGCTCCAAAAGCGCGCAATTGCGGGGTGGGCACCCGCTCGGAATGGCATCACGGGGGAATCCTTAGATGGGGATTCCCTCTCACAGGACGAGCAGCTCAGCGCTGCGGAGCCCTCTCGCTCCTTCTCTTGGGGCAAGTTTAAGATAAAGCGCTCCCAGGCGCTTAGAAGCAGGCAAAGGTCCTGCAGGCAAAAAACAAAGGATCAGTCCTTGGAGGAGGGGCAATGCAGGGCCCAGGGCTAAAGGTTTTAAGCAAACAGGGTTCCAGGGTATAGCTGGGCCCAGGGAGGCAGCCCTCCTGGCAAGTCCTCCTGGGCCCCAGCAGCAGCACGCCCTCCCAGAATCAGGATCCAAGTAAGAACATTTTCATGGGGTCACAGCCCCTTCTTTTATACACCCTTTTCCTTTGTCTAAAGGTGTAGGGTTTAGGGAAAACCAGATGCAACTGGTTTGGGGGGAGCTTTGGAGCACTTTGTTTTGCTCAGCTCCTCTCTCCGTTCACAGGACAGGCTAGGGACATCAGACGCACCACAGGAGGTGGAGCCAGCATTGTAGAGGGACGGCACAGTCCTATTCAGGTCCTTGGTGCAACTCCTCCCACCACTCTCAGCTCAGGTGTCCCATTCAGCCTAGCGCTGACTCACCCTGCCCCTCCTGCAGCCACACACACCTCCCAGCTCCTGTCACTCACAGAGCCAGACATGTAATCCACATCAGGCAGGCAGACACAGAGCACACATAAATGCCAACTTCTAGAAGTGGCATTTCTACACCAGTCACAAGAAATCTGCGCACACCATTGCGCAGCATTTATTCTCACGAATTCAGGCATACTAGACTTGACCATGCTGCACCTCTCATAACAGGAATTACCACTGACACACTCAACCTCAATGCATTCCTATGGGAGGGCAGGCCAGTCTCACCACAGACGCACACAGCGCGCACGCACTTTACACTGGGCCACAGTGCTAAAGTGCCCAGAGGTCTAAAATCACCAACACTACACAGGGAATGATCTAAGGGACAGGCAAAAAGTTCAGGGGTGAACCTGCCAAAAAGGGCCAGGTCCAACAGCACTCTTCAGGGGTTAGGGGGTATCTGGGGCACGTTGGCAGGCAGGGGCGGTCACAGGGGTGGGGGAGTTCAGGGGTGGTGGGGAGAATTTATATCAAAAAGGAGCAGAATCGTAACAGATCATGAATTTTCAGTCCCATATCATATAGAAACATCACTAATGAGAAAAATGTATCTATGTGTGTATGTATGGCTTTTAAACCCAGATTTATTTCATTGCATGTTAATGACGTGCCTAATAAGTGGAAATATGGGGGGGGGGGTGATTAGATAGTCGACCTCTTTTTCTCCAGAAGTTCTATTTCTACATGAGACCCATCTTAAAAGCAACTTCCCTGAACTTTTTATTCTGAAGTATTATTCAAAGGCTTATTTTGCTTCTGCCGACCTGGCATTAAGGGAAGTCGCAGTTTGCCTAGGCAGAGGGCTAGACTGGCTGATTTCTCATGTTATTAGAGATCCCCAGGGAAGGTGGATTTGGCTGAAAACCTGTGTAAATGGCAATCTTAACTATTACGTCCCAGTTTTTGACAAAGCAGATTCATTAAGATAGATTTACAATATTGCAATGGAAGCAGTTGGTCCGATAATTTTAGGGGGTGACTTTAACTCAATCCAGGATTTGGTATGGGATACATCTAATAAAACTAAAAAACAATTGAAGTCCCAAATGCAAAAAGTGGTGGATGCGCTGAAGCAAGATTTTCAATTAATCAATCTATGGCGTAGTAATCATCTTGGTATAACACAATACACTTGCTTCCTGCACCGCTTTCACTCAGCTTCCCATATGGATCTTTTTTTAAATTTAACACTCGCTTAAATTGGTGAGTTCAGATATTTGGGCTAATCCCTTTTCTGATCATTCTTTGGTCACCATCATAGTGGTGCTTGATGCAACCAGAGGGAAAAGGCCCAGGTGGCAGCTGGACTGGAACATTCTTACCAAGTGGGAATTGCTTAAAGATATGAGAACGTTCATTTGAGATTTTTTTCGTTTGACTTAGGGTATGGCATCATTGTTTTTGGTATGGGAAGCCTTTAAGGCTACTGCTCGGGTGCAGATTATTGCTTTCAAGGCTCAACAATGCAAAATGCGTGCAGAGCAAATAGCTGAGCTGCAAAATCAGCAGTAGATGCAGCTCTTCAGGCGAAGAATAGGCCTCAGGATCGACCACCGCCTATAGAGAATCATCTTGAAAAAACTAAGCATGACTTAAGGAATTCTTCATTATGGAGGAAATCAATAGCTTGAGTGCTTTTCAGCAGCGGTTATATGAGGAGAGCCAGATGATTGGGAAATTTCTTGCATGGTTAACGCGGATTAAGCGCAATGCTGCGTTCGTAAGGGTGCTACAGAAGCCAGCTACTAGAGAATTTCTTGATAAGGCTGAAGTGTCACAAGGTTTGGTGCAGCATTATAAGATTTTGTAAGAAAGTAAATATATAATCCCACAGGCCAGTATACCCTAATATTTTTAGTCCATCAGGCTTCCTCAGTTTGCAAATCTCCAGGTAGAAAGAATGGCCTGTAATATATCAGCGGTAGAGGTTCAGGAAGCTCGTGCCATAATGCCTAGTGGGAAGGCATGCAGCAATGATTGATTTCCAGTCGAGTTTTTTAAAGCATTCAAAAGTGAATTTATACCCTTTTGAACGGAGTTGTTTAATTTTACTATAGAAGTCCAAGGTTGTTAGTTTTTAAAGAAAGATAAAAACCTAAGTGATGTCAATTCATACCGACAATTAGCTTGTTGAGCACGGATTATAGACTTTTAATGAAAATATGGTTTATTCAAATCACTCTGGCAGCCCAGGCATTAATACATAATGAGCAGACAGGGTTTGTGGCTGGTCGTGTGATGTCGGCTAACACAGGCTTCCTAATTCATGCGCTGGACTACTTCGCTGTTAACCAGACTCATGCAGCTGTAATAATAGTTGATGCTTTCCTGCTCAATTCATCTTAATGCTGCAGAATCTGTATCAAGGGGCACAAGCAAAGGTTTTTGTGAATTCCAATCTTGCAGGGGTAGTAGATATAAATAGGGGAACCCGTCAGGTGTGTCCTCTGTACCCAATTTTATTTCCTTTTTTTTGGAGAATGAGGGGATCAAGGCCTCCGTAAAGGGGATGACTAAAATGAAAATTTTGCAGATTATTTTATCCTATATCTCAGGCCAGAGAAGCAGATCGTTCAAAGGGTGTTAGAGGAGTTTGAACATTTTAAAGGGATTGGGTGATGTAAAATCAAGCAAAATAAAACTGAACTGCTTCTTTTTAATACTTCAGTTAGCAATCTCCCTGCTTCTCTTAAGTAGTAGGTCTGTTCTCATAGTCCAATCCGTTATCTGGAGATTTTCGTATTGAATAATTACTACAAGCTCTGTCAATTAAACTTTGTGGGAATGTTGAAGAAGATCAAGGGATTGTTGGATAGATGGGCACTCCTTCCCCTTACATTAGTGGGTAGAGTAGTCCTTATTAAAATGTCTATTTTACCTGTGCTACTATCTGCTACTATGTCTATTTAAAAATGTCCCTGTAAAAGTTAATAAGAACTATTTCAAAGAACTGGAAGCACTTTTAGGCACTTTGTGTGGAATAAAAAGGTTTCTAGTGTACAACTCTCTGTACTTCAATTAGATATTAGTCAGGGTGGGTTGGTGTTACCCCATGTTCAGACATATTATGAAGCATCTTTTTTAGATGCTCTAGCAAGATCAATAGATGGAAAGAGGACGGTCTATCTTTTTTTATAGACAAAATGATCCAGTAAGCTGGAAACCAGCTGCCAGTTTTTATTAAGACAGCTAAACTCCCAAAGAAAACAAGATACAAGGTATTACAGGAGATGGGTGCCAATCACTTTATCTATCTAAACGCATTCCATTAGGCTCTGAGTATCTTACATTACAGGAGTGTAAATATGTTTGCCTGACAATACCATACAGTCAGGTAAGATTTTGGAATGCTAGTGGTTTTAAAGAATTGGGACACTTCTTGTGAGGGGTAAATGCATTACATGGCAAGAATTACATTCTTGGTGTGGTGATCGAAGCAAGCTGTTTTTCCTGGGTTTCCAGCAGATTACCCTTTTTTGAAGAAGCACTTCCTGGAATCTAGACTAAACACCCACCCCGCCATACACTCACTTTTAAGGTCAAAACTCAAGGGAATTGGAAATTGGTATAGATTACTATGTGATCAGGAGGTCAGGCACCATGTGAAAAGTTTTTTAGAAAAAATCAGCCTGTCCACACAATGCACTTTCTCTGAGACGGATTGGCAGTCTATTTCACTATTAGGTCATAAAGCTTTAAGGGCGGCAAACTTTAAGAGGATGTCCTTCCTATCTCACTGGATGGCTTATTATACCCCTAGAGCCCTACACAGAATGTACCCGGCAGTGGAGTATTGATGCTTTCGATGTCAGCAACAGGGAATGGGGGGTTGGCTGCATATTTATTTCACTTGCCAAAGGTTGGAACAGTTTTGGGAAAAGGTCTTCTCTACTCTTAGTCTCGACCTCCAGATTAATATAGACCGGAGGCTTGTGTGGCACTCTTTGGGTTTGTTAGCAAGTTCTGGTCAGGGTTCTGGTATTGGCAAGTGGGGACAGGTGTTTATATTGATAGATTCTTTAATTGCTTGCTCTTTGATTCCACAATCTAGGCCTCCAATATATCTAGAGTGCTTCAATAAAATGCTTAGGATGAAAAAGTTTGAGAAGGAGTATGCAAGATGGGTGGGTGGTTTAAAGAAATGTAATGCCTCATAACAGTTTTTGTATATAATAGAAAAGGCGGGCCCCGATTTGGTAGCAGCGCAATTGGCGGCTCCATGAGGGCATAGCTGTAGATGCTGGGGATCTCCAGGTTTCAAATTAAACATGACATATGTATAGTTGTTTATCTGGCTTTATGGTATGGCCTTTCTTCGAGGTTACTGCCTAAGCACATAAGGCTGCTTTTTGCTCTCAATAGGGGTATGTGTGATCTTGCTGGCCAGAGCAGCTTTTTTTTTGTGTTGATTGCTGCTAGTATAATAATAATGTATACTTTTTGATAATTACTGAAGCTATTAAATACATTAATGACGGTGTGGATCCAATACGTCACAATGGCACTTTACTGATGGCTGCTATTATATTTGCATTGTATAATTTTTCCTATCATTGATTGAACAAAGCACTGTGTAGGTGGAAATCTGATCTGGCACGTGGGCACTTTATTTATTGCTATAATGCATTTCATTATTGTCGTTTTTAATGGATTGATTGTCCTAAATTTAGCATTCTCCCGGCAAAATCAATAGGTACTTTTATGTCACTTGTACTGTATGGTTTCTATATGTAAATGATCTGTGATTCTGCTCAATAAAAAGAAAAAAAATGCTGCAGTTCTCTCTCCCTTCATGGCTGCATTTGTACCTTCCATGCACCAATGCAGGCCCCTCTTGCGACATAGTGCAAGCTTGTCTGCATTGTAGTCAGCATAGTTTTTATGGAGAAAGGGGTTCCTTCCTGCACAAAAACTATTATCTATTGTAAGCCATTTTCGTCTTTGTAATGGTGCTGCTTAATGCAGTACACATGCAATGAGGAAAAAATGAAGAGAAATGAAAACACGATTTTACCGTCAATCCTTGTGTACAATTCTTTGTAGAGAAGGATGTGTTTCAAAACCCATGGGTGGTTGCATGGGAATGCCCATGCACCACCCATGTAACATCCCCTTGATGCATGCAAGGCAAGGCAGTGCATTGTGCTGCATTGTGTTACTTTGGGTTAAAAACCAAGGCAAAGCTCAGAAAGAGCTTTGCGTTGGATTGCGTTAAAAGAGTAGCGCAAACTTGACGCACACTCTTTGTATATCAAGAAAATTCTGTACTAATTAGCGAGTACAGCTTAGACTATCTTCAAAATGTGGAGCTGGTAGAATACTCTCTTTGATATCCAAAAGGTGTGCTTGTAAAGTATTCAGCATACGAGAAACCTAAAGACATGTGGTGTAGAATTAGGAGTACTTCCCAGCAAAGAGAGGAGTCCAAGCCCTGAATTAATTAATGATTGAATTAATTAATTAACTAATGAAATACTTAAAAGGCAACCACATACACCATGGAGGCATCTTAGCACTAGGTAAGTGAGAGAAGAAAACTAGCATTGTCAATGCCAATAGTCCTGGCTTATGAATAAAAGTACCCATTGTGACACTGATGGGTTTAGGCACTCAAAAGGTCATCATACATGTACTCTGTCACTATTTTTTCACTCATGCATCCATTCATCCATCCACTGACTCATTCATGCATTCACCCTCTGACACAATTGCAATAAAATACACACAAATTCAACAACATATGCAAAGTAAATTACAACAATGCAAGTAAACAAAAGAAACAAAGCTGCTGTCTAAACACTGTAGGCATATGCTTGTAATAGGAAAACTAACCATAGCAGCAGGTAAGGCATGTTTGCGACAAACATATGTTCCCTGCTCCTGCGGGCAAGGAAACTACTCAGTCCCGGGGGTGGGCTCCCTCCCCAGGACAGAGCAGCAGAGCCGCACCTGGGGCTGCAGTCCCTGATGCCTCTTGGGGAGGGGACCCTCCCTCTATATTACCTACCTGCAATCCCCTTGGGCCTGGGCCCGGGCCCACCACCAGGCCTAGTGGGTCAGAGTATCCTTACCCTGCCTCCTAATGTCTTTTTTTAACCTTTTTTTAAGATTCAGGACTGAGTCCAGCATCCTAAGACGAATGCTGCACTTCCTAGTTGATGTGGTAGCAGGCAGGCAGATCTCAGTATGAGATCTGCCGGCTATGTGGATCCTCCGCAGCATGATATATATATATATATATCTCACAAAAACTCCAACCTTTGATTTCCTCAAACAGGCAGGCACAGGAGCATGGACCACAAGTAGGTGCAGATTTTTGTTTATTATATTCAAGTAAGCACCAGCAGCATTATGCGTTTCGGCTCCATAGAGCCTTGATCACATGATGCGCCACACACAGTTAATGGTCAGTTTTTATACACAGTGTTTTTTTCTCCCATTTTTTTGCTTTTTTTGCCTTTTTTCTCATTCTATTGATTTAAAGTGACAGGTGCATAGTGTGCAAAGTAACGCATAGACATAGACAACATCCAGTTGAGTCAAAATCTCCTTAACTTCAAGCATAATTATTACATACTGGAAAAATGCACCATTTGAATTTATGCAACGTTGAAATGAAATTATCAGATACATCCTGGTATAAATACCTATCCGAGCATTTTTGTAAGAGAATATAAAGTGCTAGTGCGAACCACTGTGCAAGGTATTGCATGAAAATAGAACACATCTCGTCTGTCCATCATTTCCTAACTTTTAGCATAATTGGTACATTCAGGTACCATCCCTGTTGGAATTATGCAAAGTTAAAGGTACTACATCCTGGTATAAATACCTATCCAAATAGTCCTTATCAATCCATTATTTAAAGTGCTAATGCAAACTACAGTACCTATCCAATAAAGTGTCTGGGTGCACACCTTGCTACCTATATAAATCCATGTCTAAAACCTGTGCAAAATTACGCTATAAAACGTTTATAAAGAATCCATAAAACCCCTTTTATAAAAAACCATGAATACTATAAAGTTTTTAAAAAGTTGGGATTTGGGCGACTGGACAAATGCCTAGTATTTGATTAAGATAGATGACAGTATGTTCTTACAATTTTAGAGGCAGGTGTACAATTCCTCCGTAATATTCAGGCCTCTCTGGGACTTTGTGTCGAGGTCTAGGATATATCTAGTCTCTAGACGACGAAGGGCTCTCTCCCTGTCCCCCCCTCTTTTGTATGGTGGGATAGCATCAATGATGAAATATTTTAAATTCTTGGGGTCTGCATTATGTGCCTCCCCAAAATGGCGTGCTACGGGGTATGTAGTGTCCTTGTTTCTGATGGCCCTGATGTGCTGGAGTATCCTTTTGTGCCCTTGTAGTATAATACTACCTACATATCGTAGGGCACATGGACACTCCAGCACATAGACTACATAGTCCGATTTGCAGGTTAGGGATTTCCCTATAGGTTTCTCTACTTGACAGAATGGAGTGTCATAGGAGATTTTATTGACTCCGAATTGGCATGCCTTGCAGGTCTTACAGCGATGAAATCCCTTTCTTTGTGACAACCATGTATTTTTGGTTTGGGTATAGGGGTCATTTCGAACTAGGATGTCCTTCATAGAGGTAGCCCTTGTGTATGTGATGGAAGCATTTTTAGGGAGAGTTTGCCCGATTACGGGATCATCAGGACGAGGGGCCAGTTTGTTTTGATAATTTTTCTAATGGCGTTGTCCTGTTGGCTATATTTCAAAATAAATCTGAAAGAATCTACAGATTTCTGTAGCTGGATACCATCCTTATTTCCTCCTTTAGTGATTAAACTCTCTCTTGTGGGTACCTGACTTTTCTTGATGGCTTGATCAATACACTTCCTAGAATATCCCCTTGCACGGAATCTAACTGCGCTGGCTTGTTGTGCTATTATTAGATCATCTTTGCAGCTACAGATTCGTTTGAGCCGCAGCATCTCCCTGTAGGGGATGCTCTGAATCAGATGCTGCGGATGAAAACTGCCCTCGTGTAGAATCGAGTTGCCTGCTGTAGGCTTCCTGTGCAATTTTGTCTCTAGACGATTATTTTTGATGTAAATTTCAACATCTAAAAAGTTAATCGTTGTGGCACTAATAGAGGCTGTGAAGTGCAGGTTAATACTATTTACATTTAATTCACTGATGAATTGTTCTGCTTCCTGTGTTGACCCCTGCCAGATTAAAAACAAATCGTCTATAAAACGTAGCCAACATTTGATTTTCGTTGTAACTGTAGTCATGTGTTCCTTCAATAGTACCAGCTCCTCCCACCAGCCCATGTGTAGACAGGCATAGCTGGGGGAGAAGCTGGCACCCATGGCTACCCCCCGTTGTTGTTTATATAAGACATTTTGGAATAAAAAATATTATTGTTTAGACAGAACTCAACCATGTTTAAAAGCATCTTAGTGTGCTGTGCAAATTCGGGAGTCCTTTTGCCTAAATAATATTGCAGTGCTCGGAGACCATCTTGGTGATTAATGGATGTATAAAGTGATGTCACGTCCATCGCAATGAGCAGATAATCATGGTGCCATGCAATATTTTGGGTTTTAGAGAGAAAGTCCCCAGTGTCCCTGATGTAGGACGGCAGTTGTTGCACATATTCCTGTAGATGGTAGTCTACATATCGGGAAGTTTTCTCCAGGAGACTGTTGTGCGCCGAAATAATCGGTCTTCCTGGGGGTTTGAGGGCATCCTTGTGTATCTTTGGAATAAAATATAGGATCGGAGTAACCGGATTTTCATTTCTCAAATACTGATATTCCTGGGAGTTTAACAACCCTGCATTCTTCCATGCTACCAATTTTGTATTGTATATGTTGTATGTAGCTCTCAGTTCAGGATGATTACTTCTGCGGTAGCATGTTGTGTCTGTCAATTGGTTCATGGCTTCCTCTATATAGTCTTTCTTGTTTCATAGGACGAGGTTTCCGCCCTTATCTGCACTGCGAATGACTATTTCTTTATTTGATTTTAATTTATCCATTAAAATATGGTATTGCATTTCTTTTTTGTTGATTTTATTTTTCTTGGCTCTTTGCACCTTGTGGTTGAGTTGCTCAATTCCTTTTACCACTTGTTCCTGAAAGATATCGATCGAATCCCTCAGTGTAATAGGGTTGAATTTGGACCGTGGCTTAAAAGGAGTGGTAGTCGCTTTAGTTTGTACTGTCCTCTTGTCTGTAGTGTTTTCCAAACAAGAATTGTCGTTTTCATTGGCTAACTCATCTAAATCACTTAGTAGTGGCCAATCTGATGCTGTTAGATTGAAAAACGGTGGACTTGTTGTCGGAGGCTCAGAATGTTGGATTGACTCTTCCATTGTAGTTTTTTTATTTGGATTTTGAAGAAAGTATTTCTTTAGTTTAAGTTTTCTTATTCCCTTAAAGACATCAAGTCTTGTTGTGGCATAGTCAAAAGAGCTTACAGTTTGACAAAAAAAAAGAGCTTACAGGACAGAAGGAGAGCCCTATTGCCAGCAGCTGCTCCTCTGCTTTGTTGAGGTCTATCTCTGTAAGGTTGATAACAGTTTGGCTGCTTTTATTATTATTCACTATTGGCGTCTCCAATTGCGTCTGGGTTGGCGCGCCTGCTGTTTCTTTGGTTCGTCGTGACTTTGCTTTTCGTCTCTCACGGCGCTTGGTGGATCGACTTTTTGTTGTTTGTTGTGTTGGATTCTTGGGCGCAATGTGTTGCGCCTTTCGTAAACTAAAAAATCCACCTCTTCTGCCAATGAAATTGTGGCTGGTATTAGTTTGCTAATCTGATTGGCATTGCCTGTTTCCGTTTCGCTTTCTATGGCTGAGATGAATTCTGAATTGGAGGATGTACTGGGTCCTGTTTGGTACTTTGCTGTGCCGGCTCTGCCCGTCACTGCATCTCCATATTTAGAAACTTTCAAAGCATCGTACTTCTTGGCGAAGGTGAATATCCGCCCTGTTTCGTAATCAGTACGATCACGATGAAACTTGTAAGCTTTTCTCTCCCGTATTCTATTTTCTTCTCTTTTAAGTCTTTTTTTCATTTCATCCTTGAGTTTAATGATTTCCTCCATGTCACCCATTGTTTCTATCTCCGCACTGACTGCATCAATCTGTTCCTTTAATTTCAGCCTATCTTTTTCTGCATATTTAACTAAGATAACTATTAGTCGTTTGGACGAGTCCAAATTTGTTTCTGCCCACTCTTTCATCATATCTTTGTCTGGGTTTTCATAGCTGGGGGCCGTTAAGATCCTTAACCCCCGTGGCACTCTTCCCACATCTAAGTAGCGCTGGAGGGATCTCGCCTCCCACCACTTATTCTGTTCCGATTTCATCAACTTTTCCAGTTGCTTAATTTTTTCTTTGGCACTATTATTGCGTGTCCCCACTGATGCATGATGGGGGCCGGAGTCCTTTGTTGTGTCTTTGTCATCGCTAAATATATCCGCCGCCGCTGCCTCCCGCTCCCTTAGCGCATCGGCTGACATTGTGCTTACTTTTGAATCAACGTTTATATCAATATTGTGCACGCAGCGAGAGGGTTTCTTTGAGCCCTGTGATGTGTTCCCGCCGTGTGTTTACTGCACACCTTCAACCCAGCAGAGCGCCGTTTCCGGCTTAATCCCCTTACTGATAACCCTGCGGTTAAGCGCCCTATGTGTCCTCTGACCCGTGTTCGCCTACCTGGTAGTTTTTCAGAGGATATTACCTACCCGCAACCCCCTTGGGCCTGGGCCCGGGCCCACCACCAGGCCTAGTGGGTCAGAGTATCCTTACCCTGCCTCCTAATGCCTTTTCTTTACCTTTTTTTAAGATTCAGGACCGAGCCCAGCATCCTAAGACGATTGCTGCACTTCCTAGTGGATGTGGTAGCAGGCAGGCAGATCTCAGTATGATATCTGCCGGCTATTTGGATCCTCCGCAGCATGATATATATATATATATATATATATATATATATATATATATATATATATATATATTCTCTGAAAAAAAACATAGGTTTCAGACATGTTATAGTTAGGAATTAGCATTTAAAAAACCTTTGAAATTCACTGAAAAAATCATAGGTTTCAGGCACGTTATAGTTAGAAATTAGCATTTAAAAAACCTTACAAATTCACTGAAAAAACATAGGTTTTAGGGACAGTTATAGTTAGTTGGACATTGCACTCGTACAAAACCCGTGAAATTCCCCCGTTATAGTTAGTTCAGCTAACTATAACTCGCGCCCGCAATGCACTGCTGATGACGTCACATATTACATCACTCATGACATGGTCAGTGACAACACTGATGACATCACTGATGACATCTCAAATGACATCACTGATGACATCATCCAGTGACTGTGTGTTTCTGTAAAGTTTAAATATTTTTAATATATATAGGGAAAGGCGTATTGAAGAATGAGTGGGTGTATAAGTGTCTGTATGGATGATTTAGTAGGTGCGTGACTAACTCTATAAGTGAGTGATTAAACGTATCTTACTGAATGCATGGGTTAGTGACTAAACTGGGTGAATGTCTGTATCCGTCTGTCTGTTGCTGTGTAAGTGGCTGCATGGGTTTGTGAATAGCTACATGAGTGTCTATATGAGTTATTGATTGGTTGTCTGAGTATCTGTATGGGTGCCTGAGTGTTTGTGTGGGTGGGGTGTGTGCGACTGTGCATAGATGTGTGAGTGGGTGATTCACTGGGTGGATGGTTTCAAGAGTGCATCTGTGATAGACTGTATGGGTGGGTAAGTGTGTGTAAGAGTGTGTTAGTGAGTGAATGTATGTCCCAGTGGTACATGTGTGAGTAACTACATATGTGAAAGGCAGTATATATGTGTGTTGGAGTATATAAATAGCTATAAGTGAGAGTGTGTGATTGTGAGAGTGACTGTATGGATGAGTGTGTGCTTGTATCAGTGATTGTATGAGAGCGTAAGAATGTGCTAGTATTTGTATGAGTAAGTGAGCTGGTGTGTGTATAACTGTATAGGTGAGTAAATGGCAGTGTGTTTAATTATTTGCATGACTGCTAGGTGTGTGAGTACCTCTATGGATGAGTGGCGGTGTTTGCGTATCTATATAGGAGTATGAGTGCATATGATAGTCCTGTACTGAGTGACCGTAAGTATGAGTGACTGTACGGGTGAGTGAGTGGATGTGTGTGTAGACCTAAGAATCAGTGAGTGGGTATGTAGTTATTGGTGTTGCAGTGTCTATGGTTTTGCGAATGGCAGTCTGTAATTTAGAGTGGGTGTATCAAAGGTTATATTAGGGTGTGAGGAGGTGCATCAGATTATCACGTGGATGATGTCATCAGTGATGTCATTTGAGATGTCATCAGTGATGTCATCAGTGATGTCACTGACCATGTCATGAGTGATGTAATATGTGACGTCATCAGCAGTGCATTGCGGGGCGCGAGTTATAGTTAGCTGAACTAACTATAATGGGGGAATTTCACGGGTTTTGTACGAGTGCAATGTCCAACTAACTATAACTGTCCCTAAAACCTATGGTTTTTTCAGTGAATTTGTAAGGTTTTTAAATGCTAATTTCTAACTATAACGTGCCTGAAACCTATGGTTTTTCAGTGAATTTCAAAGGTTTTTTAAATGCTAATTCCTAACTATAACATGTCTGAAACCTATGGTTTTTTTCTGTGAATTTCAAAGGTTTTGTAAATGACAATTTTTAAATGTATTAATTGTTATATTTATTTTTTTGATACTGATTTACTACATTTTTTTAAACTATTTATTTGTAGATATTTTATTTTTTAAATTACATTGTAATTACATTATACATTACATTACAAAATATACTTTCTCAGAATGAATTACTTTATTTTATATACTTTGCAAATAGGCAATAGACTTTTAAGTACAGTAGTTACAGTTGTTGCAATGGGCAACACAATTTCAAACACAATGCAACATTGAGCTCAATGTGAATTTCTAGTTAAATGCAATTAGTTACTTTATGGATTACTTTTCTAACCACAGGACTGGATCCTAGATTCAGTCCTGGGACATCTCCTGTAAACAGTTGAGTAAAAGCGTTTTGGTTACAGTAGTGATTTTTAAGGAATGTTATTGTATTTTAAAAGTTGACACTTAGAAACTTCTTCACATAGAATCACCAATGTTATCCTATGGGAGGAAATTCACTTAGCAGGTAAGTAGTGTTATCGTTACTTTTTCTTACTCAGTGGTGGATCCTGGATCCAGCACTGGTGCATCTCCTGTAAACAGTTGAAAGAATGCATTTAAGTCATACAGGCGATTTTTAAGGAATATTTGTAGTTTGTGAAACTCGACACAAACTTTTCTGCTGAAAACCAGACAATGGATTCCTATGGAAGGAAATAAAAGTTACTGGTAAATATGGTTAGAATTACTTTTCAGGGTCAGTGCTGGGCTAAAAGATGCAGCACTGGGTTCTCTCCTGATAACAGGTGAGTAAATCGGAATTCAGTAGTTCGGCTGATTTTAGAGGAATATTATAAAGTTCCAAAACTCCACACTTAGAAGAATTTCCAAGTGAAACCAGTCAAGGTTAGCCTATGGAAGGAAATTCAAGTTACTGGTAAAGTACGGTTAAAATTACTTTTCAGGATTAGTACTGGGCTCAAAGATGCAGCACTGAGGTCTCTCCTGATAACAGGTGAGTAAATCGGAATTCGTAGTTCGGCTGATTTTAGAGGAATATTATAAAGTTCCAAAACTCCACACAAGAATTTCCAAGTGAAACCAGTCAATGTTAGCCTATGGAAGGAAATTCAAGTTACTGGTAAGTACGGTTAAAATTACTTTTCAGGATCAGTACTGGGCTGAAAGATGCAGCACTGAGGTCTCTCCTGATAACAGGTGAGTAAATCGGAATTCGGATTTCGGCTGATTTTAGAGGAATATTATAAAGTTCCAAAACTCCACACTTAGAAGAATTTCCAAGTGAAACCAGTCAATGTTAGCCTATGGAAGGAAATTCAAGTTACTGGTAAGTACGGTTAAAATTACTTTTCAGGATCAGTACTGGGCTGAAAGATGCAGCACTGAGGTCTCTCCTGATAACAGGTGAGTAAATCGGAATTCGTATTTCGGCTGATTTTAGAGGAATATTATAAAGTTCCAAAACTCCACACTTAGAAGAATTTCCAAGTGAAACCAGTCAATGTTAGCCTAAGGAGGGAAATTCAAGTTACTGGTAAGTACGGTTAAAATTACTTTTCAGGATCAGTACTGGGCTCAAAGATGCAGCACAGAGGTCTCTCCTGATAACAGGTGAAGTAAATCGGAATTCGTAGTTCTGCTGATTTTAGAGGAATATTTGTATGTTTCAAAAATCGACACTTAGAAACTTTTTCAGCAAAAAGCAGGGAATGATATCCTATGGAAGGAAATTCAAGTTACTGGTAAGTACGGTTAAAATTACTTTTCAGGATCAGTACTGGGCTGAAAGATGCAGCACTGAGGTCTCTCCTGATAACAGGTGAGTAAATCGGAATTCGTATGTCGGCTGATTTTAGAGGAATTCTATAAAGTTCCAAACCTCCACACTTTGAAGAATTTCCAAGTGAAACCAGTCCATGTTAGCCTATGGAAGGAAATTCAAGTTACTGGTAAGTACGGTTAAAATTACTTTTCAGGATCAGTACTGGGCTCAAAGATGCAGCACTGAGGTCTCTCCTGATAACAGGTGAGTAAATCGGAATTCGTAGTTCGGCTGATTTTAGAGGAATATTTGCACAATGGTGAAGGGAGGGCGGGGCCTGAGGTGACATCTGTGCAAACGCGCCTGTGGCGCGTTTTAAGTTGGGGGATTAAGTCCCCTTGAATCATGAGGTCCCTGGGGTCCAACTAGCCCACCCTGTACCTCCAGTATGCGCCAGGGAGCTGCGTTGCAGAGAGGTGTTCAGAGGCCACGCCCCTTTTGCACCTCTCTGCAATGCAGCTCTGTGGCGCTTTCTGGATGTACCTGGTGGGCTAGTTGGCCCCAGGGACCCTCAGGATTGAAGGGATTTAATTCCCCATCTTAAAACGCGCCACGGGGCCTGTTTGCACACATGTCACCTGAAGCCCCGCCCCCTCCCTTCACCACTGTGCAAGCAGCGCCCGTGGTGCGTTTTAAGTTGGGGGATTAAGTCCCCTTGAATCCTGAGGGTCCCTGGAGTCCAACTAGCCCACCATGTACCTCCAAAAGTGCCACAGAGCTGCGTTGCAGAGAGGTGTAAAAGGGGCATGGCCTCTGTACACCTCTCTGCAACGCAGCCCCTGGTGCATACTGGAGGTTCCTGGTGGGCTAGTTGGCCCCAGGGACCCCCAGTATTCAAGGGGAATTCGTTCCCATCTGCAAACGCGCCAGGGGCGCGTTTGCAGAGTGCTCCAAGGAGGGCGTGGCCTCCGGCGCGATGCCGGTATTAAATTTTTTTTTTTTTAAGAAGTGGGGCTGTGTGGCCCTCCTTTTTCTAATTTTTGGCCCTGGGGACCCCATCTCCCAGGGCCTGCCCCCTAATATTTTGTTTTTTTTAAAAAAAATTTGGAAGGGGGCTGCGTGGCCCCCCTCCCCAGGCCTTAATCGGCCCCGGGGACCCCATCCCCCGAAGCCGGCCTTTGTTTTTTTTTTTTTAAAATAACATTTGGGGAGGGGGGCCGCGTGGCCCCCCTCCCGGGCCACTACTTGCCCCGGGGACCCCATCCCCCGGGGCTGGCCCTATCCTTTGGGGTACGTGGGGGGACCCCAACTCCCCCACGGACCCTGCCGGCTCCCCGCCTCCTGCGGGAGCCGGCATTGCTTTTCCACATGGGGAGCTGCTAACATGCAGCTCCCCGTGTGGAAAAGCAATGTGCTTTGGATATTGGAAGAGAGAGCAGGTTTCCCTGCTCTCGCTTCCAATATCCAAAGCAGTTTGCTATGACAGGACGGGAGCTGCGAGGCTCCCGTCCTGTCATAGCAAACTACAGTGTCCCGGGGTAGGCACCCGGGACACTGCAGGAGCCGGCCCTGGGGGTGGTGGTCCCCAGGGCCACCACAGGCTCCAGGAGGGGGCCGCGCGGCCCCCTCCCCACATCTGCAAAGCCCCGGGAGGTGGTGGTCCCCGGGGCTTCGAGGGTCCAAAACGGACCCCCATTTTAAATTTGTTAGTGCCCTGGGAGGTGGTGGTCCCCGGGCGTGTAGGGACACTCGAGCCCCCCCACACAGGTAATTTAAATTAAAAAAAAGAAGCCCCGGGGGGTGGCGGTCCCTGGGGCTGCGGGAGGGCGGAGAGCCCTCCCGCACCATTTTTTATTTAAAGCCCTGGGGGTTGGCGGTCCCCGGGGCTTGGGGGGCCTTAGAGGCCCCCCATAAAATCTAAACCCACCCCCGCATGCCCCCGGGACTTGGGCCACCCGGGGGCAAATTAGCATCGAAGTGCGGGAGACCGCGCTTTGATTTTTTTTTTATCGGCGGGATCCGCGCACCCTAAGCGCATCCCGCCGATTTTTTTTTTTTTTTAAATGCTTTTTCCTGCCCTGGGGGTCCTTGTGGGACCCCCTGAGCAGACCTAGGGGGTCAGGGTGTTTCTACCCTGCCCCCTTTGTGCGTTTTGCGCACTTGTTTCTTGTGTGTTTTTTTTTTAATCAGCGGGATCCGCGCACCCTAAGCGCATCCTGCCATTTAAAAAAATAAATAAATGCTTTTTTCTGCCCAGGGGGTCCTTGTGGGACCCCCTGAGCAGACCTAGGGGGTCAGGGTGTTTCTACCCTGCCCCCTTTTTGCGCTTTGCGCACTTGTTTCTGTCCCTCGGTTCTACCGAGGGACAAAATGGCTGATGTCATCAGTGATGTCATCAGTGATGTCACTGACCATGTCATGAGTGATGTAATATGTGACGTCATCAGCAGTGCATTGCGGGGGCGCGAGTTATAGTTAGCTGAACTAACTATAACGGGGGAATTTCACGGGTTTTGTACGAGTGCAATGTCCAACTAACTATAACTTTCCCTAAAACCTATGGTTTTTTCAGTGAATATATATATATATATATATATATATATATATACACACCATCTCCTCCCTTCAGAGTAGATCAAGGGACGCAGCAGGGCTTCATAGACCATATATTTAGGATTTTCGGCATGATGCGTTTCGGCGGTGAGCCTTCCTCAAATGCCGCAGTAGCATATGGTTTCTTTGTTATTGTCTTTTATATCGCTCCTCCCTCCTCAATGGCGAGGTGCACACCTGAACCACATTGCCTTACGGAGTACTCAGGCAGTTCGATATTAGAAAACTACCAGTGCCATCATGCAGCGTGTTGTTAGCACAAATGAGTGTCTCTTGCGGCTGTATTGCTCAAGTGGGAGTTTGATTTTGTACGTGGTTCAGGAAGAAACCATAGCACGATGCAAGAAAATAAATAGTCTTTTCGCCCCTACTTCCAGCCACACTTTCCCATTGAGGGCATACCTGGAGATGCTGGTACAGTGACTACGCCTCTCCATGTAGTCATGGACCGTCAGATCCCAGCAGCACCTCTGCTCCCAGGGGTCGAGCGGCGGTTCGCGGCAATCCGATACCTCGGAAATACTCAATCCACTTGTTGCCAATGTATGCCGCGAACTCTTTTTGGAAGGTCTCCTGTGCGTGTCACTGGCTACACGCTACATATAAAAACACTATCTCCTCCATTCAGAGTAGATCAAGGGACACAGCGGGGCTTCATAGACCATTTATTTAGGATTTTCGGCATGACGCGTTTCGGCGGTTAGCCTTCCTCAAATGCCGCAGTTGCATAGGGTTTCTTTGTTAATGTCTTTTATATCGCTCTTCCCTCCTCAATGGCGAGGTGCACACTTGAACCACATTGCCTTATGGAGTACTCAGGCAGTTCGATATTAGAAAACTACCAGTCCCATCATGCAGCGTGTTGTTAGCACAAATGAGTGTCTCTTGCGGCTGTATTGCTCAAGTGAGAGTTTGATTTTGTACGTGGTTCAGGAAGAAACCATAGCATGATGCAGGGAAATAAATAGTCTTTTCGCCCCTACTTCCAGCCACACTTTCCCATTGGGGGCATACCTGGAGACGATGGTACAGTGACTACGCCTCTCCATGTAGTCATGGACCGTCAGATGACAGCAGTACCTCTGCTCCCAGGGGTCGAGCGGCGGTTCGCGGCAATCCGATACCTCGGAAATACTCAATCCACTTGTTGCCAATGTATGCCACGAACTCTTTTTGGAAGGGTCCCCTGTGCGTGTCACTGGCTACACGCTACATATAAAAAACACCATCTCCTCCCTTCAGAGTAGATCAAGGGACACAGCGGGGCTTCATAGACCATTTATTTAGGATTTTCGGCATGACGCGTTTCGGCGGTTAGCCTTCCTCAAATATATATTCCCAGTGGCAGTACATTTATATATGTATATTGCCTACTGGCAGTCACCAGTATTTAGTTATAGTTAAGACCATGCTTCCATGGTTCCATAGGAAAAGCGCTTTTTGACTAGCCTATATCTTTGGTGCTGTTTGACGAATCTTCACAAACTTTTTCAAAGAAAAGTGCCCAGCTGATTCTAGTTGTGTTTGGAAGTTTTGGGGTGATCCATCAAGCGGGTGCCGAGAAAAAGAGGGGGGTCAAAAACAGTGTGTTTCCTATGTTAATTCCCATACAGATTTTAGACACGACTACAGTCCGAAGTGCTGGATGGAATTACACCAAATTTGGCAGAAAGGTAGCTCTTGGTCCAGTAAGCGTGCTTTTAGTTATGTGGTGTAAATCCGTTCAGTAGTTTTTCAGTTACTAAAGGAAATTCAAATTTGTATATCTGTGCAGAGCCTAAGCACACATCTCATGGTGGGATCTAATTGGCTGCCAACACTTCATCCAGGAAGTGTTGGCAGCCATCTTGAGACCAATATACATGATAGCACCCCATTGAAATGAATTATAGTGAATGGCAGGTTTTGAGGGTCACAAAAGGAAAATGTATAAAGGGTTATAACAGATTTTAGTTACAATATAAATCATTTGTTGATGGTACCATACTAATTTTAGGGATTGTGGTGTATTCTAAGGTGATTTTACCCTATGAAAAGACTTCTGCTGGGATTTCTTCAATCACGTTTGAGAGAAAACTGTTTTCTCATGATTTTGTCATAAAGGTTATGGAAGGTGCTCCAGAAACTAAAATGAGAGCATATTTTCAGTAAATTCACATTACCTTTGTCAGCCATATGAAAATGAAGTCTGACATTCTCAGTAAATCATGCACTTCCAACAGGAGCAGCCTCTCAGTTGATTTCCTTGTGTTCTACTGCAGCCTCCCAGTGTTCTAAAGAACAACTAGAGCGCTGACAGTCTTACTTATGACAAAAGTATGGCACACCTGAAGCCATCTTGATTGAATCAAGCTGGTAAAACGTTAAACATTTAATTGAGAAAGGAACAAAATGAGGGGGTTCAGTTTGTCATAGAAATTATGGTTAGTGATGTAGAAAGAAAAGAAAAATTAGGGCACATTTTAAGTGAATTCTCTAATATCTTCCTCTTCTATTTCATTAAAACGTTTTGACATGCAGACTGAAACATGCACTTTCAAAGCCAGAAGGAGACTGCCAGTAAACTCCCTGGTGATCAGCAGGTTGTCTACAGTGTTCTAATGAGCAACTAGAGTGCTAACATTCTGAACTAATGCCAAAAGTGTGGCACATCTGAACGCCATCTTGATGGAATTAAAGTGGAAAACTGAAAGCATTTTCTACTGAGGATACTGCAGTAAATGAGGAAATTTGGGAGCTTCATAACAAATAAGTCTCCCAAGATGGCCACCAGAGAAAAGAGAGACCAAATATAGCACAAATATCACCCAAATGTAGCCCAAGTATAGCCCATTGACAGAAGCGTGCAAAACACTAAGGGTCCGATTTCGGGTTTCGGCGGTCCTGGAACGGGCGGTACATCACCGCCCCTCTCCAGGAACACCGAAACTCAATGCTGCCTGCCCACCAGATTACAAGTAATCTTGTTGTCTTGCGGGGCGGCGTGGTGGTCCCATGGCGGTGCTGTTTAAAGGCTCATTGTGAGCCTTAAACAGCACTGCCGTGGGACCCACAGTGCACGTTCCTGCACGGGAAGGAATGCACCATGTTGTGCATTTCTTCCCGTGTATGAACTGGGAGTGCAAATCTAAAAGAGGCCCACTTGCATGCACCCCCGTGCACAGGGGCAAGAGGTTTCCTCACCACCTGCAGTTACATGGAGGAAGAACCTCCATGACACCACTGGCGGTGAGGAAGTTGCAATATGCTTGGCAGTGCCTCAGGGCACCACCAAGCATGTTGCAGCCCTGAGACCGCCGCGGGACCTTCAGGGAAGGGCAGTCCAACCACCAAAGTCCTAATAGGGTGGTCGGACTTCTGCCGCGCGGGTGCCTGAACTGCCACCGCTGCGCCCCGCAAATCTGACGGTCCTCGGATCGCCACTCATAATCAGGGCCTAAATTCTTTCATTTTTTTGCAGTTTTATACAGCGCAGACTTGACCCAAAGGTATTGGAGTGCTTTACATGAGCATCAGTTACAGTACACAAGGGCACATCCATTATGGTATTAGGCATGGGAGATTAAGTGATTTGCCCAGAATCACAGGATGTCGAGCTGACTCCGAAACTCGAACCTGGATCCCCAGTTGCAACGTCTGAAACTCTGGTCGTAACGCCACATCCTCTCCCTTAAGTGTAATATATAATCAAGTGATCAACTGGATAAAAAACATAAAGATTACAAATTATTTAAAGCACTTTGTCGCTATTTGAGAACTTGGAAAATATGTCCTCATTTTAGTTGTTTAGAACACCAACTATAATTTCTATGGGAATAAGACCCTCTCATGCAGGAGGGTGCAGAGACAAGTTGACCACGCTGGGCAGGCGGGAGGGTAAGTGGCACAGTGGATCATGGAGGGCTGAAGAAAGGGGGCAGGGACAACAATCCAACCATACAGGACAGGGAAGAGAGGATGTGGCAATATAAAAGACCATTGAGGGCGGAAGATAGAGGCAGTGGCAGTACAATCATACATGCCAACAGACCCGATTCAGGAAGGAAACCGATGTTTTTAAGCCCAAAAGGGCTTTATTTTATCTGTCACCTGCCTAAAATCTCCTCTTTTTCAATGTAAATCATTGGGGAAGATCAATTCCCCAGGTTTTTTTCCCCAAAACCTCCCTCTTACCTATGGTCAAAATGTTGGCAAGTAAGGTACATTGGATCACGGGGGCAGGAGGAATGGGGTAGGGACATGGACTCAGATAACGGAGGGCATGAGGGAAATGGGTAGGGCCACCAAACTGACCTTACAGGGCAGGCGTCAGGGGTTGCAGCAGCACAATACTTCACACAAGGCAAGCTGGCCAGTGGTGTAGCACACGGACCATGGAAAGCAATAGGGAGGAGACTGGGCCATGCACATGGTCAACAGAGAGCGGAGGGGAAAGTGGCAAGGGCAGGAGGAGCAAGCTGACCATGGACAGCAGGCTGGATGGTCACTGGAAGCACAAACAGCATGGATGGCAACAGTGAGACTTTAATGGCATACACACAGACAACAGAGGGAAGGTGGGAGGGGTCAGGGGCAGCAAGCTGACCACACAGGGCAGATGGGAGGGGCTGTGGCAGCACAGCAGACCATGCATGTCAAGCAGGAGGGTCAGTAGCAGCACAATGACCATGGTAGGCAAGAGGGAGGGGGCAGGGGCATGCACAAAGGACCATGAAGAATAGAAGAGAGGGTTAGGGGCTGGACACAGACAAAAGAGGGCAAGGGGAGGGGCGTCACAACATGCCATGCAGGGGAGGCAGGAGGAGCAGCACAACAGGGCATGGAGGGCAGAAGGGAGTGGCAGCAGAATGGACCATGGAAGACAGGAAGGAGGGAATAGGGGCATGAAACTTGGATAGACAGGGTGACGTGGCAGGGACAGGTGGCAGCAATCTGACTATGTTAGGCAGGTGGGAGGGGCAGTGGCAGCTCAACAGTGCACTCAAGAGTAGTAGGAGGGGCAATGGCTGGGCCATGGAACATGGTGGGTAAAAAGGAAGGAGCAGGGGTATGCACAAAGACATTGGGGGAAGGAAGAAGGAGAGTATGGGCAGCAAGCTAAACACAGAGGCTAAGCAGGAGGGCAATGATGGGGCATACAATTGGGCAACGGAGGGCAGGAGGCGTGGGTATGGACATCAAGCTAAATGGAGGGCAGTGGGAGCACATCAGACCATGCAGGGCAGAAGAGAAGGGGCTGGTGTATAAATTCGGACAACAGAGGTAGGGAGGTAGATGGGGCAGCAAGCTAACTGTTTAGGGCAAGCAGGAAGGGCACTGCCAGAACAACGGCCACACACAGCTGTAATGAGGGAGCAGGGTCATGGACTTGGACAACAGAGGGCAAGGGGCGTCAGGAGAAGCAAGCTTGGGTAGGGGCGGTACAATGCCAGGCCAGGCCCTGTATCCAACCCCCGTGCATTGTGATGGGCATCTTACTTGACATTAAAAAAAACCTAAAGATTCACTGAAAAAAACAAAGGTTACACAGACGTTATAGTCAGGAAATAGAATTAAAAACCTCAGAAATTCACTGAAAAGACCAAAGGTTACAGGAATGTTATAGTTAGGCTCATATTTCACTCTTACAAAACCAGTGTAATTCAGCAGTTATAGTTACCTGAGCTAACTATAACTTACACCACAGCAATGCACTGCTTATGACCTCACATATTACATCACTCATGACATGGCCAGTGACATCACTCATGACATCACTGATGACATCTCAAATGATATCACTGATATCACAATAAGTAGGTCAGGCCAACTGACTGTGCTTAATGTTTCATAACAGACCTAAAAATCCATATAGAATGAAGTTAGCCCTGGGTATCCCATTCTGCTCTCAAACACAAATCTGCCCTCTGAAGTCTAAAGTTAATAATGGAAGGGGAGGGTGCTGGGAACTGCAATTCATTGCTTATGGTTGCATTCCTCCCACCTTTGCTGCTGCCAGAGAAATACAGATAAATAGATAAATTATCTATTTTTCTAGGACATTTTTGCAGCATTACAATGTCATGTGTGTGCCCTTGAAAGTTCACGTTCAGGCAGTTGGATAAATAAACAAAATGATCACAGCTGCATGGAGGGCAAACACTTTTTTTTAAATCACACAACGTCTGCCCAATCAAAGCATGTACACCTGGCTCACAACATGTGGGTTGAGCCAAAATCCCTCTCTAGTGATGCTCACATAATTGTCTGGCGACAGCTGCTCTGTCAAGCCAGATCATAAAAAGGAGCAAAGTAATAGCAGTCTCTTATATACTATTCTGAACAGGTAGGTCACAATTGTATATTTAGACAGAAATTAGGTTTTACATTTCTCGTGAAAGATTTCATGGACTAATGGGAGTAATGGAGGAGGGGTTTGGTTCTTCAGGGATTGAGTGTAAGACAGAGTCAAGCAATCAATTCTAACTGTGGATGGTTGTGAGTGCTTGGATGTTGTTATTTGGTTCTTATCACCCTTTAAAATATATATATTCATTCATATGCTGAATGTGCATTCATCTATATTATAACGTAAAACTTCATGGTATTTGAATTTTCATATATTTCCTCAGATAAAGCACTGGCTTCTTTTAGCATTCAAGTCAATTGGTTCATTCACTTGTTACCCTAACAACCTAGCCCATTCATGTATACATCCAAATTAACATACTCATATATCGACTTTATTTATGTGTTTGTTCATACATTTCTTTTATCAGGTACCTGTCTGCCTACTCTGCACTGGGAGATGATGACTCTACACCTTATTTTACGGCTTTACCTGTTCTGCTCTTTAGCAGCTGCTGAGTTAACCCGACCACCAGGATGTTACCTCACTTCCACCAACATTCATGCTTACTCACAGGAAGGAACAATAATTTTTGGGGGGCTTGCTCCAGTTCATCTAGAAACTGTTCACACTGAAGCAGCAAATCTCTTCACAGAACCACCTGCTGTCAGGCAATGTGCAAAGTAAGTGCCACTGAATTTTTGGAGTTAACATTTGTCTAAACCAACTCAGCATGTAATATAAAAAATCAACAACAGGTAAGCAGTATGATGGTCACAGAAACCATTTCAGAATTATGGTGACTTCTGCAAACCACTCGGTCTTCATTCTTGTGGTTTATCATGTCACAGGAGCTCCTTCAATGGCATTATTTAAGCAATATTATCCAGTGGGGCTTGCACTGACAGTCTGCTATTGACGGGGGTGGATAACCTACCTAGTAGTGCCAACCCTGTTGGATAACATTGGTATTGCAAATCAGACCTTTACAATTTAGGCTGAAATCAAGAATATTGTTTGATGTATGGTGTGCTTGTAATTGTACTATTTAGATGAAAGGTTTCAAGAATTATACCTGTAGGAATTTTTTTCAGTGCTAACTCTCCCTAATTTTGGTCTCTGTTTATGCTTTGCAGTGAAGGCCAGGTTTTGGGGGTCACAAAAGAACCATATATAAAAGGCGATAACAGATTTTTGTCACAATAGAAATCATATATAGCTGGTGTTATACTTATTTTAGGAATTGTGGTGTTATTTCACTCGCCCATGCCAATCTTCTGCTGGGATTTTCTCTCATGATTTTATCAAGGGAATTATAGTTAGTGTGCCAGAAATCTAAAATTAGGACACTTTTCTAGATTTTTCTAAAACTTTTTACCATCCATATAAGGTTGCTGGAATAGAAACTGTTGGATTTAAAGCCTTTCCTGTAGAGCAGACTCAAATAAATGAGCACTTAATGGGTAATGAAGATATGAAACCAGCTGCCTGTGAGGAGAAAGTATGAGTTTCAGTCATTCATGGCAAAACATAATTTTATAGCGCTGACTTTAGTTAATTAGAGAGATCATACGCATGTCAAACATTCCCTTTCCAAATCTGGTTCCTCAGATTATTCATCCTCTCTCTTGTTTAATACCTCCTTGATTTTAAAATTGGAACATTCAAATGCCTGAAAGTAGATTTTATTACCTGTGCAGGGAGCTATTTGCAGACACAGATTTCATACTTAAAATTAATAGATCCCTGAAGTAGTGAAATCCTACGAAAGAGATGTTGATTGGGCATTTAAGTTCTCTTTTACCCGTTTCTTTGGGTTAGTAATTGCATTTCCCTGTGAATGTACACTTCTTTCATTTTTTTGATAGACAGTTGAATATAAGGAAATTATAAAAACAGATTTAAAAAATATATTTCATTATTTTATTATTATATATTATTATTATATATTAATTGACTATACATATGTCTCCCTGTATATCTTATGAATGACTACATTAAAAAATAATTAATTAAAATATTTTACTTAAATAACAGTGCAAATCAAACAGAACAATACATCAACTATTTTAAAACTGTGAAAACTGTCAAGGACTTCAGGGACTGGGAGCACTTATAAATATATAATACTAAGAAAGGGAAAGGAATATTTTCAGGGACTCGTTTATTCTAGAAAACTTTCAGCCGCAGAGTTGAGAACTTCATGTACATATTCAGATTTCTGCACAGGAAAGATTCTAAAACTACCTTCTTCAGCAGCCTTTCTCCCAATGCTAGTTTCTTCTCTGACCTAGGTGAACACTCTACTTTTTTTATTAGACCTGTGTGCTCTTCACAGGCATCTCTGAAGAGAAGAAGGCGTAGCAATATGTGGGTTCATACCGTAATGAGAATTTCCTTAGGTAAGTAGCTATGTATTTCCTCGGTAGATAATGACCAGCTAAGAGCCAAATAAAATTCAACATTGTGGTAGTCTACAGCTGTGTGATTTGTAGCAGACAATAATCAAGGCAACTGGAATTATGCGATTTTGCGGCTGTGTCTTTTCTGCATAATAATGGATATGCTGCATTTGCCACTAATCCATCATCTGTTGCCTAATCTGCAGATTTTAACGAAAGAAATTGAGTTTGCAGCTGAAACGGTTCAAAAGTTACTAAAATGCAGAGACACGTGTTGCCGCGCAATGGTGGCCCTTTCTAAAAATTGATATTCACCTTTCTATTGTTTATTGCTGGATTTGGATATTAAGCACTAATAAGGTGCAACCAATTAGCAGACAGTGTTAAAAAGTGTAAAAATGACAAAACAATGAAGTAAAACTTACAAAATGTGGTGCATTACGCCACGTATTTTTTTTTTTTTCTTGCTGCATAATTTACTGAACCCTGCCACATAATTTGGCCCTCACCTGCCGCATAGTTCCAGTGGTGCTGACAATAATACACAGTTACCCATTTTCTGGTTGTATGTCAGAATATAACTAGCAAAAATATTGTCTGACAGAACTATTGTGTCTGAAAGATTGTTTATCATAATATCACTTTATTGGGTATAGCTTTTCTATCATTAACCCAATAAGACACAATTTAAAAAAAACAACAACAACATTTAGATCACAATATTTCTGTCAGAAAATATTTTGGTTATAATATTCTGGTACCATACCCTGTAGAAACGATATGTTTGTATATTATTGTTCGGCAAAAGAAGTGGTTAGAAAATTAGGTCATCAGTAATCAAACCATCAAGATACGCTGGCCAGGCCTGGCCACGAGCAAAATGGCTACCATCTATAAATCTTCGTATTTAAGACTTCTGGCAGACCCAATTAAAAACATTTCAGATGCTGTAGTGCTCGAGGGACCCTTATGGACCCGCAATCAGCACAGAGATTCACTCCAGAAAGGTTCCAGCCAGACCTTTAAACTCTGCCTCACTGGCCCCACTGTACATCATGACTGTGGGAAGGACACAGCCCCGAATATCTGATCGACGTGGCAACCCAGATGAGAGATGTTTGATGGGACTAAGCAGAACTTCTGCCTCTCAACAGCCAAGTGAGGGAAGACTCTGGATGGCCAGGACAGTAAACCAAAGCATGGGAGATGCTCCTGTGATTGGCTGCGCAGTGCACCACCACATGGAGACGTCATGGAGGAAGATCACACAGACTCGGGTGAAATTGCGCACTGTGCTTCTTCTCGGCGCCAGTTGTGAATCTGCCTCTTTGTCTCCCACCCGTACTCCTCAGAGACAGAAGATGTCGAAAGAACAGAATTGCGGTAAGGCTTACCCTGAATTGCCATCTCAGGTCTGTTTGGAAGTCAGTTAGCAGTGGCCTGTTCACTGCACTACCGCTAACTGTGTACCACACAACTGGGGAGTCCGCTATCATCATTGACTTAGGGAAACAGGACACTGTCCACCTTTCTTCACCAGTAACACTGAGAGATTACAACACCTGGGAATGTACACAACGCACTTCTTTTGAAAAAGGCTACATGCTTCATACTTTAAACTTGACAGGGAAACTAAGTGCCTGTTATAGAGGTTAGTGGACAGGTTACTGAACCACAAATAATGCGAAGAACCCTGCTGCTAAGCTCAATATCGAGTCGGGCGAACAATAATTTTTCCTCCGGGGAAAACTAAGACTGATGGTCACGTGGGCATTAGGCTGTCGGTCGGGGCATTTCAGACCATAGATGCTATTAGGGCAGTTGTTCTGAAGTATTCTTTGTTGTATTCTAGAGTGCCGGGACAAGCCTAACAGTCACAAACAGGGAAAAAATGACCTCCACGTCCTGGGAGAAAACTCCAAAGGCGTAAGTCATTTGTATTTCAGAATAAAAACTCCGACTTTGATAAGTCTGTTTTTGAAAGACAAAAAACGTTGCTGGGTAGCCACATTAAACATTCTGGCCACTCAGTAAAGCTACAGTGCATTCAGAGGCACTGAGATGTTTGCCAGGCAGGCGTAGATTACTATATAAAGTGGGATGGGGGGCCTCCTGGCAGGCCTTAAGTAAGGTCACACAGCATAGAAGATTCACTTTTAAAACTAATTCTGTTGCTTCCTCAAAACACTGAAGATTTCTCCAATGTTGTAAGTTGGTTACATACCAGCCCAGCAAACCTTCTGTTCCGCCAGCCCTCATACTACTCATAGCACTGAGTGCCACTCTGTAAACTGAAATCAAGCTTCAGACTGTCTAGTTCACGTAGTTTGAGACAATCGTTCTAGGAAGCAGTCACAGGAAGCAGTCACTGCTGCCAAACCACCGCAAACCTCCAACATAACTCAACCATATGAAATTGTAGTTTGATTGATCTTGAAAGAAATTGCTGCACTTGGAATGTCAGCTAGGGAGGTGGAAGGGAAAACAACGACAAAATTGATACAGCTGAAAACAGGCTCACTGACTTGAAAGAAAGCATATGTCGGATTCTGGATTGGGGACAAGATATCTGGTCTCTTTACAAAAACGGACCTCGAAGCTCGCTACAGGTGAGAAATTGTGCAATATAATGGATTCCTGGACAAAACTGAGGATGAAAATAGGAGAAATTTACTTGCACAACTCTAAACTACAATGCTGTGCATTCAATTTCCACCAGCTCTGGAGTTCCAGAGAGTACACAGAATACCCCCATTAAACCCCTCCAAATTTTCACAGCCGAGGCCGATGATTGCCTAGTTCGTAAAGACAGCCACAAGCAAGGATGGTGATCCTGGCCGCCAAAAATAATGGAACCTTCTCAGTCAGAAACTAACAATACATATCTCTGTTTACTTTTGTATTGAGACTAATAGAAAGCAGAAAGACATAAAATATGGGTTACTCCAAGGATCATCTTGAACCAGAAGATCTGAAATATGTTTTAGATTGTGTAGAATCAACAAACTCTCCAGGGAACCTTTACAGCCCAACATGATAACCATGAGCTAGTGCTGGTCACACCAGAATGCTGTACTACTCACCGGGCCTCCAGAGCATATCCCCATAATGCAGATAAATGTAACCTGAACCAAATTGCAGAACGCCTTGTAAGAGACAGTGACAAATCCAGATACTCATTGAAATCTGTGGATGATGTTTCCCAAGTCCCAGGACCAAACCTGAAGAACGCTTGAAACCTCGCGTCGACATAAACTCTCATATAGCCTAACCTGACCCTGACATAAACTAACTTTTTTATTTATTTTATTTTATTTTTAATGGTCATGGCGAGAAAGTTGATTACAAATATTCATCATTATTCAAGAATAAAAATATATACGAGAAGTAATTCATGAATCCATCAGAGTTCCGTTAAGTGGAAGAAAAAGATATATCATCCCATTAAAGGCAAACGTCACAAAATTACAAACATGGTTTAAAACATTGACATAGCTAAAATGACAGGTGGATCTTGAAAGCATGATATAATGACTCAGTCCAACCAGTCCTGCACTATCTCCCCAAAGTTTTTGATTACACCTATTCTTTGTACATAAAGCTCTTCGAAACGTTTCACACTCTTCATTTTACCTAACCACTGGTTGAAGGTAGGTACCTCATAGTGTCTCCACTTTTGCAAGGTTAGGTAATCAGCCTGGCAATAAAAAGGAATTGTTGCTGCCGTAGTGTGATTAGTATACATGGATGGCACATGCCGAATAAGGCCCCGTAGAGTCTGGACTAACACTAACCTGCAGTTTATTGCTGATAAACTGAATTTCTTTTTTGCCAAAAATGGCAAAGAGCTGGGCATGTAAAACAGATATGCAACCAGTCACCCTTCACGTGACCACATCTAAAACATGCTGCAGAGTTGGTAGGAACATTTGTTTGTAGACGATGGGGAGTATAATACAGCAGCCTTTTGGAATAGAAAGCCATCCTTTTTCAATTTGCTCCAAGAATGGCTTTGTGGGCCATTTGATTATACCAGGCCCATGAACGTAAATCAGTCTTGCATTCTGTGAAGGCGGCACATTGATCAAAAATGCTGGGACCACTGATTCACGTAGTTTCTTATATAATAAATGGTACCAATTTCCTATTCCTGTGAGACCGTCCAGGAAATAAGCTTTGTAACTGTCCCCAGAAAGTGTACTAGAAGGTTGTTTATTGCTGCCTAAAAAATGGCTGATACGAAGACAGGAGAGTACAAATACGGGGGAGATGGCTCAATTATTATCATTAATAATAATAATAATAATAATAAAGGAATTTGTAGAGCGCCTGGTCAGTCCATTCGGAGTGTCCCGCGCTAGGATTTCAGAACCATAGTAGCCCAGAGACAGAGACCTGGGTAAGATTGTCTAAACAGCCAGGTCTTGAGATTTTTCCGAAAAACCAGTTCAGAGCGTTCCTGTCTCAGATCAATGGGAAGGCGTTCCACAGTTTGGCAGCCAAGAAACTGAATGAGTGGCCTCCCATATGTGCCAATTCCACCCTAGGAACCACAGTGAGCGCTGCTTCTGTGGATCTTAGACATCTGCTAGGTCGACAGGACTTAATCAAAAGGTGATGATATTGAGGGCCTTTCAAATGCAAGATTTTGTGAAAAAAGCATAAAGCTTTAAAGGATACTCTTTTTCTGATTGGGAGCCAGTGGAGATTGACGAGGGCTGGGCAAAAGAAGAGAATCTAGGCATGTTCAGAAGCACCAATGCTGCTGCACCCTTTGGAGCATCCTTACACTGCCTTGAGTGGCCCCAAGGTATAGCACATTATAGTAATCCAGTCAAAGAGATCAATAGGGCCTGGACTACCGTCTTTCTGGCGGACTCTGGGAGAAGACCCAAGATCTTACGTAGCATTTTTAGAGTGCCCAAGCAGATCCCAGCAAGACTGGCTATCTGGCTGTCAAAGGAGAGATTATTATCAAACAATATACCGAGGTTCTTGACCTTCTGCTTGGGAGTTGGTATCGGCCCTAGAGTGTCTGGTCACCAGGTGGTGGACCAGATAGATGGCTGTTTCCTCAGAACCAAGATCTCGGTTTTCTCAACATTCAGCTTGAGACAGCTGAGGGTCATCCATTCTATTAATACAAGCAGACAGGATCTAAAGCTAGCCGCAGAACTTCCTTCATCCTTGACACAGGATGAAGAAAGTTCTGCGGCTAGCTTCAGATCCTGTCTCATTAGTAGTTAGCTGTTCCTAAGACATCACCGTCCTGGTCAGCATGAAATCACTGAGCCTGTGAAATCCCGCCCCCTCGCATCCCTATGACTGCAGTCTCTAATTGTAATCCTAACCGAGGACCTTCCCTCAGGTGAATATGGGGATGAAATTGAGGAATCTGAAATTCATCTTTTAGTCTCATGTATTTAAAAGCCACGATGTGAGGTAGCTTGTTTCTAGTGCGTTTGGGGACTTTTGGTAATTTTTTAAAAAGACAGGAAGCCGGATATCAGCCTATCTTAACATCTGCAGGAGGTAAAAACAGTCCAAACAGTTGCTCATAGTTGCCAAATGAGCAAGCCAGTCAAAGAACGCTGCTTGATAGTACCTTTTAAGGTGCAGGAGAACTAACCCTCTCTCTTAAACCTTTAACTGTAATGTCATCAAGCTGGTGCAGGCTTTTTTGCCCTGCCATAAAAAGTGGTGTAACATTGAGTCTATTTCATTGAAGAAGGATTGGGGAATTTTGATCATGAATTTTTGAAAAAGATAAGTAGCAGGATATCTGCTTCTATGAACATCTGCCGGAGGTAAAAACAGTCCGAACAGTTGGTCATAGTTGCCGCACGAGAAAGCCAGTCGAAGAACGCTGCTTGATAGTACCGTTTAAGGTGCAGGAGCTCTAACCCTCTGTCTTTAACATTTAACTGTAATGTCATCAAGCTGGTTCTGGCTTTCCTCCCCTGCCATAAAAAGTGGTGTAACATTGAGTCTATTTCATTGAAGAAGGATTGGGGAATTTTGATCATGAGATTTGAAAAGATAGACAAGAATAATGGAAGAATAGCCATCTTGACTAAAGCTAAAAGTCCTATAATAGAAAGAGGCAGGGAATGCCATTGAAGTAATAACCTACGCACCTTGTTGAGGGTTGTGGTATAATTTAGTCTAAATAGATCTGAAAAGTTTTGTGAAACGTAGATTCCTAGGTATCTGATGGGACGAGTAATAGAGTAATGAGATGATGAGATCTAATTTCGGTGAGTAAAAGCGCAGGGGTACCATTGAAGAGAAGAGCTTCAGATTTGGGGTAGTTAATTTTATAGCCCCCAATATCCGTAAAAGTCTGAATTTTGGTGAGCACATTCAGAATATTATTCTCCTCAATGGCCAGGTATAAGATCATATTATCTGCAAAACGTTTAATCTTGAGGGCGCCCTGAATGGGAGCCCTAATCTGCAAGTCTTGCCTTAATGCAGCGGCCAAAGGCTCAATAAACAAAGCAAACAGATCGGTGACATAGGGCACATTTGCCTTGTGCCTGTTTGGCTTAAACTAACTTATGTACTTACAATCTAAAGTCTAAGATGATCTACTGTTCGAAATTGCAGAATCCTGATATATTCTGACTATTGGAGTTGTCCCAGACTTATAGGTGTGGGCACTGCGAACTACTACATTGTACACCCCAAAATATAACCTCAACAGCATTTCCACAGGTGAATGAAAAGAAGACATATTAAAGCTCAATTTCATGATGCAAATAAGGCACCTTACAGCATGTGAAAATACAATCAATTAAGTAAGGACAGACTCAATAATTGAGTGCTAGAGCAGATAAAAATGCAAAAGGTGTGGTACAGAAACTGTATGTTCAAATGCAGGAAGTCATTACCATGAAGGCTCTCAGTAAATAGGGCAATACAGAAAAAGGTGGAAAACCAGAAAAAGTCCAAATCTCAAATAAGCAGCAAAATTAATAGGAAATAGGGTAGCATTCATCATATCACCCAAGAGGATCATGAAAGTCTTCTCACTCACCTCCCAAAATCTTGAGTTTATATACAATTTTTCTTGCATAGACAGCATTCATTTCTGGAAAGTCCAGGGCCGCTGCAGATGCCTGTCACAGCAACAAAGGTAATGCAAACAAGGGGATCATTCGCAAACATATTTTAAGACAACAAAAGTTTTTTAGACACAGAATTAGGCATTCATAACAATCAGTGCTTTGAACTCTTTGATTGGAGGCTAGTACTTAATGGCCAAGAAAATATATAGGGAAATATATACAGAGACATATGTGTGAAGAAAACAGTTAAATTCTTTCAAAGGAATCTCAACAAGTTATATTTCATAACCAATTTTTTAACCATTAAGTAATGGTGGGGATCAGTGTTCCTTCTAATTATTTTTTATGTTTGTGCAGCAGTGACCTGTTTGTGTGCGCACATTTCTTGTTTGTGTGCGCAACTGAGTGATACTAGCAAAAATGATACTACTTTCTATTGAGATTAGAAAGGACACCTACCCAAACATTTAAAAATTAAAGAGTGAATTTAAAGCACATTTCCTGCTAAATTGTTTAACAAGTATTGGCAAGCCCAATAGGTCTGGCTTTAATGTACTGCACCCTGTACTTATGCAGGTACACCACTCATCCTGCACTCTCAGTAAACACTGAGAACTTGCACAGAGGCACATTACTCACCCTGCACTCACAAAGCACACCACTCACCTTACACTTACAAAGATACACCACCTACCCTACATTCACAAAGACACATTGCTTATCCCACATTCAAACACTTTGCTTACCCCGCATCGATGCACTCAAACACACCAAAACTACTCTGCATTCAGGCACATTATTCACTGTACACACACAGACACACCATTCATTCTACTCTCACATGAATCCGACTCAACTTACACTCAAACATGCACACCACTCATTCGATACCCCACAATCAATCTCTCACCCTGAACTCCCAATGCACACAACTCACCCTGCACTCACATTGCTCACACTTCACTCATACAACAAACTGCTCATTTTATACTCACAAAGGTAGACCTCAACCCCACACTCACAATACACACCATTCAACCTGCACTCAAAATACACTTTGCTTACAGACTGAACACTTCTTATTCTCACACAGGCAGACTGCTTACCCTGCAAGTATACAGACAATCGAAAATCATGGACATCATTTGGGGTAGTCAGGGGTTGCAGCTGTGACCTCTAGCTTGCTCCCAGCTATTCCTGGCACTTTCTTTGTGACCCCTGACTGCCCCCAGATGACGTCCATGTCGAAAAGCTCTTCACTATGCAGTTGTACAGACTCACATCCTCTGGCATGGACTATGCACACCACTAACCCTGCCCACTGTAAATTCACAAAGGCACACCCCTCACCCTCCACCCAACAAGCTGCATCACTCACCCTATACTCAAGCAGGTACACTGCTCACCCTGCCCTTAAACATGCACACTGCTCATGTGCACTCACACAGAAACAACTCTTACCCTACACTAACATAGACATATTCGCCCACCCCCCTGTACTCAGAGGCACAGACCACACCTTGCACCCAGGCAGAGTCTTTGGGGAGAACTAGACAGAATAGGATCTGTAAAGCCCAACCTGTAGGAGTTTGAGTGCTGCCAAGGAACATGCAATCTCACCCCTTACCCCATCCTTCTTAGACTTAGGTGGGTGCAGGAGAAAAAAAGGAATTAAGACACATAATTAAGTCCTTTGAAAGGTAACAAAATGTAGGGCGGCTTTGATACTACAGGCAGTAAGGAAGGACAGTGTCTGTGAGGCAAGCAGGTAGTTTGAAGCTAACCTACCAAATTATGGCAAGATAACATTACAAAAAGAAGAGACTGTGCTGGGATGGAGACTGCCTGGTGGGACAACGGTGACAGAGGGCATTGGGGCCCAGAGCCAGGCAGAGAATCAAGAGACTGTCTTAAGTGTATGATGGTCACGGTAGTCTGCAGTGACGAGGGAACTGAAGATAAGAGAGCTTTAATTGTGAGAGGCTGTTGCACACAGAAAATGAGACCGCAAGGAAAGAAACTTTGCCTGGGAAGTAGCAGTGACAGAGAGGGAACGAGAGCTGAGACAACTGTAACTATGAAACACAGCTGCACAAAGAAGAAAATACTGCTCCGCGGTGTTGACCAGGAAAGACAGCAGTAGACAGAAAAGGAATGGGACTGAGACAGCATTTATTGGGAGAGAGTGTTGAGCGGAAGAAAAAACTGTCTTCCTAACCCAGCAATTTAAGAACTACCCACCTCACTATAACTGATTTGCAGGGCACGGCACAACACTAAGTAAATATGCAGTGCGGTGTTGTGGATTAGGTGCCTGTTTTAGCCAAGCTGAAGATAGTCCTTCCTCTTCTCATGTTTTGGCTTCTAGTATACTTGGAATCCTTCCTCCCTTGCATCATGACTTGTGCAACGGGGTATCCACCACTCCTCAACACTGTCACTCTAGTACCGTGCCGAAACCCATTCCTAGACCAACGTCACTCTGCAACCCAGGCACCTTAAAATATAACACTGTGGTGTCTGCAGCAAGCATGGGATCCTTAATGAAGCTGGGGAAACAGAGAGACTAGTAGGAAGAAGGAATGGGCAGAATTCAGATTCCAAGCACATCAGACAAGTATGCCACTGTTTTTGGCCACTCACAAGATAAAATGTGCACCAGATAGGGAATCATACATGTATTTGTGAAACACGTGTTTATCCAAGAGTTTGTTGGTGCTATATTACAGATGTTTGTTTCCCAAGTCAATGGTACACTACTCTTCTCACTTCATTTATTCCCTTAGGGGCCTTATTTTTAACTACTACTTGTATTTACTTCTGCTCCTATTCAGCAACCTTGGTCATGATAACTGTCTTTCGAGTAATTGTTTTATGTCGGGTTGGCGAGCCACTGAAACCTCAAGCTAGGCTCGAGTCTGAGGCCTGGTTCAGCTCAAGTTCCTATTGGAACCTCAAGCCCATAATGAGCCAAGCCTCCATATGGCTTCTGCAGGCCTCCCTCTCTCCCTCTACCCAGGATGTGGCATTATGGCCAGAGCTGCTGACTTTGAAACTGGGGAACCAGGTTCGATTCTTGGTGCTGGCTCAACATCCTTTCATTCTGTGTTTGTCACTTAATTTCCCTGTGCTTATAAACAATGAATGTTATCTGGTGCTCATATAAAGCGCTCCCATACATTTAGGTTGAGTTCGCACTGTATAAGAACTGCATAAAAATGCACAAAGAGGTAAAAACAAAGCCTTAACATAAGGAAAGATGAATAGATACCCATTTATTGGCTGATTTTTACAAAGTGAAGCAGAAAACTTGGATAAATCATGGCTTCCCCTCCTAAATTGTGTGATCTTAGGCAAATATTTTATTTTACCCAAACTTGTTTTCTTCATTACTGCATATGCAAACACTTTCAAATATGTGAGTTCAGACTACCAGTTGTATAGAAATCTATTCTGTTTGATTTAATAGACTATGTTTCTCTATAATAATCTTACCCACTTACAGGGGTTACAAGACAACTTCTTGCCTCTTAGTTCACTAATGGTTCATGTTTGATAACTATCACTTTTATTATGTACTTCTCACTGCAGTGCTATAATGTGACTATTATGTCAAAGGTTCCACATGTTAAAGAAGTACACGTTTTTGAATGTTGATGAGGCTTTATTATATTTTACATAATGTTTGTTGTATGATTTACATAGCAAACATTTATAAGGCTCAGCTCGTGCACAGGCTCTAAGATCCTAGCCAGACTCTTGGCTCGATTCTGCCTCTGCTCTTGCTGTTAATTTGTTGGCTCGCACATCTGTACTTTTATGTGATTTGTTTTCACAAAGTACTTTTAGAAACCCCTGCAGAGCCCCATAGGTGATAGAGAGGAACTGCAATTGGTAAGAATTATGTTGCGGAGAAATCACAATCGTGATTACAAGAAGAGGATTGCAGCTTTCAAATTGCATATAGAGAAGAATAAGTTGGCTTATTTAGTTTACATTAAGAATATAAGTTGGTAAGCCGCAGACAGCGTGTCTGAGATGCAGATTATTTTATGAGCGTTATATTCAGCGGTGCCCTCTTGTCTTTTTCATCTCTGCATTTCTCTACCTCCCCAAATAAATTAGCTTGAACAGACTATTGTTTACTTGGAACATCTGGGGCTTTTATTGTCAACGCCTTCAAATACAAGCATGACAATATGGTTTTACCAAAAGAGCTTGTTTATTTGCCATGCTTTTATTAAACCAATTGCAGTACCCGCACAATCGTTCCTCCTTTTCACAATTGTAAAGTGTGTAAATCTTATGGGCTGCTAACAGTTTAAAAAACAGGTAATCTAAGAATTGTGGAGGGGCTTGGGAGTCACACCTTAAACAGTCAAAGTCAGGAGGGAGGAGGAAACATATCAAGGGCCTCTCTTTGCGTTCATTAGCAACTCATTGAGAGCTCATCTCTTGTCAGCAGGAGATCCGTTTGTTTTGCGCGCTTCTTAAGGCTCCCTGCACGGCGAAAAATCATCTGTGCCCAGTAGCCCAGGTGCACAGCTTAGAGGGAACATAGGTGGGGATAAATTCTAGGAGAAACCACTCATATGACCCCAAAATCCTGGTCTACTCTTGCTGAGCAAGAGTCTGTTGCAGTTCGTTGTGGCATGGGCGGTTTCTGTCTGGATTATTTCAGGTGGATGGTGGGAAAACTCAAATATTTAGGAATCATAGTGAAAAGAAGCTTAATATATATGGTAGAATATTACCTACTCCCACAGATGTCAAAGACCTCCTATGAGGGGCGTGGCCAAGACAGCAATGGAGACGGATGCATAGATCTGAGCTCCCGTGTTGTTGGCCCCGCAGGCAACAGAATCCTGATAGCCCTAGACCCATCAGGCTGCCGAAGGGACAAAGAGGATACACTGGTGACTGGGAGTCCTGGTGCATAGGCAGGGGCCTCCCTGTGAGGAAATCTGTTAGCTATAGGTAAGGCTGGGGTTCACGGCGTAGCCCAAGATAGTGGAGCCCAGAAGACCAATGCGCTTAGCCAGATGGCCTGGCACTGGGAGAGGCAACGACCAGCCTGGCCCAGAGGAGCCCGGCAACAGGTGGGGGGCAGTGTGCCTCTTCAGGGGCTAACGTGGATGGGAGAGAACAGGCCACCACCGGCACAGTAAGCCGAATTGCCGCACGGGTGCCAACCAGGGCATTTAGGACAAATAGGTCATTTTCCTCAGCAGATTAGTGCCTCCCGGGATAGTCTGGAACGATTACTGGAAAGCATGGCTCGGGCAGGCGTGGTGGTACTAGAAAAACACTTTGGGCTAGGCATGCCAGTGCAAGGGGCAATAGACTCTACTGGCCCAGCACCTGAGGATCGGAGGATTGTTGTGCATCAGGATAAACTACTACAAGGAAGGACCCAAGTGCAAACCTAAGGAACGGGGGTGGATGCATGCAATTGTTTCCAACAAGTAGAGAGGGAGGTGACGTCCTGGTGGATCATGGAGCGTACGTGAGGGAATACTCATGGTGTGGCCCACACTGGGGGGGGTGACATAGTTCCCCAACAGCCAGGTATGTGATAAGTGTGGGGTGGTTGCTGCCGGACTCGAGCATGTGCAGTGATGCGCCCTAAACAGAATCAGCCTCTGCAAGCAGGTGAACAAGGCTGAGATGGATCTGAAGGCTCACACTGACAAGATATTGGCAGCAATATGTGACACTAAGGAGGCATTGAAACACAAAATAGAGGCAGTGGTGCTTGACCTCGGATAGCTGCATGTAGATCACAAGAATTTGCGCCCTAGAGGGGGCACAGAATCCACGATGGCACAGGTCCAAGCCATGGCCATGAATCACTCTGTCAAAATTCAAAAACTGTGATGGGAGGTTCACTTTCTCACAGGAAAGATAGACGACTCAGATAGTCGCTCTTGGCTAAATAATATGTCCCTAGTGGGGATCCCAGAGAAGGTGGAGGATCCCAGCACCGAATTATATCTGCAACAGTGGCTGTTGTCGACTGTGTTAGGGGAAAGGCTTAGAATCTCTTTACTGTGGATTGCACAAACAGAGGCTTCTGGAGTGCTCCCTGTACCTGGTGCCCCTCCCCGACTTATTGTAGAAGACTGCTAAACTTCTGAGACCGGGACAACAAGTGGCACGATCGCAAGGATCCTGGCAAATTAATGGATGCGAGGTAAACATCTACCCGACTACACCAACGCAGTACAGCGACAGCGTGAAATGTTCCTCGTTGTTAAAAAAACACGTGCAACACCTCAACATGAAGTATGCCCTGCTTTTCCTGGCCCGGCTTAGGGTCACAGCAGGGAAGGAGTCACACTTTTTCTTTACTCCTGCAGCAGTGTTGGAGTGGCTAAAAAGAGGCGACCATCCTGCACCCACTGGCTAGGAGGGTAGCGGCTCTCAAGGATGGCAAAAACAGAAAACAAAATGATGGTCTCGCCGGTGCTCCAGGACAGCTCTCACAAAGCACTGAGCGGAATCAGAGTAAGCAAAAGTTGTGGAGGACGTGCAACAGGGACGCCCACGGTCTTCTAAGAATAGATGGGCAGCCCTTGACAGAGACTCTAATAGATCCAGTGAGGGCACTATCGCCTCAGGGGAGGAGATGTATGATGCCGTTGATCACTCCAGTGATGGCAGAGGATTTATTATGCTAAATACAGTCTGGTATGGATGGCTGGGTGAACCAATGTATGGGGGCGAGACAATTGGCCTAAATGAGCATCCAGCTCATGAGACTCCGCCTGCAGGCACAAGCCCTCCTCATACCACACCAACATTTTTCTTTTCTACAGTTGGCAATGTATAGCATACTCATGGGTGGCCACAAGCTTCTAATGTGTTTGGGGGGTGGGTAGTTGTAAACTCGCCACCCAAAGTGATAGAGTGGGGGATCAGGATGTGTCAGTGGTATATGGGTGAGTAACTGGGTATGTGAAAGGTAGTATAGGTGAGTGATGGGGTATATGAGTGACTGTATGGGTGAGTGAGTGAATGTGAGAGTGGCTTTATGGTTGAGTGTATGCTTGTGTCACTGACTGTATAGAAGAGTAGTATTCACGTTTCCCCAACCAGTAGTGCGCCAGGAGGAGTGTTTGCAGAGTGGTGGAAAAAGGGGGAGGGCCGTCCGACCAGCTATCAGGAATCCCGCTGAGTACGACTGACTGGAAGTACCAGGAGGGCTTCTTCACCCCCAAGGTCCCTCAGGAGTAAAGTGGAATTCATTTCCCAACCAGTCGTGCACCAGGAGGGGCGTTTGCATAGTGGTGGAGAAAGGGGGCAGGGCTTCGGTGTCATACAGTCCTTTTTTTTTATTAGAGTAAGGGTACTATGTGCCCCCCTTCACTGGGCCGATTCTGGCCCGGGGACCCCATCCCCTGGGGCCAGTCCTTTTTGAATGGGTAGGGGGGCAACACAGCCTCCATCCCTGGGCCGATTTCACCCCAGTGACCCTATCTCCTCGGGGTGCTACCTGTTCATTTTAATTTACTAACAAATAAGGGGCAGTGTGGCCCCCCTCACAGCCTATTTTGGCCCCAGGAACCTCATCCACCGGGGCAGGGCCTTTTTTTTTTATTGTTGGAGGGAGGACGCGCGGCCCCCCTCCCAGGCAGAATTTGGCCCTGGGACCCCATCCCCCGGGTCTGCCCTCCATTTTGGGTGCCCTGGTGGGCACCCATTGGCATTTGATAGGGACCACAGGGGGACCTCAAG
Source organism: Calotriton arnoldi (assembly GCA_963921515.1). Classification (NCBI taxonomy): domain Eukaryota; kingdom Metazoa; phylum Chordata; class Amphibia; order Caudata; family Salamandridae; genus Calotriton; species Calotriton arnoldi. The sequence continues at coordinate 133,657 of CAWUFW010015117.1, read as the reverse complement.
GCCTCCGCGATCCCTGCCGGCTCCCTTGTCCTGCGGGAGCCAGCATTTATTTCACAGACAGGCCGCTCCCTGTCCATGATCCCAATTCTGCTCCGATTTCAACAAGCAAGAGCATTTTTAAAGCTCTCGCTTGTTGAAAGCAGAGCACTGTTTGTTTTGGCTTCGCTGAAGCAGTAAAGCTCTGGCCAAGCCACAGCAAACAAGCTATGTCCCGGGGGTGAGCACCCCGGGACATTTCAGAGCCGGTCCTGGGGGGTGGCGGTCCCCAGGATGGCTCTTGGAGGGGGCCCCCTCCACCAATGATTTTAGCCACCGAAGGGCCAGGGGTCTTCGAAGTACTCCCTTCATTGTTTACATTTTGCCCCACGGGGTGGGGGTCCCTGGGGCATGCGGGGTGGGTGTAGGGCCTACCCCGCATTATTTATTGGCCAAATCAGTGCCCCAGGGAGATTGCAGTCCCGGGGCTGCGGGGGAGGCTATAGGGCCTCCCCCGCAGTATTTTTTATTTAAATCTGTGCCCCAGAGAGGTGAGGGTCCCTGGGGCAGTGGTGGAGGCGCGAGACTCCCCCGCATATAATCGTGTTACTGCCCTGGGGAGGTGGCGGTCCTGAGGTTTTGAAAAGCCTGAGGAAGGGGGCACTGTTTGTCCCCTCCTATGTTTCCACAATGCGCCGGGACCTGGCCTACCTGGGGGCTTATTAATGAATAAGCGTCAGAGCACGTGCTTCATTTTTAAAAACATTTTCGGCGGGAGTCGCGGATCCTACGCCACTCATGCTGAAATTCTTTAAAAAAAATGTTTTTTGGGCCCTGGGTGGTCAGGGTGTTTGTACACTGCCCCCTTTTCTTTTTCTAAAACTGTTTTTCTGTGACTTGGTTCAACCGAGTCACAAGACAGCTGCCAACACTTTCTAGTTTGAAGTTTTGAAGTGTTAGCAGCCAATCTGATCTCAGCACGAGATCGGGAGGGGTCGCTGATACACCGCGTCCTAATACATACAACTGGAAATTTCTTTGAATAGCTCAACAGCTACTGAACGGATTTACCATTTAACAAAAAGGACGCTTTCTGGACCAACAGCTACCTTTCCAAATTTGGTGTCATTTATGTGTACACCTCTGAAATTGTGGGTACCCATACTAACACGATTCAGTGGCATTTTGCATGTCTTCCTTCTTGTGCACCGGCTTACATTTGGATGCAAGAAATGCAGAGAAATGCAATTAATAATGACAATGTTCTACTATTCTGTGTTCTTATACGGCTCCTGCCTAGTGCCTGCAACATAAAACGCAACTTGAAACATCACATTTCACTCAGCAAAATCAATGTTTTTTTTACAATGTGTGTAACTGTGGATTTTGTACCCTAGCTCAGCCATTCCCTGGAGAAATCTACCAAACGTGAGGAGTCCAGGGTTGTGTGACAAGTGTGGTTCTCACTAGGTGTTCTTACCCAGAAGCACTTGCAAACCTCAAAGTTCTGGAATCTGCAGAGATCTACAAATGTCCTACCCCACAGATTTCCCACTCATCACTGGATAAAAATGGTACCCCACTTGTGTGGGCAGGCATAGCGTCCACAACAGGAAAAGGCCCAAAATGCAACATGGACACATCAGATTTTTCCACTCAAAACCAATTAATTTTTGCAATTTGGATAGCTGTGGATTTTGGGCCCCAGCCGAGCTGCCACCCAGGGAAACTTACCAAACCCTCACATTCTAAAACCTAGGCCCCTGGGGAGTGTAAGATGGTGTGACATAGGTAAATCTAAAGAGATTTTCTTACCCAGATGCCCATGCAAACCTCAAACTATGGCTAGAAATGCATATTTTCCCAATATTTCGGAGGGAAACTTCCAGAATCTGTGGGGATCCACACATTTCCAACCATCCAGCACTACCACACATCTCCCAATGACAATGAATGAATGAATGAATATAAGTTTTGTAGAGCGCGAACTTAGCCCAGGGGCATCAAGGCGCTGCGGAAAGCGATCAGAGTAAAAGGTGTCTATAGAGTAGGAAGCTTAAAGGTTAGGACAGGTGAAAAGCCAGGTCTTCAAGGACTTACGAAATAAGGAATGGGTTTCCAGAGTGGAAATTGGGGAAGGAAGGGAATTCCACATATTGGCCCCTAACAACGAGAAAGCCCTCCCCCCACCTAGCTTTCCTCACCCTGGGAACTGTTACCCGGTTCTTACTTGCAGATCTCAAGTCCTTGCCGGGAAGATATCTTTGAAACATTTTGTTGATACCTTCTGACACCCTATTGTGGACGGCCTTGTGGACCAGGCATAAAGCCTTGAACACAATTCTCCTCCCCAACGGGAGCCAGTGCAGGCTTCTAATGGTAGCTGAGACTGAATGGAATTTGGGGAGACCCATCACCAGCCTAGCAGCGGCATTCTGCACCAATTGAAGTCGATGAAGAAGTCCTTTATTTATCCCTAAATAAAGGGCATTACAGTAGTATAACCTCGAGACCACGAGAGCCACCACTTCCAGTGTCCGTGCAGGAAGGGAAAGAAAACGGAAGATCTTCCTGAGAGTCCGTATCATCCCAAAACAGGTAGAGACAGTTCTATTTATTTGTGAGCCCAAGGAAAGAGAGGAGTCCACAATGATGCCTAAATTCTTGGCACTAAGACAGGGGCGGGGGCAGGATCCAAGGTAGTCAGGCCACCAGGCCTCCGACCAGATATCCATCTTGTCTCCAAAGATTATGACCTCCGTTTTATCCCCATTGAGTCTTAAGTAGTTCTCAACCATCCATGCAGCCACCGCCCGCATGCAGTTTTTAAAATTTACTGCTGAGGCTGAGACATTCTCAGTGAAGGAAATCAGAATCTGAGTGTCATCAGCGTAGGAAAGCACTTCAAGGCCAAAAGATCTTACCACAGTGGCGAGCGGGGCTATGACAATGACAATGGTGCCACACTTGTGTGGGAGGTCCGAGCACCCGTGACACACAAGGCCCTAAAATTCTACTATTAAGATCAGTGACAGGGGTAGCTGCGGTATTAGGGGCCAGGCTCGGCTGCCAACCCCGGAAACCAATCAACCACAGGCATTTTTGAAAACTGACACCCAAGTGATTCAAGTGTGATTTGCCTTTAGTGGATCTCACAAAGTTTTCTTACCCTCAATGCCATGAAAACCTAAACGTGTGCCTACAACCATGCATTTTGCTTACATTTCTGCCTGATGGCTCACACTGACACTCGTTTGATCAGGCTCTGTTGCAGCACTTAGGCCCATCCACACAAGTGGTGTAGCATTTTTCTCGGGACAAGCAGGGTAACGCTGGGTGGTAGAATTTTGGGGATTCCTGCAGATCATGGAAGTTTCTATTAAAAAAATGTAAGAAATGTGTGATTTTAGGCAAAGCTTTAGGTTTGCAGGGCATGGTGGGTGCAAAAAAATTGTAGGGTCCATGCTAGGCACACAACCTTGGAATCACTTGAGTGTCTAATTTTTCAAAAAAGCATTACGTTGATAGTTTTCCGTGGGTGGCAGCAGAGCCCAGACCCAAATACTGCAGCTACCTCTATCACTGATCTCTCAATGCAGTGTTTTAGGCCTTGTATATATTGCTGGTGCTTAGCCCACCCACAGAGGTGGGGTACTGTTGTTATAGGAAGATCTGTGAGAATGCTGACTTGTACAACATTTGTAGATCCCTGCATATTCCAGAACTTTCCCTCTCAGAAATGTGAACAAAAATGTGTGTTTTTAGCCAAGGGTTGAGGTGTGTAAGGGCTTCTGGGTAAAAAGCCTAGTGAAATCAATGCAAGACACACCACCCTGGACTCCAGTGGTTGTCTAGTTTTCAGAAATCTCTGGGTTTGATAGGTTTCCCTGGGTAGCAGCCAGTCCTGCGTCCAAAACCAACAGCTACCCTCATTACAAAAACATCATTGGTTTTGAGGGCGAAAAATTAATTGTCCATGTTGTGTTTTGTTGCCTTTCTAATCCCAGGCATTAGTCCCACCCACCCAAGTGGGGTATCATTTTTACCCAGAGATGTGTGGGAATGCTGGGTGGTTGTGGATCTCCACTAATTCCAGAACTTTCCCTCAGAGTAATGTATGGAAAATGGAGGATTTTAGTCATTTGGAGAAGGTTTGAAGTTTCCTGGGTATTGTGGGGAGGTGAGTGGGACCAATGCAAGTTACACCACCCTGGACACCTTTGGGCGTTCAGTTCTCAAAAATGTGAGGGGTTGTTATTGTTCCGTTGGAGTCCATCTGCTACTGAGTTACAAAATTACACCAGTAGTGCTAAGTTAAAAGAGCAAATACTAATAATAGTATCAGAAGATTAAACCTATGACTACTGAAGGTGAGCCGTAAAACCATGTCAAGCCATGAATCACTTTACTGGTCATTCACATGCCTTTCCCACAGCACACACTATGCTATTCATACCACCACTCACAGGCCCAATACAACACAGCACAACACTCACATCAACATACCACCGCCATTTAAGAGCCCATAACATTCACACACCACACGACTGAATCACCAATCACATCCCCCTTACACAATCATCATCAAGCTTGCATGCAAACACACCACAAGCAAACCTCTACACACATACAGCCAGGCATATTGTGAGCAGGTGCCTGGCAAGCTTCACAACATCACAAATGAAAAGAAACCTAGATTACGTTTTTTTACTGTCTGTCAATTACCTGCCTCCCTCGAAGTCCTTAGTGATATTAAATGCATTGCAAGTGAAACTTTAGTAGCGCCTCCTCTGACAGCCACATGACGCTCAGACATATCTTTTATGCGACTTTAGTGCACTCACTGTGCTAAAATCAACTCCTTCCAGTTTGTGGATGTAAATTGGGGGGTATCTGAGGATGCCTTCGGACGTGGCCTACATTCATCGAACTCTGAGAGCGTATCTACCTTTCCCATTAACCGGTATGTGCAGTGCTGTGACTGTAATGCACTTGACAAATAGCTAACAGAACATCTAGCACGTTCTGATGGAGGACGAACATGGCAAGCAACCACAAATATGATCAGGGTGTGTAGTGTTGGGTGCAGTGTTCTGCAGATCTCATGTATTTTCAATATCTGTCGTCGAACTATGCGATATGCCTATGAAAGAATACCTAAGCTAAGGTTTTCCTACCTGTCATATCTGTCTCCTTCGAAGTCCTGACTAATACCGTCTATGTGCAAAGTGAACCTTTTCAAATGGCTCCCTGACAGTCATCTGAGACTCAGGAAGATGAGTCTTTCATGCTCCTTTAGTGCACTCTATGTACTAAACACAACTCTTTCCAGTTTGTGGATGTAAGTTGGGGGTCTCTGAGAATGCCTTTGGGGGCTTGGTCTAAATTCCTCAAACTGTGTGAGGTATATCTACCTTTAAACTAAGGGAAATATGCTGGGGAAATGTTTTTGGTTGACAGAGGTATGCGCCCTGTCCAAGCAGGAACTTCAATCCTAGCATGGGAAGGCTAAATACACAGTAGAAGATAACCTTTGCTCAATCTCTGGTATTTTGGCACAGAGCAGTCAGACTTATCTCAAGAGGCAATGTGTAAGGTATTTGTGCTATACACACACACACACACACACACACAGTAACACAATGAAAACACCACAAAAGACTCCACCTCAGGTTAGAAAAATAGACAGTAATTTTACGAGTAAAACAAGACCAAAGCGACAACAATCCAATAAGAACAAGTCGAGATATGAATTTTTTAAGATTAAAAAGGATGTAGCACTTAGAAGCAATAAGCGCCAATGGGGGTTATCTGGTTACGCTGGACTGAGGCAAATGAAACAGTTCAGCCCGACAGCGATGGAGCGTGGGCCGGATACAGGAGCCACACAGGCCTGGGGAACAGGGTACCTTGATTCTGGTTGCAGCAGCGAGATGCAGGGTGCAGTCGAGCGATGTGTCGATGTCAATTCTTCAGTGGTGGAGATGCATCGGTTCCAAAGACGAAGCACCGAAGCCGAGAGTTGTTGGTTCCGATGGGATGTGCCGGGTTTCTCTGCGCAGTGGAGGAGATGTGTCAAGCTCTCCACACTGCTGCGGCGGTGATGTGCGGTTCCGATGCATCAGATTCTCAAAGCTCCAGACTATCAGTAGGGGGTAAACAGCCCTTTGTGTGTGGATAGGGCACTACCTTTACAGGTGTCAGTGTCAGCCACCTCCCTCTCTTCCTACCCAGGAAGATCCATCAGAATGCAGATGTGTACTCAGACACACCTAACCTTCCTGTGTTTGTGGGAGTCAAGAGGGAATGCACAAAGTGTAGCTGTCACCCACCCCAGGCATGTATTGGAGACAGGCTGCAGGCACACAGTGCTGTAAGAGCAGAGAAATGTCCACTTTCTAAAAGAGGCATTTCTAAAATAGTAATGTTAATCCCAACTTTACCAGTAAAGATGATTTATTATTATCATTCTAAAGATTTAAAGCATGACACTGCTTCTCCTTTCTGACAGGAATTACAGCTTAAAAGTGTATTAAGGAATTCCCAGTGTTTACCTACGAGAGGAGTAGGGATCACAGTAGTGAAAAACGCATTTGGGTGTTGTTTTCACTACCAGGACATGCAAAACATAAAGGTACATGTCCTACCTTTTACCTACATAGCACCCTGCCCTATGGGCTACCAGGGCCTACCTTAGGGGTGACTTATGTGTAATAAAGGGGGAGATAAAGGGTTTTAAATGCTAAGTCGAAGTTGCAGTATAACTGCACACACAAGCTCTGCAGTGGCAGGCCTGAGACAAGTTTAAAGGGCTACCTGGGTAGGTGGCACAATAAGTGCTGCAGGCCAACTAGTAGAATTTAATTTACAGGCCTTGGGTATATGGCATACCACTTTACAAGGGACTTACAGGTAAATTAAATATGCCAATTGTGAATACACCAGTGTTATCATGTTTAAGGGAGAAGCACATGCACTTTAGCACTGGTTATCAGTGTTAAATTGCTCAAAGTCCTAAGGCCAACAAAATGAGTCAGCAAAACAAGAGGTAAGCAGGCAAAACGTTTGGGAGAAGAGCACCCTAAGGATGACAGGCCAAACAGGAAGATTACCCTACATTCCCTAAAGAGCCCCTAAAAACCAACTAAGGGCTTTAGGTTTTTCCACACAGTGTACTCTGGTACATCGTGACATATGTTATGTCCACATTATGTGCAGTTCTGTGACTGTAATGCACTTGTCATACGGAAAACAGAACATCTTCCATGTTCTGACAGAGGATGAAGGTGTAAAGCAGTCCATAAGCAAGACCAAGATTTTCTGAATTAGAAAAAACAACTTAAAAGACTAATTGCCTAGTGAAGTAGTGGTCCATCAAAGACAAATATCCTTGCACAGATTTTGAAAGGTATATACTAGGATGCTCCACCTCTGTCAATTTCTGAATATTTCACTTTTGTGTATGGTACAGCGTAAAATATGTTGGAAAACATAGGCCTGGCTGAGATGGGTACTGGGGACAGTAATACTGACTCTTCTGCCTCTTTTCCTACTTAGAGCATGCTCTGCAACAACAGAATGGACAAGTCTTTCCCTGTGTTGCAGGAACTTTAAATTCTGTATTTATTTTGTCACATTTGCTGCTCTTCATAAACAGAGGTCAAATGTCAGGCTTTGTCTACTGAAAAAATTGCTGCTTGTGCTTTATAACATGAGGATTGGTGTTTACGAACTCCTTACACTTTGCAGTCAGAGAAAGAAGAGTAAAGTGAATTATGTGACAATCTTCCTGGGTACAGGGAATGTGAAAGGAAAGGCTATAAGATGACATTTCATGAACATACAGAAAAATGTAAATACCTGTAATGGACTGTACACATTCAACAGTTAGGAGAGCAAAAAAGAAGTACAATTTAATGGAAAATATGCTGTCTGTAAATGACAGTGCACTCACATACAATGCTTTAGCTACATTAAACAATTGCCCGCTTCATGTACTTTAAGGCTAGGTGGGTCACCAAAGTTTGCTGTTCTAAAACTTGGGTGATGGCTCTTAAACTTTTGGGAAGCTCTTCTCTATATTGTCCCCCTTGAGCCAGTCTTGGAGGTCTGCTGTCACCTCTAAAGATGGTTTGTGCATTTACATTCATGAATAATTGGACTAGTTGTAGGCCTCTGTGTGTTATAGCCCGATAAGACAGGACTAGGGTTAGCACGTCTGACTGGGAAATAGGCTTACCTAAGTGGAGCGCACCTTTTCATGACTTCACTGTCCTGGCCTTTGACCCAGCCGAGACCTTCTGTGCAACCTGTTTGTGGAAAAAGAGCCTCCCCGGTGAAAGGATTGCCTGCCCAGCATGCGGGTGAAACCCAAACTCTAGAACACAATATGATGAAACACCTGAGGAAGGCCCCCCAGGTGATGACATGTTCTTGTCCTGACAGCTCCCCAGCTCTACCCCACTTCTGTTCTGTCTGCTTGTACAACCGCTTTTGGAGTTAAGACATGGAAAGCTGAGCTTGTTTTCCAATTTTATGTGAGTGTGGCTCCTGTGCCTTCACTCTGACTTCATGGTAGAGAAGAACTCTTCAAACATCTGTGTTTCACTTGTCCAACTGCTGTGAAGGAACACTAGCGAAACCCACTTACATATGAGCATACTTGGGTGCTGTCTGTAGTTTGAATTTGTAATATGATTCTGCAGCCTTCAGTTTCATTTCCCAAGTCCTACTGATGCTCATAATATTGCTACTAAATATTATTTGCCTTCCAAATGCTGGACTAAGCCAGTTGTCCAGAGGCTGCTGGGCGACCCCAGGTGGACACAGCTAACAAATACCCAGACCCATTTTGAGATGGAGTTCCCTGAAGTTTCTGACATTTTGCATTACTATTTTCATCTTACCTTTGACTTGACATTGATAATGTCCCCCATGTTTTAACAGTAAGTTTTTTTCTACTTCATTAGAATGAATACAGAGCATTATCAATCTGTGCTCGCCATGGTTTTCGCAACAAAAGAAATCAACCAAAATCCCAATATTCTTCCTCAAATCAACCTGGGATTTCGGATTCTTGACTCTTGCTACTCTGAAGCAATCGCCATTGAGGGAATGTTCTGGATGCTGGCAGGTCATCAGAAGGCCATCCCAAACTACAGCTGTGCAGCAAAGTCCAAGGCGGCTATTATCATAGGTGATTATTCATCACCTACAACCCTCCCTTTGGCAAGAATCCTTGGTGTCAGCAGGTATCCTCAGGTATGGAGGGATGGACATTTTGTAAGCTGTTCAAAGGCGTGTAAAGTACAATTATTTTTCAGGGTGAAGGACACACACGCACACACGCACACACACACACACACTTGTACTCGAATCTTCCCACTAATCCAGTCCCATTACTGCGAGCACAACTGGGAGATGGTAAAGCTGTCAGAAATAGCGCCCCATTTGCAGCACCATTTAGATACACAGGGGCAGATTTACAATAAACTAACGCAGCACGGCGCAGCAAGTCATTTTGCTGCGCCATGCTGCGTTAGTTTGGAAAGCACAGGGATGCGACATATTTACAAGAATATGTTGCATCCTTGTGCTTCCCTGCGCTGGCACACAAACTGCAGCCATAGCGCGGCGCAGGCACCCTTGCACCATGGTGCAAGGATGCCTGCGTCGTGGGGAGATTGTTTTTGTGCAGGAAGGGAACCTTCCTGCACAAAAACAATCACTACAACCATTTTCCTCTTTCAATGCGTGTTGCAAAATGCAGCACGCATTGAAAGCGGAAAAAACGAGGAGAAATGAAAACATTTCTCCTCGGTGCGCCTCGCTACGCCACCTCTAGGGTAGCGTAGCTTTCAGACGCATCTCCAGAGTTACGATTTCTCGTAATTCTGGAGCTGTGTCTTGTTCCATGAGTGTTGCGTGGGAACACCCACAGCAACACCCATGGAACGCCCTTCACCGCAAAGTGCTGCGTGTGAAGGGGCCGTATTTACAAGGAGAGGAAAAGTCACGCAGGGTGGCTTTTCCTCTCCTTGTAAATATGGAGCAGCCCCCTGCGCCATCAGTACGTCACAAAAAGTGACGTACTGGTGGCGCAGGGGGCTTGTACATCTGCCCCACTGTTTCTGCACTTTTTCATTAATCTGAGCATCTTATGGAAAGAGTAAACTCCAAGGACGTCAGGGGTGGAAATCTACAAGGGTGAATGAGCCCAAAGGGGCTAAACACATCAAGGGAAGGCCTATTTAAAGCATGTGTCTCTTGGGGTGATTCATTAGGTTGCTGGGTATCACGGTCATATACAATGTCTTTGGCGGTAGTAAATGCTTGCTTTTTACTCAAACCTTTTCTAATAGAATGCATTTTTGGGAAACAGTATGTGTCGAACTTTGTATAGGAGGCGATCTATATTCACCTACTGTGAGGAAATACTCTTTGTTTCACTTTATTCCTGCAAGTCGTGAGCATTTAACAGACATATTTGCTGACGTTTCCTATTCACGTCACAACATACTACCTGGTGCGCAATATTGGATGAAGTGGGCATCTGTATCCTAACATTGCACCTCAAGGACCCTTGCGCCCTGCCTAGCTTTAATGACCAGTCTTATCCTGGCTGTTGTATGCCAGAATACCATGGTGAAAAATATAGGGGCATATTAGCAAGACCCACGTTAAAATTATCGCCGTTTTAGCGGCAGGAAACTGCCGCTAAAACGGCGATAATGGGCTTGCTAATATGCGTTAATGAATTCCAATAGAAGCCCAGGTTAGATGTCCTGCACATCTCAGTGACGCCAGAAGCAGATGTTGTCAGAAAAAGGGTTCGTCGTGGGTAAGATGTGGGTCTTTTCAAAGTGGTAGACATATAATCCCGCCACACTTGGAGCAAAAACACTGCCCATTGAGGTACCATCTCACTCAACCCAGTAAAACACTCGACCTGGAACCCGGGAAAAAATGGCATCAACTAAAACACACGAATTGTAACACCACAAACGTAATATATTTAATTGAATGCCCATGTAAACTCCGGTATATCGGCATGACAACAAGGAAAGTAAGGACAAGAATTGTGGAGCATCGTAGCACCATTCGGTGCAGAAAATCAAACAGCAAACTGATGGACCATTATCTGGAAAAAGGACACACTCCGAATGATATATCATGGACGATAATAGAACATATACCATTCTTTAACATCAACAATGACAAACAAATTCTTTCAAAAGAACAGCGTTGGATATACCGTCTTTCGACCCATATCCAAGGATTGAATGACAATATTCCTTGGAATAGCCTTAACAACTGAGATAGTTCAGTGCAGTCCCTCCTCCTGGTCTGAGAATATCGGGCCATGTATATAGCCACTTATATGGACAACATATGATCTGACCCATATCAGATATAAGATCTGAAATAGTACCTATCTGTGTAATCTGTTTTCAGAAATTATTGGGCCTGACCACCTTGTACCTGAGGAGAGGGCATATACAGTCTCTGTAAGATTATGTTTCCCAATAGTCTGTTTTTTCACTCCCTACACTGAGCCTCTACAGTTTAATTAGCCACGTATTATTCTTTTAATACTCTGCTTTTTTATACTGAGCCTCTACAGCTTAATTAGCCACGTATTATTCTTTTAATACTCTGCTTTTTTATACATTGCCATTTGAACCACAGCCATACCTTCAAAAACAGTCACTGACTAGATCACACACGAGTGCAGTCTGTTGTCTGTCTCTATTTTTCTCCCCAGACGCTAGTCACGCTGGGGAGACTTCCGTGTAGTTTGCTTTCATTTTTCCTCTAGACGCTAGTCACATTGAAGAGACTATCGACATCAGCTGCGGTCTCAGAATGATGTTAATCGTAGCGGGTAGGAAAGTGATTGCAGCTGCAGCACCCGACAGGTATTTAAACCCCGCCATAACCAGTGCAAACATCGACGGAGTTCCCGTAATGACCAAGTAGGTGGTGCTGTGGGTTCTGGACTGTGACGAAGTAAGTAACACAATAGGAGAAGCTGTTGTTTCAATTGAAACGTATCGGTGTGACTGCTAAGGGCTCCCATTAATTTCCTTTTCCCAATTTTCTCTTTCCTTTTTAAACTCCAATTAGAGTGTGACTGAAAGTCGAACCCCGCCGGGGACTCATGGAGTCAGTCTCTTAGACCATAAGAGTAAGCCGCTTATTCTTCCGTGCTTGCATGCATTCGATGCCACTATTCATTGAAATTGACTAGCACGGTAACGCATAATCACAACAACGACAAATGGCCTTCACATATCGACACGGATCGCATTATTCCGACTTAAGGCACTATGATATCAAGTCACTGTGATCTTTACGGTGCCTTACCATATTTCTTACTCTGGATGTTTGTTTGTTCTCTGTGTTTGTTTGTCTTTTATTAGGCACGACTATAGAGGAAACCATCCTCTTACACTTCTCGCACCTTAGCGTGTGCGGCACATAGGAGCCTGTACACATTATAGACTCCCTTTTATTTCACCATACACATACCGGTCCTGATGAAAGCCAGTTTTACCAAAAGGCCTGGCTGAAACTAGTTGACCTCACTGGATGTAAGGGGCATTAATTACCCCCAGTCAACATCCGTAGCCTTGTTTTTAACCACTGCCATGAGCCCATGAATAAATTCCCCCTGTGGACTTTGGGACTCGTTGGACAGTTTTTATTTTTATACTCACCACTGCCAGCACTGCACACTCACTTTACAGAATCCGCTCCGCTGTAAGCAGACGTTGTAGCACACCCGAGGCACATTCGGTGCCATCGGGTGAGGCCCGATGATGAAGCATGCCACCAACTAGGTTGGTGGGTGAGGGCCTTCATACAAAACAGAATTGTTTTCCAGAAATACATCATCAGAGTTTTTTCTACTCATATAGTTAGCTCCTATTGATTATTACCATAAATCCCTGGGGAAATGAACTAGTCTATCTTATTCCTCTCTCTCTTTCTGATATTTATTTATATTCTTGCTAATATGCCCCATAGAGCTGAAAGAATCTCGCCTCCAGAATATCGACTATTATCACTGTATAGTTATGGTAAGTATATATAACTGCATTTTTGATTCCTTACTATTAACTCCACAGGTTCTTGCCTTTATGTTATATCTATTGACTAGGCAAACAGAGGTGGAGTTCCTCTAGCAGACGCCTTATGAGTTGACAGGAGGCTTTATTCAGAAGGCAGGTACAGGAACAAACGTATATAAATAGACCCCACCAGGAAAAGGTACAGGGCCTGATTTAGAGATCGGCGAACTGTTACTCACAACCATGATGGATATCCCATCCGCCATATTTCAAGTGCTATTGAATATAATGCACTTGCAATAAGGTGGACGGGATATCCGTCACGTTTGTGGTGGAGTAACCTGTTCGCGTACTCTAAATCAGGACCATGGTAAGAAGCTCAGGTCAGGTCAACGGGCCAGACCAAAGAAACGTTTTTCTGCTCGCAAACGGCCCGATTCGCAAAACAGGTAGTTAATAAAGTACCAAACCCTATTTGCGAATCTGTAACCTATTACCGAATCGCAAATAGGGTTTGCGATTCGGTGTTAGAAAGGGGCATGTTTAGGTTGTCCCTTCCTAATACTGAATCGCAGCGGTATGTAAGAATGGATTGCAACCGAGAATGCGGTCGCAAAACATTCGAAGTTACCACCAACTTCAAGTTGGTGGTAACCCATTTGCACACGGGAAGGGGTCCCCACGGGACCTCTTCCCCTTTGTGATTATGGGCAACCACATTTTTTAAGAGCACGGACCAATGCCTGCTCCTAAAAAATGAGAAGGTGGCTTTTCATTTTTATTTTTTAAATGCATCCCGTTTTCCTTTAAGGAAAAAAGGCTGCATTACAAAAACAAATTGCTTTATTTAAAAAGCAATTACAGACATGATGCTCTGCTGACCCCAGCAGGCCATCATCCCTGTGATTGTAGCCATTCACCAGGGGATGCAAATTATGACCTGCCTCATGAATATTGATGAGGCAGTTCCATTTGGGACCAACTGCGAATCACTAACACTGTCAAACACACTGTTGTACATCACAGTTTGTGATTTCCTAATAGTGAATTGCTAAAATTCGCTATTAGGAAATCGCAAACGCGCGATTTGGTACATCTGGCCCTAAGTGCCTAGTCAAAGCTCCACGGAACCACCATCATATAAAAGTTCTATGGTGTCATGGGAGAGCAACAAGGATACCACAAAAGTATATATAACTAAGTTTAGATTTACTAATATTTACTCCACATTAACTTCCCTTGATGGTACAAAGATTAGCAAGGCAAGTAGATGTGGAGATAAATATATTAAATCTACACTAAACTACATAGACGCGGGGGCGTGGCCAAGCAAGCCATGATGGCGGACGCATCTGCTTAGAGTTCTGCGCGGCGGCCCGATTAATCGTCAGCTATCGATGCCGGCGGAGCCCCACTGAACCGCTGAGAGCAGTGCCAGAGGTGGGGACCCATCCGAGGACCTCTCGGCATTCGAAATTAGAAGCAGCGAAGCGATTTCCCAGCCGTAAGCAGGCCCGGAAGGAGCGAGGCCCACAAACAACATGGCCGAGGCAACGTACAAACAGTGAGTCCCGGGAAGACGCAGGGATCCGGTAAAATCAGCACGGGGCCGGCAACGCTGTGGCAACGTATCGGCAGGCAACGCGGTGAGAAGGGGAGGCCCCCCTCGACACTCCAACCGGTCCCAAGGTAACCTGCAGAAGGGGGAAAAGGGACTAGTGGCAGACCGCAGCCGTGAAAACACATACGTGAGCGCTGCCCAGCGGGAACGCGGCCTAGCAGGCAGGCTGCGAAATTCACCTTGCACTGCGGGAGGGGCCCCTGAAATTCAGCACAGCGCAAGTACATCAGGAAATCTCACCTGATGGCTCCATAGACGGCACCGACCAGGACTGACTACTCCTCCTCCCCCCTCAGAAGTACCGGTCCTGTTCATATGGCACCAGACCTCGAGGCGCAGGGCGGGAAGACCTAACCACCGGTACAATAGTAAAGGCGCAAGCTGGGGAAGAGGGACGTAAGCAGCAACCCAGAAGGGAGGAAACACCCCCGCAACACCACTAAATGAGACCAGAGAAAGGAAGGATGCGGCGCCATTGCTAAACCTAAAACGAGTGCCGGATAGGCCACAACGCCAACGAGCCTGCATCAACGAAGGTGCACCCGAAGCCCCAGTAATGTCCCAGGGTGAATCAACAAGTCCTGGGGCCTGAAGACAGTGAACCAGACCGGCCCAAGACTTAAGGAGGGCCAGAGAGGTGGGGGGAGCCACTATTCCCCCTCCCCCCAGCACCGTCGCCAGAAGAGAGAGAGCAATTGACACCGACAGCGGGAGGGAAGCCATAGATGCGGCCCAGTGGGAACGCGGCCGAACTGGCAGGCCGCAAAATCATCATACATCGCGTGGGGTGCCCTTGAAGTCCAGCAGAACACAATCGCACCGTGAAGCCTCACTTAACAGTGCCATAAACTACACCGGCCTGGGCTGATAACTCCTGATCCCCTCTCCCCCCCACCCCCCACAGAAGCACTGGTCCCGATCACACGGCGCCAGGCCTTGAGGCGCAGGACGGGAAGACCCGACAGCCGGTAAACTAGTAGTGGTGTGGGCTGGGGAGAGGGGGTGATGACGGCAGTCCGGGGCGAGAACTACCACCCCCTGCAACAACATTCAAAGAGGCCAGAGAAGGGAGGGGCGCGGTGCCATTAACAGACGTGAGGCGGATGCTGGAATGACCTCAACACCATTGCGCCCGCACCACTGAAGGCACACCTGCAGTACCAGTAGTGTCCCAGGTCGAGTCAGTGAGCCCTGGTGCCTGAAAGACAAGACCTAAGGAGAGCCATAGAGGCAAAGGGGGGTCCTCCTCCTCCCCCCAGTTCACACCGTAGCCAGAGGTGGGAGTTTCAATGTCATCGGTGGCGGGAGCGAGGCCATAAGTACAGCGCAACAAAGATATGCACCGAAATGAGCTCTGGGGGAGGACCCAAAGATATCGAGGAATATCCCCAGCGGTAGATATCGTATCACTGGCCCCAAGAGCAGCGGAGTCGTGGGTGAAGTAGTTCCAACCATCCAGGGGCTGAGGGCTCCCGATCGCAAGGCGACACGCCTCGAGGCGCGCGACATGGCAGCGTAGCGGCCCGAAACAGAGCTAACAGAAAACAAAGAGAAACCAAGGGCCGACCTAAGTGAGAGATGCTAACGCATTGCCAGAAAAAGGGCCAAATGGACTAGGAGATTAACGGAATTTATAGGCAGGAAGTGAGTGACCTGCAGACTGCAACACACAAGAGAAGGATCTACACTGGATGCAATAATAACACCAATACCAAATCAGAGCGAAACATTACAATTTGAAATCCGAGCACAGATGCGCTGGTGGGCCTGGAACTGTGGACTTTGAGAATAGCTGTATGAGGCCCACAGGCAGTAATAGAACGCAGTACGAGGAAGACAGCGATCGGAACTCAAGGGAGGTAGTAGCTGCGAATAACCGACACAGCACTGCTAGTACAATGCAGAAACGCGCAACAACATCGGGGCCTCATGGTGGATCTGCCGAGGCCTAAGAGTACTGGTTCTTGAGCGGCCGTGGAGACTTAAAAATAACAAGAACATCTGCAACCGACACCGGTAGTACTTGTGAGAATGACGCAGAGCCAAATTGGGGAGTGAAGAGAGAGACATATAGCAAACAACCACTGCCCAATCACAAACAGTCTTAACCAAGTACCTGCAAATATTCCGGCACTGGCCGCATAAAATATGGGACATAAGCGCAACACAGGGGCCCTGCACACACCGGCCCACACAAGATAGTCCTCCCCGGAAGTCAAGACTGCTCGCTCAGAAGGGGAGACTACACATGCAGCGACTATGTCGGATAAACTGGATAAGGTTCTGGCGGCCATTGAACACTCCAGAATAACTATGGAGGACAGATTTGGAGCGCTGGCCACGGACCTCAATCTACTTAGAGATGACCACCGCAAGTTAGCGGATAAAGTGAAACAAGGGGAAAAAACGCTCCAAACAATAGAGCCCCGAGTGCAGTCACAACAAGAAACCCTGAACGACCTACAATCAAGAATGAAGATCCTGGAAGACAAGACAGACGACTTGGAGGGGCGCTCCCGTCACAGCAATATAAGAGTCCTGAATTTACCAGAAGGAGTAGAGGGATCCGACCCCATAGGGTATGTCGAAACGTGGTTCAAAACGTTCACTCAGGCGACGGACCTGACCTCTTTCTTCTCGGTAGAAAGGGGGCACCGGGTCCCTGCACGCAGACCACCTCCAGGATCTCTGCCAAGGCCGTTCCTACTGAAATTGTTACACTACCGAGACAGAGATGCAGTACTCCGAGCTGCCAGACAACAGGGGCCGCTCCGGGTCGAAGACAAACAGGTCATGTTGTTTCCGGATTACTCCCGGGCGGTCCAAAGACAACGTGCATCATTCTTGGAAATCAAGCGTAATTTGCGACAGAGGAACATACAATATGCTCTCTTATTCCCAGCCCATCTTAAATTTATACATGAAGGCACCACGAGCTTCTTCATGGACCCTAAGGAGGCATATGACTGGGTAGATCAGCGCTTACCAGGTCTAGACAACCGCGGCACGACACAGAAAAACCGTTTCCCCAGAAATCAGCGTCGGCAGTACAAAAGGATCACCCTAAAACAGCTGGGCCAGCGGCCTGGGACCACTACGAGGCACTCCCCAGATCTAGAGCAAATAATAGCAGAACGCAGGAAGGCACTACAAGCGGCAGCAGAGTTGGACCCGACAATGGAAAGCTCGGATGGAGAAAGAGGCCCACATATCTTCACGTCAGAAGAGGACATTAGCGACAAGAACACTTCCCGAGATGGCTCAATCACCCCTCCAATGGTAACTCCACAAACTGCGGACACGCTTGTCTGATCGATGTTATAGAACAAGCCAAAGGCTGTACAGCGCATTCACTATAACCCAAGTGCCCAGTAAACGGACACTGTCAAGATAATGAGGGACGGCACAGCTAATCAAGCTGAGAACTGCAGGACTGTAACCCTGAAACAGGTAAAACATGCGGGGGATGGGGGACCCCTGCCAGCATCACATTTATATCTTTACGCTGCGGGCGGGCGTGAAGACCACGACTAGCAAATGCAATAGACCGTGACCCCTCAACCAACGCACTAGCGAGCGTGCATAATGTCTAGCTTGGACGTATCGCCCCGAGCGATAGGTCCTTTCGGTTGAGAGTACTCCCCGTTATTCAGTTACACCCCCTTCCCCACACCATACACCCCAATAATCCCAAGCACAGTATACCAACGGGCATGTTCATCATACTCGGGCGGTTGGCACGGACAAAGGGGGACATCGGGAATAGATCCGACACCACAGCAAGGAGAGCTAAACTCTAAAGACGAGGCAGTATGACCAACAAGATTCCCAATACGGACATTACAGTCCTTACACTAAATGTCAGGGGTATGCATACAGCGAGTAAACGATACGCTGTATACTCATATGTCAAGAGGCAGCAAGCACAGATAGCTCTCTTACAGGAGACACACTTAACAGCAGTAGAGGCAGGACACCTGCATAGGAAATGGCGGGGAACTATATGCGCCACAACATACTCAGCATTTGCCCGAGGTACCCTGATCTGGATCCAACCGGGGATCCCCTTTTGAGAACTTAATCGTACGGTGGACAGGGATGGTCGATCCACCCTACTGGAGGGACTCTTAGAGGGTCAGCCGATATTACTGGGGAGTATATACGCTCCCAATGTAGAACAAGACAAATTCTGGGGACCACCTCACCGGGGTCTTAGCTCAATACACATCAATACCATGGCTCCTAGGGGGAGATTACAATTGCGTATTGGACCTCTGCCTAGACAGATCCCACCCCCCACCAGTGCATTCCCCCACGCACAGACAGACGGAACACTATCAAACATGGGTAACACAATGGGCGCTAGTGGACACATGGCGGGCCCGGAACCCAGACACTAGACTATATTCATTTCACTCTATTCCCCATAACTTACGGGTGAGGCTCGACAGATTTCTCTGCTCTAAGGCATTGCTCCCCAAAGTCCAACACACAGACTACTTGGGCAGAGTCCTATCGGATCATGATGCACATATACTAACCATTAGGTGGTACCCCCCACCACCCCGGTACCCACATGGAAACTACCACGTGAGTGCCTCACAGATCAGGTGTTCTGTCAGGACCAAGGGAACAGATCCGCGATTACTTTGCAACAAATGCCGGCACGGCAACGTCCAGGTTGATGGAATGGGATGCATTTAAAGTGGCCGCTAGGGGGCATTGTATACAGCAAATAGTGGGAGTCCGGAAAACGTCCGAACAGGCGTTACTACGCGCAGAAACTGCATTGGCAGCACTAACCAAAGAGGCCAATGTGAATGCAGCTACCCCAGCCCAAGTGGCGACAGCTAAAACGACATACGCAGAGGCAATAAGAGACTTACGAAAATATAATTTCAGGGTGCACGCAGCGAAAACGCACAGAGAAGGTGACAGGGCTGGGACGCTCCTAGCCTGGTTGGCTAAACAAGACACAGAAATTAAGCCCGTCACAGAGATAGTGGACAAGGCTGGGATCCCCCGATACTCGCAGGTAGATATATTACAGACCTTTCACGACTATTACTGGGGTGTCTACCAAAACCCGACACTGAGTGATCAACAAGCCATAGAATGCTTTCTCAACTCGTTACCGATACCGCGCATCCCGACATCAGACAAAACAGCTTTAGAAGCAAAGATAGTGACCACGGACGTCACCCAGGCAATCAGAGCATTGGCGCGCAATAAGGCCCCAAGAATTGACGGTTTCCCGTTACAATATTATTGCACCTTTTCGGCCCAACTGACTCCCCGCATAGTGGCAATGTATGAGGATGCATTGGAAAGAGGCGAGCTCCTGGGATCGCTCCGGGAATCTATTTTGGTGACATTCCCAAAACCGCACAGAGACCCAAAGCTCCTGGCCTCGTATAGGTAACACTGCTTAATGCAGACTGTAAAATCATGGGCAAGATACTGGCATATCGATATACCCAAGTCCTCCCACCACTGATTCACCCGGCCCAATGTGGTTTTGTACCAGGACGAAACACGTCCCAGAACATGCGTAGGCTGTTCCATGTACAAGATAGAGCGGGCTCCCAGTTCTCTAGAGCAGCGTGCATGATTCTAGACTTAGAGAAAGCCTTTGATACCCTTGCATGGCCTTATCTATTCGCAGTCCCCCGCAGAGTTAACTTGGGCCCTACCTTGCTAGCATACACATGGTTATTATACACGAACCTCACCTCAAGGGTGAGAATGGGTAAATACTTCTCTGCCCCATTCCCGATAGAGAGGGGCATGCGACAGGGGTGTCCCCTCTCCCCACTACTGTTTGCCTTAGCAGTGGAACCACTGGTGATACGCTTACGACGGGAAGGAGAGGCATGGGGTATCCCGATAGCAGGTACGGTCCTTTGTGTATCATTGTACGCAGATGACCTCCTGCTGTATGTACGCGATCTCACTAGTGACCTTACCCCAATCTGGACAACGCTAAGGGAATTCACAGATGTCTCAGGCCTTAAAGTTAACTTGGATAAATCCACGATCTACCCGCTGAGCCCACACCTGGCCCCCCTCGACATAGTAGTAGGAGGCCAGAAAGTAACCTGGAGCAATGTGGCACCTAGGTACCTAGGGGTAAGGTTATACCACTCTCCCAAGGATATGTACGAAGGAAATCACCTCAAGGCACTGGCGGGAATAAGAACGGCGGTGGGCTTCTGGAAGACATTGCCCCTAGCCCCAATCGGGCGAGTGGCCTTAGGCAAAATGATAGTAGTCCCCAGACTATTATATCACTTTGCTAACCTTAAGGTTATTCCCCTGCACCCCTTTTTTCGTGAGCTAGACACATTGCTCACCTCCCTAATCTGGGGAATGGGTCGACATAGGGTGGCCCTGTCTACACTATACCTGCCAACGGATCAAGGAGGACTGGGAGCCCCATCCTTTGAAGCGTACTTTCTAACAGCGCTGCTGCAATGGCTGTCGCATTGGACAGCAGAACACCACATAGGAGAAACATCCTCTGACCAAGGACATATGCCTCTCCCAGCAATCCGACGCATGCTAATGCCCGGCACCAGACCTATGCTCACATATCCAATCCAGGTACCAATAGCCCGAGCGTGCATGCTGAAGATACACCGCATGTCAAAGGGGAGACCCCCATATTCCCCGCTGCTTCCATTGGTAGGGTTCCCTAGAAACGACAAATACTATACTGCCCGAGCCCTACGAGTATGGACTGAGCACTCATTGACTGAGATGGAATCCCTATTTTCAGACGGACAATTGCGGCCATATAATCAACTTGTGGAAGAATATGACCTCTCCCCGGGACAATTTCTACTACATAGACAAATCTTGGACAGCAGCCGCCCATTCTGGGACTTGACCGAAGGGGAACCATCGACGCACCCGGTAATACACGCAATCTTGAATATGGGGGCGGGCAGGCATTTAATTACATGGCTCTACAAAGCCATCCGGGAACTGATTCTTAAGCCGCTACACTCACTGAGGCAGACATGGGAGGATGAAGTGGGGAGGCCGTTCAATGTTAGGAATGGGAGAAAGCCTTAGAATATCCTAAAAAAGTGTCCAGGAACGCACGATTTAAAAACATACAATTCAACATTCTACACAGGGCATATCTCACGCCAAAACGCCTTCAGCGTTTCTACCCAGACACGCAGTTCACATGCCCCCGGTGTCAGGCCCCCGAGGCGGGATTTAAGCATATGTTCTGGGATTGCCCCACAATACAACAGTACTGAGATAATATACACAAGACAATCCGAGTAACGACGAATATTACAGATATATACACGTGAGAAGCATGCGCGCTGGGGGTACTCAGAAGAAGAAAGACCGATAAAGTGCAGAGTCACTTCGTCCCTCGCTATACTTTTGGCTAAGAGAGGGCTGGCTATGTACTGGCGGGCCCCGACAGGACCCCCAGAGGAGGCCTGGGTGGGTGCGGTGAAGAAATGAGGTGCAGCTGAAGAAGAGGTGCTAAGGGATGAAGAGGTGAGAGGAATACGTAAACACCCTGTATCCATGGAATGGGCACAACTATTACACCAATTCAAACAACAGAACGCACGAGCGGAACCACCCGAGACATCCCAGCCCCAGACACCACATCTGTCCCCGACTGGACCAATAGAAGAACATAATGAGTCAGACCAGGTACGCCAAGGAGCAGCAGTCCCAACCGTCAGCACCCCACTATAATCTAGGAGCAACCGATATGGTCCCCCCACACATATGTAACCACAGTTTGTGGCCACAGTACGAGAAATTACACGGAAGACCACCGCTGGCATATATCCCCGCCGACCCTTAATATTCACCCCAGTTTAATCCCAAAGTTAACAGTTAGTGATATGAGCCGGTAGTTCTGAAGTTGGCGTTAGTTGGAAGGGAGCGCACCCTATACAAGAGGCATTGCACTGCACCCACAAACGTGTGTGGACAGACATAACTCCACAACCAAGGGAACGCTAACCCAGCCATGTTACTGAAAACATACTGACAAAGCAAATTGAATTAACAAGTATGCAACAACCGAAATATAATAACGACAATCGCTGATCATATACTGTATGAAATGCTATTACAAATCTGAAAACCTACATTTGGTGATAAATACATGCTCGTACTCTGTATCAGAAATTTGTTAAACTGTATGTGAAATGTTAAAACCCAATAAACAAAAAAAAAACTACATAGACGCACATTGGCAACATAGAAGTAGTTGATATTCTGGAGTACATATTGTCACAGTTCGGCATTAACACGCTGATAGTTGATATTGAAGTGCCACACTGTTTCGTTTTTTTTTTTTTTTTTTTTTTAAGCGCAACGGTTACCCGAGGGTGTCCTGGCGCTAGCTACTACCTTCCGATCAGCGAAGTGTGTGATGACCTATGTAACGAAAAGCCAGGTTTTCATCCTTTTCTAAATGTCATCAGCTCAGTGGCGTTCCTAAGACGGAAAGGAAGCTCATTCCAAGCCCTGGCGGCACATGTGACGAAAGTTCTACCACCCCAGTTGGCTTTTTTAGCTGGGGGTATAACCACCCCTTTGGCTCCGGAGGAGTGAAGGGCTCTTCTGGGGATGTATCATTGAAAACGTCGTTTCAGGTGGTCCGAGCTTATTCCTTGAAGGGTCTTAAAAACCGTACACAGGGATTTGAATTGAATCTGAGGTTTAACTGGGAGCCAGTGTAGCCATTTTATTTCTTTTGTGACAGAAACAAACTTCCAGGATCAATGCCATCTTGCATCCCTATATGACACAAAGCAAACTCACGCAATTGAAATGAAATCCATAATCTAGAGAACACCCCTGTCACCGCTGCTCAGCCACCACTATATCTGCTACATGTTCTTTGTGTGCTTATTAAGAATGAACGTTCTAGCCACACAGTACATGGTGCACAAGCCCACATTCCGTGATGCACCGGTGCAAGGCCTTTGCATCTAATGCTGCACTGTTTACCACAGAGGGTAATAACACCGACGTAAAATGATTTTTTATTCAGAAGATTTTATATGTATTTCTGTTTAAATGCAGTTGCCAGCACCAGTCAAAGGGCACCGCAAGAGACATCTGTTAAGCAATTGGAATACATTGGTAGACTACTTTGGGTGTAACCTCAAGCTTAAACTAAACAACGACTTTCTTTGAAAAACAGAATGAAGACTTTGAGCTTGAACTTCAACCATTAAGAACTTATTATAGCCAAATCCACAGAGAAATAAAGAAACGCAGATAACCCGGTATAAAGCTCAAACTAATCACCTTTAAGGGGCTCAAGGCGCTGGGGTCCATCGAGGAGATTAAGCGAGCTATTGCCCAGAGTCACAGGGTGCTGGGCTGCGCTGCTGCCGGCGCCAGGGTGAGAACCGTGAGCCCTGTGCTCCAGAGTCGGTCACCCTAGCCCCTGCGCCACACCTCTCCCATAGGCAGTAGCAAGAGTGGCAAAACCTAGAAGAATTAGCCATAACAAAGGAATATGATCAAAGTGGTAAACGCAGGATAATTAAACAAAGAAGTCAATGAAAGAAAGGTACTACATTGAAGAGTCCCGTATTCCAAAGAGGGTGCGCCCAGAAATTTAGGGGTGGATAATATAACATCTTCCTCTTTGCCATTACTAGCGTCTATATTTCCTCTGGGCCAACTACGTGAACGTCAATTCACCAAAATTCCAGGGGCAGTGGAAGTGACATCAGGTGCCATTTGACCTTTACCTTCACTGACACAGGTAGGCTTACACATTCAAACACTCTCTCTCTCACATAAACACACTCTCACCTACAAGCACACACACAACATACATTTGAAAAGCATTTACTTCCCTCAACTACCAGGGAGGTCATATTCCAGCAAATTGTTCTCCACTTTTTATTACACTAACAGTGAATGATATAGTATCTTTCACTATTGGTGTAATAAAAATATTGGCAGAAAATAAGAAAAGTGGAGCCCCAACCGATGCCCATAAAGACGAGCTGCTCCTGTGTTCGTGACACAGATTTTATCACCTCTGAAGCCAGGGTCACAAAGTCAGTGCGAAGGGTGGCAAGGGCAACCCAGACGACGCAGCTGCAACCCCTGGCGACCCCTAAGTGACTTCCATGGTCAACTAGGAAATGCTTACTTTATGTCAATACGGGAGAGAATGTTATATGGTTAAATGTCAGAATATCGATAATAAAAACTAAGTCTGGGCGGTGAACTCCACTCCACTCACGGAGTTTGCGGAGATTTCCCCACTCCGCATTATGCGGAGCTCGCGGAGTTCCGAAAATCTCCGCTTTACGTAGCGGAGCGGAGTTTTTTACCTCGCTCGCGTTCATCAACGTCAAGTTGGCGAGCGCGAGCAAGGAAAATCCACCTCCCTGCGAGATTTTTCCTCGTTCGTGATCGTCAACATCAAGTTGGCGAGGGTGAGCGTGGAAAATCAACCTCCCGGGGAGATTTCTCAACGCTGGCGGTCAGATTTCTCATTGCAAGTGGTCGCGTATGCTCACAACCGCTCGTGTTGAGAAACTCTCCGTTCGCGTTGAGAAAGCTGCCGCTCGAGTAAAAATCTACTCGAGCGGCAGAAAGGAAGTAGCGCCCGCTTGCGCTGTGCATGGTGCCATTAGCGATGATTGCACAGTGCGGACAAGCACCTGGCACTGAAAATCATTGCGAACGGCATTTATCTAACGAATTCCGCCACATGCGGAGCTTCGCAAAGTGCGGCAGAGTTTTTTTTGCACTTTGCGGAGTTCCGCGTGCTCCGCCCAGGCTTAATAAAAGTCTTACCTGCCATAAATATCGTAGCCTAAATATTCTTGCTATAATTCAATATGGGGCGTTATTTTTGTATATTATATTTTGGGACACAATACTTTAGTGAGAGGACATTTAAATATATGTTTAACACCCGCTCACTTTTTACTGGTAGCGTTTGGACTCGCCCACCTACCTTGAAATCTCCACTAGGCAAAAGGTCTCATTGGCGGCTTGTGCAGGCGTGGCCGGCACAGGTAGTAGCAATGGGGTGCTGGGGTAGGGCGGGGCAGTGGGGCATGGGGGGCTGGGTGGGGATTGGGCGTGTGGGGGTGAAGTGGACAGATGATGAGATAGGTAAAGTAAAATGAAAAAGTAAAAAAAAAACACGTACCTTGCGCTCGCTGCATCGCCGGTGGTTTTAAATTTTTTTAATTTTACTTTCCCTATCCCTTCGTCTGTCCACTCCCCCCCACCGCCCCACCCCCCTGCCCCTCCGCTGTTACCTGTGCCAGCCATGCCTGGCCTTTTGATAACATAGCGATCTCAGTAAAATGCATTCAGAAACTTGAAACGTCATGGGAAAAAATGGGAGGAGGACGTTGTGTTGGGTGACTTTCTGATGGATTTTAGAAGTTGTAAATTGATGTTCGATCTTCTCTGGGGGCGGTGTCATGAGTACACCTTGTGCTATATACTAGGGATGTATAGGCATGTTAAATATGGCAATTAGGGATTAGCGAATTTGTACACACACTTTTAATGGTTAGAGCACATGCACTGGTGCCTGGTCAGCAGGGGTCAGTGCACTTCTAAGTCAAAAAACCAGCAGCATCAGACAAAAAACTTGGGGGTGATCATACAAAAAGAGGTACTTTCTTACACTTCTGCTTGCCAAGGTAGAGACGAGAAGGACAAGAAAAGGTGCTATCTCTTGGGAGATAGTCTAAAATACAAGAGAGTGCTGAGGTGTTCCATTTTCCAAAGAACATTTTTAGGGTGGAGGCCATTTTTCCTACTGTTGCACTGGAATTCCTTGACCCTCGGAATCCTGTATTCATCTCTACTCATCGATATGGTGGTTGCCTGCCGGCTCAGTTGTTTAATTCCTAGGTCCACTGACGCTGGCAGCCATATACTGCAGGCCTGTATTCCCAGCTGCCTTACCATCATAGGAAAGGACTCCCCAGATGTTTCCAACTGATTCTTGCCACAACATGGACCGGAAGCCCTGCAACCTCTGTCAAGTTGCAAGGAGTCAATCACCTTCACCAAATGGCCTATAGGAGCACCAATCGGTCTGTCCTAGTAGCTAGGAATTCACAAAGGGCTTGGGTTGGAATGGCCCCAAATTGTGTTTGGTGACATGATGTTTATGTTCTTTAGCTACAGTAAAAATATTCTATGTGGTACAGTGTATTTTCGGTGCTGTTCTCACCCCTCTGCTTCAAGTATGCTGCCAAGTCCATATACAATTGCTTTGCCCACATAGAAGTTCCGAGCCTCTTGGTGCACACTCCAGACTCACAAAACCCAGAACAGCACATATGCATGTACACCATACATGCATGTGTTGTCACTGCTGTCCTTTTAACTCTCTTACTCAGGGCACCCCATACCATCCTGGGCTAGTCAAGCTAATTGAAAGTGGTGAGCAGGAGCTTGTCAATCACTAACGTTCCTCCTCGCAGAGAGAACAGAGTAGTGGCAGAATAGTGAGTGTGTGGTAAGATGCTTTGCCAATTTAATGGAGACACATACTGCTCCACATACTCTTTTCTTAGTTCCTCACATTCATCTTGTACCTCCACAGTACTGAGTACGGATATTGTCCTGCAAAAGTATCCAGTGCAGGATATTGACTACCACTATCATCCACATAAGTATAGATGTAGTATTCTTAACTCTACATTTATGTACTTTGCTGTAAAACAAGTTCTAACTCCTCTGTAACACATCTGTAAATCTAGAATAGGAAAACACATTTTCTAAATGATACGGGCATAGTTTAACTCATAGGAGAAGGTGAGTTGTCAACAAACATGCACTAAGTTAAAACACTACCTTGTTGTGAGAAAGTGGATAATTAGTCTGGGTGGATGATAGTCCTCTACAAATAATAATGTAATGATGCTTGTTAGGCCCAGTAATGGTTTCGCAATTTAAACATGTAGTCAACCTCTGATAGCTACGGCACAGAGCAGACAGACTTAACTTAAGGAAATGTGTAAAACATTTTCAAAACAGTTAAAAAGTCAAAAACACAACACAATGAAAATCCCACTCCATTTTATAAAAAAAAGAATATTTTATAGAACAAAAAGAGATCAAAACGCCAAAAATCAAATAAGGGGAAACCACAATATGAATTTTGTAATTTTTAAAATAAGAATAGTGCCCCCTTAAGGCAACTGACTGCACTAGACTGGGACAAGCATAAGGTTTGAGGCTGACCGTGATAGAGCATGGGTCGGATACGATGCTTAGGAAGGTCCTGGTCAAAGAGTTAGATTCGGACTTAGAAATTTTTGTGGAAAAAAAGTGATCATTTACGAGTTGTCGGTGAGGCAAGCGGCTAAATGGGTCTGAGTCAGGGTTCGATGACAACGGGTTGCTGAAGAGCGAGGCCCTTATATGGTCATCGACAAAGGCAGGAAAGCTTTGAGCAGGCAAAATCCATCATATGTGTTCAGGAAGCTTCGGCTCAGCGTCAATTTCGATGAAGCTGTCTACGTTCGGACTTGGAAACTTATCTGGAAATCGGAACATCTTTAGCGAGACAACCCAGTAAGTTGGATCCGGCTGCCGAGTTGACAACTGCGGCTTGATGGTGGTCTTGTCTTTTGCTGGATCTTTGGCTGAAAAGTTGGCAAAAAGTTTTTAAGCCTCAGCTTTTTTTGCAGAAGAAGTATACTCTAACAACAGCCAAGGGTTCCAGGACCTCAGGAACAGCACTTGGGGTCAGGACCCACTCCAACAGAAGTCAGCAACAGGGTCCAGGGCACGTCCAGTTGAAACTGGTCTGCATAGCTCTTCATGAAAGTGGGTTTCTTGCAGCTTTTGTATCCCTATAGCTTAACAAGAGGTTAGCCTACTGCCCATTGGAGTCTACGCCTTTGTCCTGGTTACTAGTGAGAGCAGGTCCAGGCCTTGAGGTTCTCCTTACAGATCACAGCAGCAGGTACAGTCTTTCTTCTGTCTTCCACAGGTCTAGCAGTGTTCTGAAGAAGGTGCCGAAAAGTACTACATATATGCTTGGCTCTAGCATGTGGGAGGTGTGATTCCTGGTCCCTCCCTCACCAATAGGGAAAAAACTTCAAAGGGTACCCCTACCCATTTCTGACACAGTCCCTGGGTGCCTGAATGCAAACAATTACACAGCGCCCAGCTCTACCTAAAACCAAGACGGCAGAATCTTTATTTCCCTGTTCAGAGTGCCTGTGCCCCCCCTAGAGGTGTGGCCAGGGAAATGAGCGAACCTTCCCCTCTGGTCACTCAAAAGCAGTTCCTCTCCCACTGGGATTGCTGCCTGGCCGGCTAGAGATACAATAGAGGGGGAGGCCCAGGTGTGAGCTACATCTGCTTGTGACAGGGTACGCCCCTTTGAAGATAATTAACATAACATAACATCTGTATATGTAAAGCGCATGTTCACCCAGAAGAGTATCCTGGCGCTGAATACCTGATGTTTATTCTTTCCCAACTCGATGGTACTCATTTTACTGACCTCAGAAGGATGAAAGGCTGAG
Source organism: Calotriton arnoldi (assembly GCA_963921515.1). Taxonomy (NCBI): domain Eukaryota; kingdom Metazoa; phylum Chordata; class Amphibia; order Caudata; family Salamandridae; genus Calotriton; species Calotriton arnoldi. The sequence continues at coordinate 104,453 of CAWUFW010015117.1, read as the reverse complement.
TGAACCCAGAAGGATATGAACCTGTGACCAGGAAGCCTAACACAGGCCCCCTACAGTGGCACTTTAGTCCACTAAGCCACCAGTCCCAGCTATTAAGATCCTTGGCTTTGCCCAGACGGTCAATCTGTCAGAGGAACAGGAGACCGATCCTCACCCAAGTCCTTTGTCTCAGCTCTGGCAACCCATTCCCACCTAATCTAGGAGCTATTCAGCTCCTGGGTGTTACTTTGAAGTTCAGGCAACTGGGTTTCTAGAGGCTTTAGATAGGGTAAGACGTAGCTTTTCAAAAGTACCTTTTGGGAAAAAATTGTCACAAATCCAACTTTTGCCAGTTAATTGAATTTGTAATAAATATTTTAAAAAGTCCAAGAAGTAATATTTTTATCTGGTTCCTGGATGGCGGTAACATTATTTAATTTTAATGTTAACTCCCAATGCTTTTCTTGGGAAGAGCAAACCCTGCTACAGTGAAAATAGATTTTTAGTCCTTATCACTGTAAGGACATGTTTTACTTTAAACTTGTTACCAAAGTAGAGAGGGAAGCAGAGGTAGAGGCTAGGTTTATCCTCCTGACAGTTACGTAGTTAGACAAAAATCGAGTATATCGAAGAAAACCTGCCCTTAGGGAATTAGATAGGATACAGCAAGACTTCGTTGTAATCCCTTGTCTAGAAAAAATACTTTTTTTCTAGAGACCCCTCACCCACCAGAGTTGCCCCTAGGTGGCATTCTTCATCATTGGGGTTCCTCTCAATCCTCTACGGATTGAGGCATGCTGCGACTTGCGAATTACGTAGGAGCACTTTTTATTGTAGACTATGTGTCGTGCAGTGATGTGGAGTGGAAAGGGAAAGAACATTTAAAAATACCTAACTAGTTGGCCACTCTTTTATTCCCGCCCCTAGTTGGAATGGTTAAAAATCAGGGGTTGTTTACTGAGAAGAAACCTGACCTTAGTGAGTCTGGTTGTCTCAGTAATGTGTTTTTGTCAACATGTTTCGAGCTGTTCCCCTAATAGCTCTTCATCAGGACTCCACGGGGTCCAGCCCCATGTGTACCACTCCTAGTGAATCCTGTAAAAAGGACACAAACCATGCACACCTAATGCGCACTGTATACATACGGTTCTAGTGATTAATCTGTGTTTCTGTAGATGCTATATTTTTGCATCATGGTCAAAGCCAGGGGTAGAGGGGCTTGTAGTCACACTTTCGTCAGAGCCGCCTCTGGTACAGTAACCTACTTCTCTCCCTGGAGACCGCATACTTTAAACTTGCACATGCCCCACTCTTAAATAATATGCACTCTACCTTATGGGCACTTAAGACTAACTTATGGGTGACTTATCGATATTCAATGAGGGGTTAGTAGTGTCAAATGGGTTATTTTCACAGGTCAAACTTGCAGTTTAAAACTGCACAATCAATCAATCAATCAGGACATTTGTAGAGCGCACTACTCACCCATGAGGGTCTCAAGGCGCTGGGGGGGGGTGCTGCTACTGCTCGAAGAGCTACTGTTGGCATCCTACAGTCATGTTTTGCGTTGTCACTTTAGTGGTAGCACAAGTAGTGCAGCCCACCAGTGACGTTTAACTTACAGGCCCAGTGTACAGTTAGTACCATATGCTAGGGACTTAAAGGTAGGTTCAATATACCAATTAGGGGTATTTTAAAATTTTGCATATTTTAGGGATCAGAGCACATGCTCTGGGGCCTAGTTAGCAAAGTCCCAGGGCACAATCAAAAAACCAGCAGCCTCATTTGACAAAAATGGGACTGAATTTGCCAAAAGATGCATTTTCTTATAGTTGTTACTTGCTAGAAGGAGTGTCACTTTTTTGCAACAATATCTACTTCCTGAAGGAAGTGCTACTCATATGTAACTGTATATATATATATTCACTGAAAAAACCATAGGTTTTAGGGACAGTTATAGTTAGTTGGACATTTCACTCGTACAAAACCATAGAAATTCCCCCGTTATAGTTAGTTCAGCTAACTTTAACTCGCGCCCCCGCAATGCACTGCTGATGACGTCACATATTACATCACTCATGACATGGTCAGTGACATCACTGATGACATCACTGATGACATCTCAAATGACATCACTGATGACATCACTGATGACATCATCCAGTGACTGTGTTTCTGTAAAGTTTAAATATGTTTAATATATAAAGGGAAAGGCGTATTGAAGAATGAGTGGGTGTATAAGTGTCTGAATGGATGATTTAGTACGTGAGTGACTGACTCTACAAGTGAGTGATTAAATGTATCTTACTGAATGCATGGGTTAGTGACTAAACTGTGTGAATGTCTATATCCGTCTGTCTGTTGGTTTGTAAGCGGCTGCATGGCTTTCTGAATAGCTACATGAGTGTCTACATGGGTTATTGATTGATTGCCTGAGTATCTGTATGGGTGCCTGAGTGTTTGTGTGGGTGGGGTGTGTGTGACTCTGTGCATAGATGTGTGAGTTGGTGATTCACTGGGTGCATGGTTTCAAGAGTGCATCTGTGATGGACTGTATGGGTGGGTGAGTGTGTGTATGGGTGTGTTAGTGATTGAATGTATATCTCAGTGGTACATGTGTGAGTAACTACATATGTGAAAGGCAGTATATATGTGTGTTGGAGTATATAAATGGCTATAAGTGAGTGTGTGATTGTGAGAGTGGCTGTATGGATGAGTGTGTACTTGTATCAGTGATTGTATAAGAGCGTAAGAATGTGCTAGTATTTGTATGAGTAAGTGAGCTGGTGTGTGTATAACTGTATAGGTGAGTAAATGGGTGTGTGATTAAGTTTTTGCATGACTGACTAGGTGTGTGAGTACCTCTATGGATGAGTGGCGGTGTGTGAGTGTTTATATAGGTGTATGAGTGCATATGATAGTCCTGTACTGAGTGACTAAGTATGAGTGACTGTACGGGTGAATGAGTGGATGTGTGTGTAGACCTAAGAATCAGTGAGTGGGTATGTAGTTTTTGGTGTTGGAGTGTCTATGGTTTTGAGAATGGCAGTCTGTAATTTAGAGTGGGTGTATCAAAAGTTATATTAGGGTGTGAGAAGATGCATGAAATTATCACATGGATGATGTCATCAGTGATGTCATTTGAGATGTCATCAGTGATGTCATCAGTGATGTCACTGACCATGTCATGAGTGATGTAATATGTGACGTCATCAGCAGTGCATTGCGGGGTGCGAGTTATAGTTAGCTGAACTAACTATAACAGGGGAATTTCTATGGTTTTGTACGAGTGAAATGTCCAACTAACTATAACTGTCCCTAAAACCTATGGTTTTTCAGTGAATTTCAAAGGTTTTTAAATGCTAATTTCTAACTATAACGTGCCTCAAACCTATGATTTTTAAGTGAATTTCAAAGGTTTTTTTAAATGCTAGTTTCTAACTATGCCTACAGAGGTAGGACATGTGAAGAAAGAAGAAAAAACGCACAGAAAGAAGCAAAAGATGTGCAGAAAGAACCAACAGAGGAGCAGAAAGAGGCCTTGTTGCAAAATCATCCTGTGCCCACAACTTTTCAGACGGGTACTGGTGGTAACTGACTCTGACTAACCAGAGCCAGTGCTATGCTAAAAGACACTTAGAATACAGTGAAAACACCTACATACACTAGGGAACACTATGCGTTGGGGTACCCCTGTGATTAGCATGACCTCCTCTGCAAGTCCCTAGTACATAATAGGGCAGGGGATTAAAACTACCTCTTAAAACGCGCTACAGGCGCGTTTGCACAGTGGTGAAGGGAGGGGGCCTGAGGTGACATGTGTGCAAACGCACCCCGTGGCGCGTTTTAAGTTGCGGGATTAAGTCCCCTTGAATTCTGAGGGTCCCTGGGGCCCAACTAGCCCCCAGGTACCTACAGTTAGGACCACAGAGCTGAGTTGCAGAGAGGCGTTCCGAGGCCATGCACCTTTTTCACCTATCTGCAACGCAACTCTGTTGTGCTTACTGAAGGTACCTGGTGGGCTAGTTGGCCCCCAGGGTCCCTCAGGATTCAAAGGGAATTAATTCCCCAACTTAAAACGCACCACAGGGTGTGTTTGCGCACATGTCACCTGAGGCCCCGCCCCTCCCTTCACCACTGTGCAAGCGCGCCCCGTGGTGCGTTTTAAGTTGGGGGATTAGGTCACCTTGAATCCTGAGGGTCCCTGGGGCCCAACTAGCCCACTAGGTACTTCCAGTAAGCACCACAGGCCTGCGTTGCAACGCCTGTAACAAATTGTGCAGTTGTGTTTAGGTAGTGAAGAGGGTCGTGCTGGGGGTAGTGTTTTAGGGTTTAGGGTAGTGCAGTGGTGTTTGTGTAGTGTAGGGGGTCATGCTGGGGGTAGATTTAGGGTAGTGCAGTGGTGTTTGGGTAGTGTAGGGAGTCGTGCTGGGGGAGTGTTTTAGGGTTTAGGGTAGTGCAGTGGTGTTTGGGTAGTGTAGGGGTCGTGCTGGGGGTAGTGTTTTAGGGTTTAGGGTAGTGCAGTGGTGTTTGGGTAGTGTAGGGGGTCGTGCTGGGGGTAGTGATTTAGGGTAGTGCAGTGGTGTTTGGGTAGTATAGGGGGTACTGCTGGGGGTAGTGTTTTAGGGTTTAGGGTAGTGCAGTGGTGTTTGGGTAGTGTAGGGGTACTGCTGGGGGTCGTTTTTAGGGTTTAGGGTAGTGCAGTGGTGTTTGGGTAGTGTAGTGGTTCGTGCTGGGGGTAGTTTTTAGGGTTTAGGGTAGTGCAGTGGTGTTTGTGTGGTGTAGGGGTAGTGTTTTAGGGTTTAGGGTAGTGCAGTGGTGTTTGTGTAGTGTAGGAGGTCGTGTTTTAGGCTTTAGGGTAGTGCAGTGGTCTTTGGGTAGTGTAGGGAGTCGTGCGGGGGTTGTGTTTTAGGATTTAGGGTAGTGTAGGGGGTCATGAGGGGGTAGTGTTTTAGGGATTAGGGTAGTGCATTGGTGTTTGGGTAGTGTAGGGGGTCATGCGGGGGTAGTGTTTTAGGGTTTAGGGCAGTGCAGTGGTGTTTGGGTAGTGTAGGGGGTCGTGCTGGGGAGTGTTTTAGGGTTTAGGGCAGTGCAGTGGTGTTCGGGTAGTGTAGGGGGTCGTGCTGGGGGAGTGTTTTAGGGTTTAGGGCAGTGCAGTGGTGTTCGGGTAGTGTAGGGGGTCGTGCTGGGGGAGTGTTTGAGGGTTTAGGGCAGTGCAGTCGTGTTCGGGTAGTGTAGGGGTTGTGCTGGGGTAGTATTTTAGGGTTTAGGGTAGTGCAGTGGTGTTCGGGTAGTGTAGGGGTCGTGCTGGGGGTAGTGTTCTAGGGTTTAGGGCAGTGCAGTGGTGTTTGGGCAGTGTAGGGGTAATGCTGGGGTGGTGTTTTAGGGTTTAGGGCAGTGCAGTGGTGTTCGGGCAGTGTAGGGGGTCATGCTGGGGGTGGTGTTTCAGGGTTTAGGGCAGTGCAGTGGTGTTCGGGCAGTGTAGGGGTGGTGTTTCAGGGTTTAGGGCAGTGCAGTGGTGTTCGGGCAGTATAGGGGTCGTGCAGGGGTGGTGTTTCAGGGTTTAGGGCAGTGGTGTTCGGGCAGTGTAGGGGGTCGTGCTGGGGGTGGTGTTTCAGGGTTTGGGGCAGTGCAGTGGTGTTCGAGCAGTAAAGGGGGTCGTGCTGGGGGTGGTGTTTCAGGGTTTAGGGCAGTGCAGTGGTGTTCGGGCAGTGTAGGGGCGGTGCAGGGGGTGGTGTTTCAGGGTTTAGGGCAGTGCAGTGGTGTTCGGGCAGTGTAGGGGGTGGTGCAGGGGGTGGTGTTTCAGGGTTTAGGGCAGTGCAGTGGTGTTCGGGCAGTGTAGGGGGTCGTGCAGGGGGTGGTGTTTCAGGGTTTAGGGCAGTGCAGTGGTGTTCAGGCAGTGTAGGGGGTCGTGCTGGGGCTGGTGTTTCAGGGTTTAGGGCAGTACAGTGGTGTTCGGGCAGTGTAGGGGGTCATGCTGGGGCTGGTGTTTCAGGGTTTAGGGCAGTGCAGTGGTGTTCGGGCAGTGTAGGGGGTCGTGCTGGGGCTGGTGTTTCAGGGTTTAAGCAGTGCAGTGTTGTTCGGGCAGTGTAGGGGGTCTTGCTGGGGCTGGTGTTTCAGAGTCTAGGGCAGTGCAGTGGTGTTCGGGCAGTGTAGGGGTCTTGCTGGGGCTGGTGTTTCAGGGTTTAGGGCAGTGCAGTGGTATTCTGGCAGTGTAGGGGGTCGTGCTGGGGTGGTGTTTCAGGGTTTAGGGCAGAGCAATGGTGTTCAGGCAGTGTAGGGGGTTTTGCTGGAGGTGGTGTTTCAGGGTTTAGGGCAGTGCAGTGGTGTTCGTGCAGTGTAGGGGGTGGTGTTTCAGGGTTTAGGGCAGTGCAGTGGTGTTCGGGCAGTGTAGGGGGTCGTGCTGGGGGTGGTGTTTCAGGGTTTAGGGCAGTGCATTGGTGTTCCGGCAGTGTAGGAGGTCGTGCAGGGGTGGTGTTTCAGGGTTTAGGGCAGTGCAGTGGTGTTCGGGCAGTGTAGGGGGTCGTGCTGGGGGTGGTGTTTCAGGGTTTAGGGCAGTGTAGTGGTGTTCGGGCAGTGTAGGGTGTCGTGCTGAGGGGTGGTGTTTCAGGGTTTAGGGCAGTGCAGTGGTGTTCGGGCAGTGTAGGGGTCGTGCAGGGGTGGTGTTTCAGGGTTTAGGGCAGTGCAGTGGTGTTTGGGCAGTGTAGGGGTCGTGCAGGGGTGGTGTTTCAGTGTTTAGGGCAGTGCAGTGGTGTTCGGCCAGTGTAGGTGGTCTTGCTGGGGGTGGTGTTTCAGGCTTTAGTGCAGTGGTGTTCGGGCTGTGTAGGGGTCTTGCTGGGGGTGGTGTTTCAGGGTTTAGGGCAGTGCAGTGGTGTTCGGGCAGTGTAGGGGTCTTGCTGGGGCTGGTGTTTCAGGGTTTAGGGCAGTGCAGTGGTGTTCGGGCAGTGTAGGGGGTCGTGCTGGGGCTGGTGTTTGAGGGTTTAGGGTAGTGCAGTGGTGTTCGGGCAGTGTAGGGGTCGTGCTGGGGCTGGTGTTTCAGGGTTTAGGGCAGTGCAGTGGTTTTCGGGCAGTGTAGGCGGTCGTGCTGGGGCTGGTGTTTCAGGGTTTAGGTCAGTGCAGTGGTGTTCCTTCAGTGTATGGGGTTGTGCTGGGGCTGGTGTTTCAGGGTTTAGGGCAGTGCAGTGGTGTTCGGGCAGTGTAGGGGGTCGTGCTGGGGGTGGTGTTTCAGGGTTTAGGTCAGTGCAGTGGTGTTCGGGCAGTGTAGGGGGTCGTGCTGGGGCTGGTGTTTCATGGTTTAGGGCAGTGCAGTGGTGTTCGGGCAGTGTAGGGGGTCGTGCTGGGGGTGGTGTTTCAGGGTTTAGGGCAGTACAGTGGTGTTCGGGAGGTAGGGGGTCGTGCTGGGGGTGGTGTTTCAGGGTTTAGGGCAGTGCAGTGGTGTTCGGGCAGTGTAGGGGGTCGTGCTGGGGCTGGTGTTTCATGGTTTAGGGCAGTGCAGTGGTGTTCGGGCACTGTAGGGGGTCGTGCTGGGGGTGGTGTTTCAGGGTTTAGGGCAGTACAGTGGTGTTCGGGAGGTAGGGGGTCGTGCTGGGGGTGGTGTTTCAGGGTTTAGGGCAGTGCAGTGGTGTTCGGGCAGTGTAGGGGGTCGTGCTGGGGGTGGTGTTTCAGGGTTTAGGGCAGTGCAGTAGTGTTCGGGCAGTGTAGGGGATCATGCAGGGGGTGGTGTTTCAGGGTTTAGGGCAGTGCAGTGGTGATCGGGCAGTGTAGGGGGTCGTGCTGGGGTGGTGTTTCAGGGTTTAGGGCAGTGCAGTGGTGTTCGGGCAGTGTAGGGGGTCGTGCTGGGGGTGGTGTTTCAGGGTTTAGGGCAGTGCAGTGGTGTTCGGGCAGTGTAGGGGGTCGTGCTGGGGCTGGTGTTTCATGGTTTAGGGCAGTGCAGTGGTGTTCGGGCAGTGTAGGGGGTCGTGCTGGGGGTGGTGTTTCAGGGTTTAGGGCAGTACAGTGGTGTTCGGGCAGTGTAGGGGGTCGTGCTGGGGGTGGTGTTTCAGGGTTTAGGGCAGTGCAGTGGTGTTCGGGCAGTGTAGGGGGTCGTGCTGGGGGTGGTGTTTCAGGGTTCAGGGGCAGTGGTGTTCGGGCAGTGTAGGGGTCTTGCTGGGGGTCAATGTTTCAGGGTTTAGGGCAGTGCAGTGGTGTTCGGGCAGTGTAGGGGTCTTGCTGGGGGTAGTGTTTCAGGGTTTAGGGCAGTGCAGTGGTGTTCGTGCAGTGTAGGGGGTCGTGCTGGGGATGGTGTTTCAGGGTTTAGGGCAGTGCAGTAGTGTTCGGGCAGTGTAGGGGGTCGTGCAGGGAGTGGTGTTTCAGGGTTTAGGGCAGTGCAGTGGTGTTCGGGCAGTGTAGGGGTCGTGCTGGTGGTGGTGTTTCAGGGTTTAGGGCAGTGCAGTGGTGTTCGGGCAGTGTAGGGGGTCATGCTGGGGGTGGTGTTTCAGGGTTTAGGGCAGTGGTGTTCGGGCAGTGTAGGGGGTCTTGCTGGGGGTGATGTTTCAGGGTTTAGGGCAGTGCAGTGGTGTTCGGGCAGTGTAGGAGGTCTTGCTGGGGGTAGTGTTTCAGGGTTTAGGGCAGTGCAGTGGTGTTCGGGCAGTTTAGGGGGCGTGCTGGGGGTGGTGTTTCAGGGTTTAGGGCAGTGCAGTGGTGTTCGGGCAGTGTAGGGGGTCGTGAAGGGGTGGTGTTTTAGGGTTTAGGGCAGTGCAGTGGTGTTCGGGCAGTGTAGGGGGTCGTGCTGGGGTTGGTGTTTCAGGGTTTAGGGCAGTGCAGTGGTGTTCGGGCAGTGTAGGGGTCGTGCAGGGGCTGGTGTTTCAGGGTTTAGGGCAGTGCAGTGGTGTTCGGGCAGTGTAGGGGGTCGTGCTGGGGGTAGTGTTTTAGGGTTTAGGGTAGTGCAGTGGTGCTTGTGTAGTGTAGGGGGTCGTGCTGGGGGTAGTGTTTTAGGGTTTAGGGTAGTGCAGTGGTGTTTGTGTAGTGTAGGGGGTCATGTTTTAGGGTAGTGCAGTGGTGTTTGGGTAGTGTAGGGGTCGTGCTGGGGGTAGTGTTTAGGGTTTAAGGTAGTGCAGTGGTGTTTGTGTAGTGTAGGGGGTCGTGCTGGGGTAGTGTTTTAGGGTTTAGGGTAGTGCAGTGGTGCTTGTGTAGTGAAGGGGTCGTGCTGGGGGTAGTGTTTTAGGGTTTAGGGTAGTGCAGTGGTGTTTGTGTAGTGTAGGGGGTCATGTTTTAGGGTAGTGCAGTGGTGTTTGGGTAGTGTAGGGGGTCGTGCTGGGGGTAGTGGTTTCAGGATTTAGGTTAGTGCAGTGGTGTTGGGGTAGTGTTTTAGGGTTTAGGGTAGTGCAGTGGTGTTTGTGTAGTGTAGGGGTCATGCTGGGGTAGTGTTTTAGGGTTTAGGATAGTGCAGTGGTGCTTGTGTAGTGTAGGGGTCGTGCTGGGGTAGTGTTTTAGGGTTTAGGGTAGTGCAGTGGTGTTTTTGTAGTGTAGGGGGTCATGTTTTAAGATGCAACGCTCCAATACCTGACCAGTCTGCACTACATAAAACTGCAAAAAAACTAAAAATAAAAAGTGTTTTGCACACTTTTGTCATTGGGCTATATGTGGCCTACATCTGGGTAATATTTGTGCTACATTTGGGCTCTTTTTCACTGGTGGCCATCTTGGAAGACTTCTTTGTTATGAAGTTTCCTAATTTCCTCATTTACTGCAGTCTCCTCAGTAGGAAATGCTTTCAGTTTTTACTTTGATTCCATCAAGAAGGCATTCAGATGTGTCACACATTTGCCATAAATTCAGAATGTTAGCACTCTAGTTGTTCATTAGATCACTGTAGTAAAGCTACTGCTCACCAAGGAGTTAACTGGAAGTCTACTGCTGGTATTGAAAGTGATTGTTTCAGTCTGCATGTCAGAATATTCTAATGAAATAGAAGAGTATTTGAGATCTCACTTAAAACATGCACTAAATTTTCTTTTTGCAGCACTAACCATAATTTCTATGGCAAAATGAACCCCCTCATTTTGTTCCTTTTTAAATTAAATGTTTTAAGTGTTACCAGTTTATTCCAATCAAGATGGCTTCAGGTGTGCCATACTTTTGTCATAAGTAAGTCTGTTAGCACTCTAGTTGTTCTTTAGAACACTCTGGGAAGCTGCAGTAGAACACAAAGGCATCAACTGACAGGCTGCTCCTGTTGAAATATAACAGGAAGATATTTGAGATCTCACTTAAAACATGTCCTAATTTTTCTTTCTACAGCACTAACCATAATTTCTATGGCAAAATGAACCCCCTCAATTTGTTCCTTTTTAAATTAAATGTTTTAAGTGTTACCAGTTTATTCCAATCAAGATGGCTTCAGGTGTGCCATACGTTTGTCATAAGTAAGGCTGTTAGCACTCTAGTTGTTCTTTAGAACACTCTGGGAAGCTGCAGTAGAACACAAAGGAATCAACTGACAGTCTCTGCCCTTGTTGGATGTACATGTTTTACTGAGAATGTCAGACTTCATTCTCACATGACTGAGAAAGATAATATGAATTTACAGAAAATATGCTCTCATTTTAGCTTCTGGAGCACCTTCCAAAACTCTATGGGACAAGCATGTGAAAATAGTATTCTCTCAAACATGATTCATTGTATCCCAGCAGAAGGTTTTTCACAGGGTAAAATCACCTTAGAACACACCACAATTCCTGAAATTAGTATGGTACCATCAACAAATGAATTCTAATGTAACTAAAGTCTGTTATCACCCTTTATAGTTCTCCTTTTGGTAACCCTCAAAATCTTCGATTCACTACAATGCATTTCAAAGGGGTACTATCATTTATATTGGTCCCAAGATGGCTGCCAACAATTCCAGGATGAAGTGCTGACAGCCAATCAGATCTCACGAAGACATGTGTGTTTAGGCTCCGCCCAGATATATATGTGTTTTTACTTTTGATTTTCTCCGCAACTACTGAACGGATTTACACCATTTAACAAAAAGGGTTCTTTCTGAACCAAGAACTACCTCTTTGCCAAATTTTGTGTAATTCCGTTCAGCAGTTCGGGCTGTAGCCGTGGCTAAAGTTTCTTATGGGAAAATGAATGGGGAAAACACGCTTTGGGACCCCCTTTTTCTCGGCCCACGCTTGATGAATCACCCCGAAACTTTCAGGGTAGGAGCGGACCGGAGCGGGCCATAAAGTTTGAAAATTTCGCGAAGATCCGTCAACAGACGCAAGAGTTATTTCAAATAGAATGTTGCGGATTTCCTATGGAAAATAGGTCCTAACTATAACTATCTACTGGCGACCGCCAGTAGATAATATATTTATATATATATCACTGAAAAAACCATAGGTTTTAGGGACAGTTTTAGTTACTTGGACATTGCACTCGTACAAAACCCGTGAAATTCCCCGTTATAGTTAGTTCAGCTAACTATAACTCGCGCCCGCAATGCACTGCTGATGACGTCACATATTACATCACTCATGACATGGTCAGTGACATCACTGATGACATCACTGATGACATCTCAAATGACATCACTGATGACATCATCCAGTGACTGTGTTTCTGTAAAGTTTAAATATTTTTAATATATATAGGAAAAGACGTATTGAAGAATGAGTGGGTGTGCAAGTGTCTGTATGGATGATTTAGTAGGTGCGTGACTGACTCTATAAGTGAGTGATTTAACGTATCTTACTGAATGCATGGGTTAGTGACTAAACTGGGTGAATGTCTGTATCCGTCTGTCTGTTGCTGTGTAAGTGGCTGCATGTGTTTGTGAATAGCTAAATGAGTGTCTATATGAGTTATTGAATGCTTGTCTGAGTATCTGTATGGGTGCCTGAGTGTTTGTGTGGGAGGGGTGTGTGCAACTCTGTGCATAGATGTGTGAGTGGGTGATTCACTGGGTGGATGGTTTCAAGAGTGCATCTGTGATAGACTGTATGGGTGGGTAAGTGTGTGTAAGAGTGTGTTAGTGAGTGAATGTATGTCCCAGTGGTACATGTGTGAGTAACTACATATGTGAAAGGCAGTATATATGTGTGTTGGAGTATATAAATAGCTATAAGCAAGAGTGAGTGATTGTGATAGTGGCTGTATGGATGAGTGTGTGCTTGTATCTGTGATTGTATAAGAGCGTAACAATGTGCTACTATTTGTATGAGTAAGTGAGCTGGTGTGTGTATAACTGTATAGGTGAGTAAATGGCAGTGTGTTTAATTATTTGCATGACTGACTAGGTGTGTGAGTATCTCTATGGATGAGTGGCGTTGTTTGAGTGTCTATATAGGAGTAAGAGTGCATATGATAGTCCTGTACTGAGTGACCGTAAGTATGAGTGACTGTACGGGTGAGTGAGTGGATGTGTGTGTGTAGACCTAAGAATCAGTGAGTGGGTATGTAGTTATTGGTGTTGGAGTGTCTATGGTTTTGCGAATGGCAGTCTGTAATTTAGAGTGGGTGTATCAAAGGTTATATTAGGGTGTGAGGAGGTGCATCAGATTATCACGTGGATGATGTCATCAGTGATGTCATTTGAGATGTCATCAGTGATGTCATCAGTGATGTCACTGACCATGTCATGAGTGATGTAATATGTGACGTCATCAGCAGTGCATTGCGGGTGCGAGTTATAGTTAGCTGAACTAACTATAACGGGGAATTTCACGGGTTTTGTACGAGTGCAATGTCCAAGTAACTAAAACTGTCCCTAAAACCTATGGTTTTTTCAGTGAATTTCAAAGGTTTTTTAAATGCTAATTTGTAACTATAACGTGTCTGAAACCTATGGTTTTTTCAGTGAATTTCAAAGGTTTTTAAATGCTAATTTCTAACTATAACGTGCCTGAAACCTACGGTTTTTTCAGTGAATTTCAAAGGTTTTGTAAATGACAATTTTTAAATGTATTAATTGTTATATTAATTTTTTTCATACTGATTTACTACATTTTTAGAAACAATTATTTTTTACATATTTTATTTTTTAAATTACATTGTAATTACATTATACATTACATTACAAAAATACTTTCTCAGAATGAATTACTTTAGTTTAAATACTTTGCACATAGGCAATAGACTTTTAAGTACAGTAGTTACAGTTGTTGCAATGGGCAACACATTTTCAAACAATGCAACATTCAGCTCAATGTGAATTTCTAGTTAAATGCAATTAGTTACTTTATGGATTACTTTTCTAACCACAGGACTGGATCCTAGATTCAGTTCTGGTACATCTCCTGTAAACAGTTGAGTAAAAGCGTTTTGGTTACAGTCGTGATTTTTAAGGAATATTATTGTATTTTAAAAGTTGACACTTAGAAACTTTTCTCATAGAATCACCAATGTTATCCTATGGAAGGAAATTCACTTAGCAGGTAAAAACTGTTATCGTTACTTTTTCTTACTCAGTGTTGGATCCTGGATCCAGCACTGGTGCATCTCCTGTAAACAGTTGAAAAATGCGTTTAAGTCATACAGGCGATTTTTAAGGAATATTTGTAGTTTGTGAAAATCAACACTTTGAAACTTTTTGCTGAAAACCAGTCAATCTTAGCCTATGAAGGAAATTCAAGTTACCGGTAAGTACGGTTAAAATTACTTTTGAGGATCAGTACTGGGCTGAAAGATGCAGCACTGAGGTCTCTCCTGATAACAGGTGAGTAAATCAGAATTCGTATTTCGGCTGATTTTAGAGGAATATTTTAAAGTTCCAAAACTCCACACTTAGAAGAATTTCCAAGTGAAACCAGTCAATGTTAGCCTATGAAGGAAATTCAAGTTACCGGTAAGTACGGTTAAAATTACTTTTCAGGACCAGTACTGGGCTGAAAGATGCAGCACTGAGGTCTCTCCTGATAACAGGTGAGTAAATCGGAATTCGTATTTCGGCTGATTTTAGAGGAATATTTTAAAGTTCCAAAACTCCACACTTAGAAGAATTTCCAAGTGAAACCAGTCAATGTTAGCCTATGGAAGGAAATTCAAGTTACTGGTAAGTACGGTTAAAATTACTTTTCAGGACCAGTACTGGGCTGAAAGATACAGCACTGAGGTCTCTCCTTATAACAGGTGAGTAAATCGGAATTCGTATTTCGGCTGATTTTAGAGGAATATTTTAAAGTTCCAAAACTCCACACTTAGAAGAATTTCCAAGTGAAACCAGTCAATGTTAGCCTATGGAAGGAAATTCAAGTTACTGGTAAGTATGGTTAGAATTACTTTTCAGGACCAGTACTGGGCTGAAAGATACAGCACTGAGGTCTCTCCTGATAACAGGTGAGTAAATCGGAATCGTATTTCGGCTGATTTTAGAGGAATATTTGCACAATGGTGAAGGGAGGGGCGGGGCCTGAGGTTACATCTGTGCAAACGCGCCCCGTGGCGCGTTTTAAGTTGGATTAAGTCCCCTTGAATCCTGAGGGTCCCTAGGGGCCAACTAGCCCACCAGGAACCTCCAATATGCGCCAGGGGCTGCGTTGCAGAGACGTGTAGAGAGGCCACACCCCTTTACACCTCTCTGCAACGCAGCTCTGTGGCGCTTTCTGGATGTACCTGTTGGGCTAGTTGGCCTCAGGGACCTCAGGATTGAAGGATTTAATTCCCATCTTAAAACGCGCCACGGGCCTGTTTGCACACATGTCACCTGAAGCCCCGCCCCTCCCTTCACCACTGTGCAAACGCGCCCGTGGCCGTTTTAAGTTGGGGGATTAAGTCCCCTTGAATCCTGAGGGTCCCCGGAGTCCAACTAGCCCACCATATACCTCCAAAAAGCGCCACAGAGCTGCGTTGCAGAGAGGTGTAAAAAGGGGTGACCGCTCAGCCCTCCACAGGGCTTGGTCGCCCCACTCACTGCTGCCGCTCCTGCCTGCCTTGCCGCCTCCTGCCTGGAGATTCCTTCGCTCGCTGCCCGCTGCTCCTGGGACTTTCCCACTGCTCCTGGGACTTTCCCGCTGCCCGCTGCTCCTGGGACTTTCCCACTGCTCCTGGGACTTTCCCGCTGCCCGCTGCTCCTGGGACTTCCCGCCACTGCCTCCCTGCGGCCCCGCCCCCGTGATTCCATTCGCCGCCCCGCTCCCGCCACCCAGCTGCTCCTCCCTCCCGGCTCCTTACTTAAGGGGACCGTAGGGGACCACAGAGTGTGACCGCTCAGCCCTCCACAGGGCTTGGTCGCCCCACTCACTGCTGCCGCTCCTGCCTGCCTTGCCGCCTCCTGCCTGGAGATTCCTTCGCTCGCTGCCCGCTGCTCCTGGGACTTTCCCACTGCTCCTGGGACTTTCCCGCTGCCCGCTGCTCCTGGGACTTTCCCACTGCTCCTGGGACTTTCCCGCTGCCCGCTGCTCCTGGGACTTCCCGCCACTGCCTCCCTGCGGCCCCGCCCCCGTGATTCCATTCGCCGCCCCGCTCCCGCCACCCAGCTGCTCCTCCCTCCCGGCTCCTTACTTAAGGGGACCGTAGGGGACCACAGAGTGTGACCGCTCAGCCCTCCACAGGGCTTGGTCGCCCCACTCACTGCTGCCGCTCCTGCCTGCCTTGCCGCCTCCTGCCTGGAGATTCCTTCGCTCGCTGCCCGCTGCTCCTGGGACTTTCCCACTGCTCCTGGGACTTTCCCGCTGCCCGCTGCTCCTGGGACTTTCCCACTGCTCCTGGGACTTTCCCGCTGCCCGCTGCTCCTGGGACTTCCCGCCACTGCCTCCCTGCGGCCCCGCCCCCGTGATTCCATTCGCCGCCCCGCTCCCGCCACCCAGCTGCTCCTCCCTCCAGGCTCCTTACTTATGACGCCCCCTGAGCGACCGCGCAGCGGCCGCGCGCAGCGGGAGCACCGACGGAGCGCCGAAGGTGCGCCAAGGTAAGCCCGTCTGCGCCCGTCCGCGCCTGGCCCGCGCCCAGCGCCAGGACCCCTGGATCCCACCAATGCAACACTACTCGACGGACCTACGACGCCGCCACCCTCACCGCACTCAATGCCGGCCGGAACCCTGCCTGCTACCGAGCCTCACCGAGACGCACCCACGGACCCTTCACCTGCCAAGCCTGCCGATTCACCTGCCCCCGGACGTGCACCACCTCCGCCAAGTCGAGCACCAGCAGCAACCACCTGAAATGCATCCTGTTGAACACCCGCTCCGTCCACAGGCACGCCGTGGAACTCTGGGACCTGCTCGACGCAACAGCACCGGACGTCGCCTTCCTCACCGAAACCTGGATGAACGCCTCCTCAGCGCCCGACATCGCCATAGCCATCCCGGACGGATACAAGATCACCCGGAAGGACCGCGTCAACCAGACGGGAGGAGGCATCGCCATCGTACACAAGAACACCATCCGCATCTCGACTAACTCCGACGAGACCTTCACCGCCGCCGAACACCTACACTTCCAGATACACACTGACCCCAAGACCACCCTCCGAGGCACCCTCATCTACAGACCCCCGGGACCACGCACACTATTCAGCGAAGACATCGCAGACTTCATCAGCCCGCACGCCATGCCCTCCGCCGACTACATCCTCCTAGGGGACCTCAACTTCCACCTGGAGAACAACAACGACAGAAACACCACCGCCCTGCTGGACAACCTCGCCAACCTCGGACTCAAGCAACTGGTGAACACGCCCACCCACTACGCCGGCCACACGCTTGACCCCGTCTTCTCTTCCAGCAAGCACATCTCCTTCAGCCACGCCACCGGACTCCACTGGACCGACCACAGCTGCGTCCACTTCAGCTTCAGAAAGACTGCGACCCACCACCACCCGCAACAGGCTCCCCGCCGGAGCTGGAGCAAGATCACCGCCGAGCAGCTCACCGCCTCCCTCAGCCAGAACACACCCACCAACACAACGGACCCAAACGAAGCAGCCAGCAACCTCGCCAAGTGGCTGACCGCCTGCGCCGACGACCTCGCACCACTAAAAACCCTCCCAGCAGACCCGGAAGCAAGAAAACCCCTTGGTTCACCAACGAACTCAAGGAATCCAAGAAGAACTGCCGCACTCTCGAGAAAGCCTGGCGACTCGACCAGACCACAGACAACAGGACCGCCCTCAAGCACGCCACCCGCAAACACCACCAGCTGATCCGTGCCACCAAGAAGTCGGCACTCAAAGAACGACTGGACAACAACGCCCACGACAGCAAGGAACTTTTCAGCATCGTCAAAGAGTTCTCCAACCCCAGCGCCGGAAACAACGACATCACCCCCTCGCAAGACCTCTGCAACTCACTCGCCGCGTTCTTCCACCGCAAGATCACCGACATACATAACAGCTTCGACGCACAGACCACGCACCCTACCGCCGAACCAACGCCCGCCACCACCACCCTCTGCAACTGGACCCCGATCAGCACCGAAGACACCACCCGCACGATGAACTCCATCCACTCCGGATCACCAACCGACCCCTGCCCACACCACGTCTTCAACAAAGCCGACGCCACCATCGCACCCCATCTCCGGGACATCATCAACTCCTCCTTCCACACCGCCACCTTCCCGGAGAGCTGGAAGCACGCCGAGCTTACCGCCCTCCTGAAGAAACCAACGGCGGACCCCACCGACCTCAAGAACTACCGTCCCATCTCGCTCCTTCCGTTTCCGGCCAAAGTCATCGAGAAGACCGTCAACAGACAGCTTGCCGCCTTCCTCGAGACGAATGGATCCCTCGACCCCTCGCAGTCCGGGTTTCGGGCCAACCACAGCACCGAGACCGCCCTTATCGCAGCCACCGACGACATCAGAACCCTAACCGACAACGGGGAAACAGCAGCCCTCATCCTCTTGGACCTCTCCGCGGCGTTCGACACCGTCTGCCACCGCACCCTAGTGAAGCGCCTCAGCAACATCGGAATCCGAGAGAAAGCACTGGAATGGATCATCTCGTTCCTCGCCGGAAGAA
This sequence comes from Calotriton arnoldi, assembly GCA_963921515.1. Lineage (NCBI taxonomy): Eukaryota > Metazoa > Chordata > Amphibia > Caudata > Salamandridae > Calotriton > Calotriton arnoldi. Next base: position 86,548 of record CAWUFW010015117.1, on the reverse strand, counting down.
CCCAGAGAGTCCGCCTCCCCCGTTCAGATCCGAGGCCACCGAAGTCATCTGCGGCGTTCCACAAGGATCTTCACTCAGTCCAACCCTCTTCAACGTCTACATGAGCCCCCTCGCAGCCATCGCACGCCAACACAACCTCAACATCATCTCCTACGCCGACGACACCCAGCTGATCCTCTCCCTCACCAACGACCCCACCACCGCCAGAGCCAACCTACACGACGGGATGAGAGACGTCGCCGACTGGATGAGGAACAGCCACCTTAAACTGAACTCAGACAAGACGGAAGTCCTCATCCTGGGCTCATCACCCTCCGCCTGGGACGACTCTTGGTGGCCCCCGGCCCTGGGCACCGCGCCCAAACCAACGGACCACGCACGCAACCTGGGCTTCATCCTGGACTCCTCCCTGTCGATGACCAGACAAGTCAACGCCGTCTCATCTTCGTGCTTCAACACCCTGCGCATGCTCCGCAAGATCTTCAGATGGATCCCCACTGAAACCAGGAAGACCGTCACCCAGGCACTCGTCACCAGCCGACTGGACTATGGGAACACCCTCTACGCCGGAACCACAGCCAAACTTCAAAAAGACTCCAGCGCATCCAGAACGCCTCCGCACGACTCATCCTGGACATCCCCCGACACAGCCACATCACCGGACACCTGAAAGACCTGCACTGGCTCCCCGTCAGCAAGAGAATCACGTTCAGACTCCTCACCCACGCACACAAGGCCCTCCACGACCTGGGCCCCAAGTACCTCAACGACCGCATGACCTTCTACACGCCCACCCGCCAGCTACGATCAACCAGCCACGCCCTCGCCACCGTACCACGCATCCGCAGAGCCACCGCCGGAGGAAGATCCTTCTCCTACCTGGCAGCCAAGACCTGGAACTCCCTCCCCACTCACCTTCTGCGAACCCAGGACCATCTCTCCTTCAGGAAGCAGCTCAAGACCTGGCTGTTCGAGCAGTAACTTACCCCCTCCCCCAGCGCCTTGAGACCCTCCCGGGTGAGTAGCGCGCTCTATAAATGCCGTGATTGATTGATTGATTGATTGGGGTGTGGCCTCTCTACACGTCTCTGCAACGCAGCCCCCTGGCGCATATTGGAGGTTCCTGGTGGGCTAGTTGGCCCCCAGGGACCCCCAGTATTCAAGGGGAATTCGTTCCTCCTCTGCAAACGCGCCAGGGGCGCGTTTGCAGAGTGGTGAAGGAAGGGCGGGGCCTGCGGGCCCGATCGTTTTTTTTTTTTTTTTTTGTCCCCTGAAGTGACCCCCTTCCTTTTTCTCTTTTGGGCCCTGGGGACCCCATCCCCCAGGGCCTTACCCTTTTTTTAAATTACACAAAAAAAACGGGAAGGGGGCCGCGTGGCCTCCCTTCCTGGGCCTGTATTGGCCCCGGGACCCCATCCCCGGGGCATGGCCTCTATATTTATTATTTTGAGGGGGCAGCGTGGCCCCCTCCTCTGGCCATTTTAAGGCCCCGGGGACCCCATCTCCCGGGCGGCCTTTCCATTTTTTAAATTATTATTTTTTCCTTTTTTGGGAGGGGGCCGCGTGGCCCCCTCCCGGGCCACTACTTGCCCCGGGACCCCATCCCCCGGGCTGGCCCTCTCCGTTGGGGACTGTGGGGGGTCCCCAATCCCCCACAGTCCCGCCGGCTCCCCACGTCCCTTGGGAGCCGGCATTGCTGTTCCACATGGGGAGCAGCTGACATGCTGCCCCCATGTGGAAAGCATCGCTTTGGATATTGGAAGAGAGAGCAGGTTTCCCTGCTCTCTCTTCCAATATCCAAAGCAGCTTGCTATGGCAGGACGGGAGCCGCGAGGCTCCCGTCCTGCCATAGCAAACTACAGTGTCCCGGGGTAGGCACCCCGGGACACTGCAGGAGCCGGCCCTGGGGGGTGGTGGTCCCCAGGGCCATCAAGGGTTCCAGGAGGGGCCGCGCGGCCCCCTCCCATTCAGTACACAGCCCCGGGAGGTGGTGGTCCTCGGGCTCTGGGGTCCGTAACGGACTCCCATATTGAAATGTTTAGTGCCCCGGGAGGTGGCGGTCCCCGGGCGTGTGGGGGCTGGAGCCCCCGAAACTGGTTTTATTTTTAATTAAAAAAGCCCCGGGAGGTGGTGGTCCCGGGGCTGCGGGAGGGCTCAGAGCCCTCCCGCACCATTTTTTAAAAAGCCCGGGGGTGGCAGTCCTCGGGCTTGGGGGCCCTTGAGGCCCCCACACATTAAATTATCCCCCCACCATGCCCCCGGGACTTGGGCCACCCGAGGCCATTAACATCGAGCGCGGGAGACCGCGCTTTGATTTTTTTCGGCAGGATTCGCGCACCCTGAGCGCATCCTGCCAATTTTTTTAAAAAAAATGTTTTTTGCCCAGGGGTCCTTGTGGGACCCCTGAGCAGGCCTAGGGGTTAGGGTGTTTCTACCCTGCCCCCTTTGTGCGTTTGCGCACTTGTTTCTTTTTTTTCTCGGCGGGATACGCGCACCCTAAGCGCATCCCGCCGATTTAAAAAAAAAAATCTTTTCTGCCCAGGGGATCCTTGTGGGACCCCTGAGCAGACCTAGGGGTCAGGGTGTTTCTACCCTGCCCCCTTTGCGCTTTGCGCACTTGTTTCTGTCCCTCGGTTCTACCGAGGGACAAAATGGCTGCCAACACTTCTTGATTTGGAGTGTTGACAGCCAATTAGCATGCAGCTCGTGATCGGGAGGGTACGCGGATGCGACGCGCCCATAGATATATATGTGATTTTAATTGTGAATTTCTCAGGAACTACTGAACGGATTTACACCATTTTAGCAAAAGGCACCAGTCTGAACCAAGGGCTACCTCTTAGCCAAATTTGGGGTAATTCCGTTCAGCAGTTCGGGCTGTAGCTGCGACTAAAGATTCATATGGAAAAATGAATGGGGAAAACGTGTTTTGGGACCCCCCTTTTTTCTCGGCCCCCGCTTGACGTATCACCCCGAGACTTTCAGGGTAGGAGCGGACCGGAGCGCCCCAACAAGTTGGAAGCTTTCGCGAAGATTCATCAACCGGCGCCAACGTTATTGCAAATAGAATGTCGCGGATTTCCTATGGATAATAGGTTGTAACTATAACTATCTACTGGCGACCGCCAGTAGATAATATATATATATATATATATATATACCAGTCGGGGCAAGCAACTGCAAAATAATCTCTATTGTACAAGTAGGCAGGTGCAGTAGCATTCGCCAAATATGAAACACTAGTTCTAACAAATAAAACACTTAAGATTTAGATTCTCAGCCTCTCATATGCTGTGGACTCATTATTAAGCCCATTTTGTGAAAGTGACCCAGCATATATATTGTTGTATCTCCCTAGTTATGTCCCTGCGTGGACATGGTAACTGTTGTGCTTTCGGTTGTCCCTGCAAGGACACCGTACCACCTGTGTCGGCACTGAGCTGTCAACTGCCACCTGACAGTTGACAGCTGATGACCGACAGGTGTAGACGTTACTGCGCTCCGCCTTGCCGGAGCCTGTGTTGGTGTCATAAATAAAGAAACTGCTTGCAACCACTCCTGTGTGAAGAGTCTTTACAACGTGGCGACGAGCACCAACACAAGAACCCAACGCAAAAAGGAATATAATGAAAATAAAAAAGCTACGCCAAGAATAAATGAAAAGAAAACAAAAGCCAGCTGGCAAAATAAGAAAGAATACAGTAAGGACAATGAACCTTCAAGAAAAAAATAGTAATAGTACAGAACAAAAGAAAAGGTCAGTCAACTAAAGTAATTTAAAAGAAAGAAAATGCTGTGCGTGCTGTAACTACTGCAGGAAAAAATATAGACTGATACGGAGGAAAATACAAGATAATTTACAATACAGAAAATACGGTGTTTGAGGGAACATAAAGAGTGTCTCTGCGCGACTGAAAAGAGTAGTGTGGCAAGCTGCCATGAGCAAATTAGAGTTCCACGATGTTTAAGAAAAACCAGCTGCTCAAATAATTTCAAACGTCGTGATCACGAAAAAGTTTACCTCAAACAATAAAACCTAAAGAAGATTCAACAGAACAGGTCAATGACGGTTAAACGAACTTTTACTCACGAAGGGAAAAAGCAACCGTCATCTAGTAACCGTCATCGACATCAGGAACTTCACGTCAGACGTGGCACGCAAATGGTAACATACACAAAGAAACAATAGAAAGAAACAGTCAGCAGTCTTGCATACTGGTGACGTCACCCGCACGCTTGCGCAGCGCCATTTTGGATCTAGTGAAAATAACAGAGCAAACAGGGATAGAACACAGAAGATTTCCACCCGGATCCAGAGTCCACATGACCGGATTGGCTGCATCGTGGTACACTAAAAGGTACTGTCCACTAAAAAACAGGCATTGTATGGGAAATTACTCTGCAATAAATGCAACAAAACATTCTAAGATGAAAATAAGAACTGTGAATGTTGCCCTCGCTCAGCAGACATACAGGGGGTGAATAATATTCCTCACATATAACAGTAAACAAAGTACTTAGTGATAACATGGCATCAGGGTATGTTTGGAATTTATCACCACCAGAGACATTCTTAAGGGCAGATGGTGAACCTTCACTCAAGTGGGAAGAGTGGAGAGAATATTTCATGAACTACATCTCCACATTAGAAGACGATGATGAATTAAAACCAGAAAGGAAGTACAAAATGCTCATGCATTGTCTTGGCGCAGGAGGCATAAAAGTCTATAACACAATTAACAAAAAAATAAGAGCTGAGAATGAGGGAGATATCTTTGTAAATGCAATTGATGACCTGAATACATATTATAAGCCAACAGTATGTGTAGGAGTCGATAGACATAAATTCTTCCATAGAAAACAGGGAAAAGAAGAATCTATAGATGACTATGTTTCGGCACTAAAAAATCTAGCGATCAACTGTCGTTTTGGGGGACTACATGATGAGTTTATTAGGGACCAGATAGTCATGCAGGGTTCAAACTCAAATATACAGGACAATTTGTGGGTTAAGGGCGAATACCCCCTACAAAACATCATAGACATTGCAAGGAAAGCAGAGCTCACCGGACGCTGCGCAAAGGCAGTACTATCGGAAAACAAAGAAAAGAAAGAAGGAGAAACGGTTGGCAAGGTGACAGAGCACAAACACAACCCAAAACAAACTTGGAATAGGAAGGTAACCAAACCGACGTATAACAAATTCCAGACCAGCAACAAGGGGTGTTGCTACAGATGTGGGAGCACATCGCACATGGGTGATGACTTGAAGTGTCCAGCACGTGGAGTGAGGTGTTCTTATTGCGGTGTTTTCGGACATTTCCTCAAGGCATGTCGCAAAAGAAACACACGCTCAGTAAAAATCGTGGACGAGGAAGAAACAAACGCTCAAGACACATCTGAAGAAGATGAAGTCAACATGTTTGTGCTGAACATTGACGATGAGCAGGTGGATGAAATCAATGAAACCAATACCACTAAGACCAAGAAACCGGTATGCAACATGAATATTGGTGGAGTAGATATCAGTATTGTAGCTGATTCAGGGTCTCCCTACACTATTGTCAATAGAAGAGTCTGGGAAGAAAAGTTCAAACCCAGCATAGGTGAGCACCTAGATGAAGCTGACATCATCATAAAGTCATTCACTGGTGATCCTATAGACTTATGTGGATACAGGAAGCTCGACTTCACGTTCAAGGGAAGAGCTTCCAGTGGTAAGCTTTATGTATCTAAAGTGGGTCCTTCTGTACTTGGATGGATGGACCAAGGAAAATTGGGTATAATTCTAGACCCAGTGTTAGTGGTTTCGAACGCTGATGAATATGCCAAGGACTTATTAGGCAAATACTCAAGTGTATTTAGCGGGAAGGTGGGTGCTCTTAAAGGGTACCAACATAAAATCAGAGTCAAGCCGCATGCAATTCCGGTTGTACATAAACCCAGGAACCTGCCATTTTCAATTAGGGATGAGGTTAAAGCGCAACTTGACAAGCTTCTTGAGGATGGAATCATCGAAAGAGTGGAAGCTTCTGAGTGGATTGCGCCCTTAGTCGTCGCAAAACGTCCCAATGGCAAACTGAGGTTATGTGTGGATCTAAGAGACCTCAATGAAAACATAGTTATTGAACAGTTTCCACTCCCTAAAATAGGTGAAATGTTAGCAACAACAAAGGGTGATAAGTGGTTCTCCACAATTGACTTGAAGTCAGCTTACCACCAAGTACCCTTACATCGTGAAAGCAAAAGGCAGACCACCTTCATCACACCATGTTGTAGGGATTCTGCACACACAGAGCTATGCACAGGATAATAGGACCTCGGAATATAGTGGTGAGCCAACCATAAACCTTAGCACCTAAAACCCCAACCCGACTAGCTTAGCGTCACATTAGCAATGAGGTTACCAATGATTAGACAACCCAAAACACGGTATCTCTCTCTCAGGACTCGCAGAAGCAAGAACACCCTTTCGTTACTCACTCATACCTGTCCACAACGTGCGTAAGAAGAGACACAGTATAGTTTAAAATGTTTATTTCAACTTACGTGCTCTAAGATACAGTACACGTGTCAGTACTATCAGCATAATGCATAAGAATAATATAATCAGCATAGTTACAACTCCATAGAATACAAACGGGAAAGCATCTCATAAAGCAGTGGATATAGGGCTAAATGACCTTACCACCCTCCCCGTGCTAGAAGCTAGTATATTATAAATATAGAAGACCTCTGGGCTTTGTCTAGCGAACCCCCATACCTCAGTCTCCAGATGCAAAGACTACATCAGCAGACAATCACAGCTCTTCTCCCTGGAAAGGTTTTTCTCCAAGTGTCCCCTAAGCGGGAAAACCGCAACATTAAAAGCACACAAATTTCTCCAAGGCAGCTGTACATAGTGTTATGTCTAGGTGCGAGGGACTGGCCAAATCAGCAAGAACAAGGAGACGTTGTTTTTCGACCTTGTACATGTTGTGCAGACTGAGCCCAAAGTGAACAGGAGAAAAGGTGAGAGACAGAAAATGCAGACAGCTCTAAAATAACTTGGCAAGAGCAGAGGTCGATAGAACAACGGCTCAGAGTAACGTGCGCAAAAAGTCATCATGGCAGCCAGGCCCATGCCAACGTAGCCAGGCAGGCCACAAACCACAAGACACCCTCCCCTGGGCAGTCCATCGGCCAAGACAAAGGACGAAGACAGAGTTCAAATAGACTGAGCAGAACAGAAACGACTGTTGTGGACGCAGTCCCCATGAGAAAAAAAAATGATTGAAAGGAGAGAAAAAAATACTTATCCAGCGAGGCAGCGCGCAGAGAGCGAAGGCCGCGTTAATCCACCAGTGTGTAAGTGCAGAAAAACGCCACACCTTCCAAGAGGACATCATTGAAGTCGTCGGAAAACAGAGACGCCATCCAGTCCAACAAATCAAAGCAGCAGCAATGGTCCTCGCAGGACGGAGCATCCAAAAGCAATGCGGGACAACTTGCGTGATACTCAATATAACTTTGTTGTAGGAGATTCTGAGCAGCCGCCCAGATATCCCATTGCGCCAAAATCCCCAGTGCAGCCGCACGCCTCATGCAGCCTGCAGCGGAACAGTCCCGTTCATGGGCCTCTAAGGGACCCACCAACCGAACAAAATCCGGAACAGACAACGACGTATTGGAGAGGCAATAATCCATGGCCCAGGTGAAAGGACAGCGGATGCAAGACATCACAGGTTGCACGCAAGTGAAATACGCAAAGCGAAAAGAAAGTTTATAGGACACACTCATTGTCGCCAACGGCAGAACGCCGAACCCAGCCAGGATGCGCTCACGAAGCAGCTGGAGGCGACCTGGGTCGCGAAGGGCCCATTGGGGAGCAGCCATTGCTGAGAAAACAGACCAACAGCAGTACACCAGCCGCCAAGGCGAGGATCAATGGGAAGCCTCCAAAGACGCTGGAAAAAATCGAATGAATAAATGCCGGTATCACACCAAAATAGTTTGGAAAGTGGATACAAGGCCGGATCCCACAACCTTAAAAAAGTGTACCAGACCTTCAGTGCGAGATGCGTTAAAAATACGGTGAATTAACTCACCGAAATGTTGTGGGAGGTTGGTGTTCAAAAGGGCCTGTATTTCACTGTGGGTACTTGCCACCTGGAGAATGAATGTCTCCCGGGCGGATGTGAGCATAACCTCCTCGTTTAATAATAGCGCCTTTATTCTGCTCAATTTATTGAAATCCGCCTTCATAGTAGGAATGGAAGGCCAAATAGAATTATCTAGGATGTCGTGAGGGGGAGGAAAAAGCACATTCTTGCAGCAGACAACCCTGTGCGAAACCGTACCAATATAGGGAATGCCGGCCTGTATGCCACATGCAAAAACAACAATTGATGGACAGAATGCAGAACAATGTCATACATTCACCCCAGTACAGAGATCTGGGCCTAAATCCATTGTTTTTTTGCTCACCATGCCATTCCAGTTTGGACCCAGCCATATGCAAATCAGTCTTGACCCTGTGCCTCATGGGAACAGTCCAGCCCGAACTGCCAAGCCAGGTCCTCCCTGGATTGGAAACAAGCATCCTAGGACCGGTTTCAGCAGTTGTCGTTATTCAAAAGCAAATAGCTACCATTAGTAAGCAAAGTAAAAGTAGGAGAGATAGCAGGAACAGGAATACCCTTCAAAACACAAGCAAGATTCGGAGCAGAAACGTTGCAAGCTCCGTGCAGTTTAATATGTTTACAAACAAGGGAATGACCCACAGTTGAATCGCATGACTCCCCCGTGAGAAAAACTTCCTTGCCGTCTCTAAGGCATTTATACATGAAAGGCCGGGACCAAAGTTCATGCAGGAAGGCACTACCCAAGGGCTGGAAACGGCCCAGAGGATAATGTTTCATGCACAAGCTAAATTCAAACAAGGAAAAAGGCAAAGCGATAACCCCATGAACTAGCCACACAGCCGAATCCAATTCCGCCACAGAGAATGGTAAGGGCTCCACCTTCTCGATATGTAACAGAGTGTAAGCTGCGTCTTTCATGGACATGAACTGCTGTTTGTCAGTTAAATTAAAAGGCAGAAATAAGGCAGTGGTGTTCAAAAAATGCCAAGGAACTTTACCCAACTTAAGTGTCTGCAAAGTCCACGCAAACTGCATAACTGAACGTAATTGATTCTGACCATGGTACAACACAGAAACATCTTCTTGTACAATATCAACAACAGAGGACACAATATTCTCCAACGTGTAAATGCGGGAAGACAGGGTATTAATACTATTGTCAACAACAGCAAGCACCTTTTCCAAATTTGCTTGGTCTATTTCCCGTAGACGGGAAGCAGCTTCCATTTGCGACAGCTTCCAGAGTTCATTATAAGCTTCATAAATGAATCTCTTCGGTCGTGGACCACGAGGTCCCAATATAAAGTCGGAGAGATCAATGTTGCCTGATAGGAGGGATAGATGTTGTTTAACAGATTCTAGGGAAGAATGCTGCAACCACTGTTTACATAATTTACCAACAGAATATGTTGTGACAGTACGGGAGTCAGAAAACCTCGGATCGGGCCTATCCTGTTTATAGCCAGGGACTGAGTCGTGAAAACGCAGTTGGCATGCATTAGATGACGTGGGCCAAGCCAACCAGGGGGACTGAACAAGCGTAGACACATTAAACGAATTGTTCTGAAACAAAGCCTGCAAATTCGCAAGGGACATATTAAAGTGCAAGCTATTGTTTGTAGTGGAAGGCAGGAATGGAATCGAAGGTGCGTTTAATTGTTTGGTGGTAGCCAAACCTCAACACGTAGTCTGATAGATGGAAGCATTCAGAAACACAATTTGGGCCGGGATAAGGCAAGCACGGTGCAAGGCCTCGGTGCCCTGCACCTGCCATGGTTTTGAGCCCCAGATTGATTTCAAATCCACAGTGTCCTTCCAGTATTCATAACCACCCACAGCTAAGGCTCTCAAAAAGGAACCCGAATAAAGCAATTTGGTGTGGGTCAACATGATTTTCTGAGTGGATGGGGCATTCAATTTAAAATAATAGGACCCAGGGTTCGATCTATTAAAATCAGTGAAATATGTAAATTTATTTCTAAGAGTCTGTGAGCTACCCAGTAAAGGGTTTGGGCAATGTTCCCATTGGGTGTATGCGAAAGAACCACGTGAGTGCACTTGGTTTATGGACAAAATGGTTGCCCCAATGCTGGTAGCAATACAAATCGGCATAATTCGCAGAATTCATATACAAATCCTCAGCATTAAAGGAAGCATAATATTTTAAATCAGCAAACAATGCTTCAACAGCATGCACATCCCAATCGTCAGAATGAATATTACTTTTACTACATCACCCATCGAAACTCGAAGGACATTTGGCACATTAATAATTTCAGTCGGTCCATGAATTTGAAAATTTACCGCATCCCATACGATGCCATCAGCAACTGGAAACGCTGAAATGTTCACAAATGTGTGGTCACGCTTCGTGATGTGAGATGAGGAATGTGGAGCCAAAGTTCCAGCGACACTGTTCACAGCAGAGCGATCGGGTAAATAGTGACCATTTATGAGCAGAAAAAACACCGTGACAAAGCCAATTGACATGAACAAAAAAACGAGGAACAGCACCAACCAGATGTATGTCCAGGGGGGAATCAAAAAATTGTCTCTGAACCAGGATACAAAAATACTGAACTTAGACGGGACAATTGACGAGGTGGAATCCGAGTCAAAGGAATAACGTGTTGGGCTCAGTGGCGTTGTTGGTAGGTGTGCCACAGATTCGGTATCGGGATAGGTATACTCATTCTCGTCGATGAAGGGAGAGACATGGGGTTCGAGTATACTTTCAGGCAAATCAACCATCTCAATTGCAACATCAGTGACCGTTCGGGCAGGAGGGCCACGAACACAAGTCCGGTAAATGGCAGGACAAGAGACCGCTGGTGTAACTCTATTCAGGATCGGCCAGATGTTGTAGCTTGACATTTTCCACTGAGATGTATCTGTTCTCCTTGCGACCAGGAAGCGGTGGTAAGATGACTGTACGTGTTCCCTTCAAGCCCAGGACTGGAACCGGTGCACGATAAGAAGGGCCGAATTCTTTCTTGTTCTCCACCTTCTCTCGAACAAGGTCGCCAATCTTCGGAAGCCAGCCAGCAACCGGAATCTGCAGCGCAGTGTCTGTGGCTGAAGGTAAATGTGCGATTGCAAGTTTGTCTCGGGCTTCTTGTAAGTCCTGTAACATAGTAGAATGGTTATCTACATCAAACTTGGCGGATTGCGCCGCCATGTCTAGACCATCAAGGTCAGGCACAAACATTCTAATGCCAAAGAGCATTTCGTATGGGGTCCGCCCACCCAGAGGTCTTCTCGGGAGATTATTAAGTGCACGTTGTACAGTATACAAGTGGGCCAGCCAGTTCCTGCCAGTACCTAAGACTCTAGCTGTCAAGGATTGCTTTAAGTCACAGTTCATTCGTTCAACGATCGAGTTGCCCTCAGGCCGATACGGAGACGAAAATTTCACCCGCACCCCCAGTGAACCCATTGCGTTCTTGTAAGCCTTAGAGGCAAACGCTGGACCTTGGTCAGAATGGAAGGTGCCACAAGTGAAAATTCCCACAAAGACACGCAAATCCCTGATGACATTTCGAGCGTCAGCACTCCGTTGTGGCCAGACCCAGATGAAACGTGTGCACGAGTCCACTGCCACTAAGATATATTTATAGGCAGTGTCTGAAGAAAATGGACCCCAGTGATCCAGGTAAACACACCCAAAGGGTCTGTTAGAAATGCAGAGCGGGGTTTGTGGTGGCCGTGTAACCGTGGAAGGCTTAATCTGTTGACAAACGTCACAAGAAAGCACATAAGTACGGGTGTCTTTGTATAAACCACGCCACCAGTAACGCTGCTGCAAAATGGAAACGGTCGCAGACACTCCAGCATGAGCCGAAGCCATACCTTCGTGTGCTGCCGTTATCAAGGAAAGTCTGCGGTCCGCGTTGGGGATCAGCCGATCACCAACGTTGGGTATTGTTACATAGGGAGCCTGTTCGGGACCTAACTGATAAGAATATTTGGAAGGAAAACCCCTAGGGTAATTAGCACCTTCCTTTGTTGCAGCGATAGCTGCTAGAATGTCAGTATCAATTTTAGACATGGATCTAGTAACCGCTGCGACTGAACACGTGACTACTGCCGATCTGGCAGCTTCGTCTGCCAGACCGTTACCAACAGCGTGTGCGCCCACCCGCTGATGGCCAAGGGTGTGAACCACCTGTGTGAGTGGCAGACGTTGTCTCAATTCTGCCACTCGAACCCAAAGCATTTTATGCTTAATTGTGCTACCTTTAGCGTCCCTATAGTCGTTTTGCGACCAGAAGAACAGATTGTCATTGTAAGATTGAACACAGTAATAAGAATCGCATACAATGAGAGTGGTCACATCCGGAGTAGCGAACTCAAGCGCAAGCACCAATGCGCGCAGCTCGGCCAATTGTGCAGTACTGTCCCCGAGTGCCTGAGTGTGCACTACAGTAGATTTGAACTTTCCGTTCACAAAGGTACCTGCAACAATAGCACATGCGGCCGAATAAACATGCTTGGACCCCGTGGCCGGTTGTGCCGAACCATCGGTGTAGATCACACAGTCGTAATCCTCAAGCGGCAGCAATGACAGAGGAGGAGGATGAACGAATTCATACTGCAAAAACTCCTGAGTCTGCAGAGAAGAATCGAAAATGAAAGTGACATCCGGAGACGTCAAAGATGTTGCCCATTGAATCCAATGGGGGTGCAAAGCTTTAGAGTTCGGTAGACTTGCCTTTGTCACTGCCTCTAGGGCAGGATATGGTGTTACCACCAGAATGCGTTTTCCCTGTGCCAGTGCGCGCTCCTTTAGAATCGCCATCTGCACTGCAGTCAGAACTTTCTCCACAGATGAAAAGCGCATTTCTGCGGAAGTGTAAAGATGTGACTTGTACGTGATCGGAACTGTGTCACCTTCGTTAAAGGTTAAGTACGTGAAACCCACTGCCCCCGGAATTATTCTAATCACCAGGTTTGTGTGGTTATCACGCGTCAAGAGGTATTTAGACTCAAGAAGGTCTGTCTGCAAAGACTGCAGAATGGAGGTATGCTCCGGAAGCCAGCAAGACTTCGAAAAGTTAGGTTGTATCAAGGCATACAGTGGCTTGATACGCTGGGCTTATTCAGGAATGTAAGTACGCCCAAAGTTCAGAAAACCCAGCAAAGACTGGAGTTTTTTCAGAGTAGTTGGAGGGCACAAAAGTGCACATTTCTCCAGGAAATGGGGGGCTAAGCCCTTACCTTCATTGTTGAGCTAGTAGCCCAAGAACAAAATGGTAAATTCGGCAATGTGAGATTTGGCAAAGTTAAACTTGTAACCTTTAACCGCAAATTCTAGAATAATACGGTCTACTCGGGAGAGATGCGGAAATAATTTGTCGTCCGTCAGATAAATATCATCAACGTACGAACATGCATCTTGGTCAATGCCGTCTAACAAAGAGACAACACGGGCGGCGAATACGCCGGGACTGTTCTTATAGCCCATAGGTAAACGCCTGAATTTGAATAATTTACCACCGGAGGTAAAAGCGCTCCATTGGCTACTCTCTGGGGCTAAGTTGTGCGTGTAGAATCCATTGGAGAGGTCAAGTGTCGTTTTATATTTTTTACGAACAAGACTGTCTACAAGCGCAGAACTGTGAGTATTTTGCACCGCAAAGGTCCGACAATGGGAGTTCAAATGCCGGTAATCCAAAACTAAGCGGTACGATCCATCGGGTTTAGAAACCGCGAATAGGGGATTTTTCATTGGTGATACACAGGTTTCGATTACTCCCTGATATTCTAACTGAGTCAGAATTTCGGAAACGGGGCCTTTGGCTTCCCGTTTTATTGGATATTGGGGTTGTGGCTGGGGAAGGGACCGCAAAGGTATTTCATGGGGGGGAGAATCTTCATCCCAGCCCACGTGATTGCGGGATAACGCCGGGGCCAGGGACACAGCCCACTCAGCTGCAAGAGCCTCCGCTTTGTCCTTTGGGACATGTCGAGAAAAGCTTGGAAGGATTACCTCCTCCCCTTTACGCGCAGCAAGTACGAATGGGGGTGGCCAATCCGCCTCCGCTAACAAAATGTCGTACGAAGAGGTCAGATTTTCCCAAAAAAATCCCTTTAATTACACGCTGTATATCACCTTCAATTTGAATGACAATATTAAATAGTCTGTCAGGGGGTGCCACTCTGGTGTCAGCTGTCTCAACAGTAATGAATGTATCAATTGCTGTCGCCTCCACATGAGGACGTAGCGCCTCCCGCACTATGGTAACTTCCGTGGCGCTGTCTAGGAGGGTCACTGCCCACGTCCAATTCAGGAGCCTCGTTCTCACCGTCTGTGGCATATCTCGCTGTTACAGCGGCAACTTTCTTCTTCTGAAATTGTGGGCGAGAACGTTGAAAGTCTTCTGCTTGCCCTCTGACCTGTTGTCGAGGTTGGTCTCATCCCTGGGGAGCCTCTCGACCCCTTCCTCTATCCTGGCGCTCTCCTCCACCGGCTTGCGAAGTTGTCCGTGCCTGTGAAGAACGAGGAGAACGCGCATCAGGAATCTGAAACCTATCCGGAGATTTAATTCTCGCCCTATCGCGCAAATCATAAGTGCGTTCAGAAGAGACGGAAACCGGGGATGCGCCTCTCGACCCCGGCCTCTTTGTTGCTTACCCTGTTTTTTCAACCTCCAGCTCTTTTAGTGAAGACTGGTTTCTCATCTTTCTCAGATTGAGTTTTTGGTTGTTGTTGTTGTTGCGATTGTGTTTGCTGTTTAGCAAAAGGCTTAACTCCTAGGCTATTTCTGCCAATAGTTTTGTAAGCCTGGGCAATAATTTTTGGTAATTCGCGCGGTTTGTCCGGTTCTGGGACCAAAGCCAAAGCATTAGCTACTTGAAAGTTTACTGCATCGCCCTTGACATTCGCAAGGATTAACTCAGCTACTACGTCGAACACTCCCACCAGTCTCATCCCTAATTCCACAGCCGCTTCAGGGCCATGCTCATCCTGCACGCGTTTAATTACAGAGGGGAGAACCGTCATGGAAGGAGTGCCGAAACACTTCGCATATACTGCTGCGAATACCCTACCCCAGTTGTTGCATGCTGCCAACTCGGGGATTAAGTCTTTTGGCAAACTAATCATAAGAATTCTGTGTTTTTCCACGGGAGATGTGTTTGGAAAAACTGCCTCCAGCTGGTCAAATTTCTCTGCAAGCCAATAAGGAAAATCATCCTTATTTTGGGGGCGCTTGCCCATCACCGAATTCACCATGACAGGACTTATGGTCACTCCGCCTGCACCAGCTGGATGGCCCGCAACTCCAGGTGGGGCTCCCTGGATGTTGCCTGTAACATACTGCACTAAGGCTCGATGCACTCGCACTAAAGCCGAATACATGTTGTGCAGTTCCGCGACTGTTACCGTCATATATCGCGGATGTGGGGTATACCCGGCCAAAACAAGCCACGTGGCCCCATCAATAGATAAGGGGCCTAAACGAACCGCGATAACCGGTTGGGGGAGGGCGCCATCAAACCAAACACGGTGCTGCCACGCCGTGAGCGGTACTTCAAGATTCCTATAAGGTCTATAGACAGCAGGAACCGCGGTGGCGTCAAATGCATGGAACAAATTATCGTTCGCGTCCACCGCTGGAAAGGTGACCCAAGAGTAGAACACCTCAAAGTGGAAAGCTGGATCGGCTTGTACCACAAAGATCAAATCGACACCCGCGTCAGGCACTCCATACACTGTCAAGTGAGCCCGGAGCGATGCGCGGCTATGTGCTGCAATTTGAACAGCCATTTGAGGCTAGAAGTAGTCGACAATCTAAGGCAGCACAAATAGGGTTTTAGTTAAGAAACCTTTTAACAACTTCAAGCTTGAAAGTACCTATAAAAACGTCAATATAGGAGGTATCACCGTCACACACGCTTCCGGAAGCGTCTGTGAGGGGTATTGTGGACAAGCACAAGTACTACTCAAGCGTCTCGCAGATAAGCCCACTCGTTGGTCGCGCCATGTTGTAGGGATTCTGCACACACAGAGCTATGCACAGGATAATAGGACCTCGGAATATAGTGGTGAGCCAACCATAAACCTTAGCACCTAAAACCCCAACCCGACTAGCTTAGCGTCACATTAGCAACGAGGTTACCAATGATTAGACAACCCAGAACACAGTATCTCTCTCTCAGGACTCGCAGAAGCAAGAACACCCTTTCGTTACTCACTCATACCTGTCCACAACGTGCGTAAGAAGAGACACAGTATAGTTTAAAATGTTTATTTCAACTTACGTGCTCTAAGATACAGTACACGTGTCAGTACTATCAGCATAATGCATAAGAATAATATAATCAGCATAGTTACAACTCCATAGAATACAAACGGGGAAAGCATCTCATAAAGCAGTGGATATAGGGCTAAATGACCTTACCACCCTCCCCGTGCTAGAAGCTAGTATATTATAAATATAGAAGACCTCTGGGCTTTGTCTAGCGAACCCCATACCTCAGTCTCCAGATGCAAAGACTACATCAGCAGACAATCACAGCTCTTCTCCCTGGAAAGGTTTTCTCCAAGTGTCCCCTAAGCGGGAAAACCGCAACATTAAAAGCACACAAATTTCTCCAAGGCAGCTGTACATAGTGTTATGTCTAGGTGCGAGGGACTGGCCAAATCAGCAAGAACAAGGAGACGTTGTTTTTCGACCTTGTACATGTTGTGCAGACTGAGCCCAAAGTGAACAGGAGAAAAGGTGAGAGACAGAAAATGCAGACAGCTCTAAAATAACTTGGCAAGAGCAGAGGTCGATAGAACAACGGCTCAGAGTAACGTGCGCAAAAAGTCATCATGGCAGCCAGGCCCATGCCAACGTAGCCAGGCAGGCCACAAACCACAAGACAACCATTTGGGTGTTTCCAGTTCACCAGGGTACCCTTTGGGATAGCCTCAGCCGCGGCTATGTTCCAGAGACTAATGAACAACATCTTTGAGGAAGTGCCTGGAATACTTTTGTTTCAGGACTATATCCTGGTAATGGGAAAAACCAGAGAAGAACACGACATTAGGGTCAACAAAGTCTTAGAAATCCTGGAGAAGAAAGGTTTGACCGCCGAGCATGGAAAGTGCAAATTTGCATGTAAATCTGTGACGTATCTTGGTCACGAAGTCACGGGTGATGGTATCAGTCCCAAAAAAGAACTTATACAGGCTATCAAAAGCGCCCCAGAACCCAAAAACAAGGATGAACTGTGATCCTTCCTGGGACTAGTGGAATTTTACTCGAAGTTCATCAAAAACTTTTCACAGAAAACTTATGTTTTACGCCAGTTGCTCAAACCGAAAAGTAAATTTGAGTGGACAGAGGAGTGCAATCTTGTCTTCGATACCCTCAAAGGAGAAATGTGTACAGTCTTGCCCCTACAGGGCTTCGACCCTAAATTGGAGAACTGTGTAACTACAGACGCAAGTTCAAGGGGTTTAGGTGCAGTACTAACCCAGAGGGACGCTAAGGGTGTGGAATACACCATAGCTTTTGCTTCGCACGCATTGACCCCAGCTGAGGAGAAATTCTCTGTCATAGAACGTGAAGCACTAGCGTGTGTGTGGGCCTTAGAACACTTTAGGCAATTTGTTTGGGGCAGCAAGGTGACATTATGCACTGACCACAAGCCCCTAACGAAAGTTTTCACAACCCTCGGCTTGTACACAGCTTCACCCAGGTTAGCTAGGTTGTCTGTGCGTCTCTTTGATTACATATATAACATCAAATACGTACCAGGAGGGAAGAATGTTGTAGCAGACTTTTTAAGCAGGATGCCAGTAGGTCCAGCGACAGTGACCCTATAACCGAACAAGAAGAGCCATGCATAGCCAGTGTACTGGAAAAATGTAATGGAATTTCTAAAACTGAATGGCTCGATGAGCAGTGCAAGGATTCTGTCTTGTGCCAGGTCATAAAAATGGTCACTGAAGGGTGGCCATCCAAGAACAGATTAACAGAACCATTGCGTCACTTTTGGGAGGTGAAAAATGAATTATCCCACGAACAGGGTTTGCTGTTAAGGGGTGCAAGAGTTGTACCCCCCAACAGCCTAAGATCAAGAATACTTACTTTGTGTCACGAGGGCCACTTAGGCATCGGAAAAACTAAAAACATAGTAAAAAAACATCTACTGGTGGCCCGGTATCAGTTTAGCTGTAGAGAGGGTGGTCAGGAATTGTCCTCTATGCCAAGATTTGGATAAAACGCAGGTCACTTTCAGACCTCCCCTGCATCCTATTCCCAGTCCATCCATGCCATGGGAGAGAGTTGGGATAGACATCATGGGGCCCATACCAGAAAACATCGAGCAGTGTTATGTAATAGTCATCATAGACCATTTTAGCAAATGGCCGGAACTCAAATTTGTCAATAAACCTGACGCAGTGAGCGTTGTCAAATTCCTGGACGAGATTTTCACATGTGAGGGTCTACCAAAACAGATAGTCAGTGACAACGGACCACAATTCTTGTCTGACACATTCAAAACTTACGTACAGAGAAACCAAATTGAGCATAAAACTACCTCTGTTTACCACCCTGCAGGTAACGGGGCAGTTGAGCGCTTTAACAGAGTCATCAAAGGAATTGTCCAGTTAGCTAGCAGCAACAATCTTGTTTGGAAACAGGAGATACTCAGGACTCTTTGGGCTTACCGCATATCCCCAAGCAACACCACCGGACACAGCCCTTTCGAACTGATGCGGGGCAGAACACCTTTGAGCAAGGATAATGTGGGGTGGACCAAAGCGGCTAAAAGAGTACACTGGTCAGCTGACCGAGTCAAAGAAAGGTTGGAGTTGGCTCAGTCCAACATCAAGGCAAGATACGACCTCAAGCATGGGTGTAAGCATGTGGAACTTAAGGTAGGGGACATGGTCAAGGTCAAAAGGAGCGGGCACATCAGGAAGGGACAGGACAGATACACCTCGCCCTTATCGGTGCGCGAGGTACACTGCAATTCCGCACTGTTGAGTGATGGGAAGGTGTGGCACTTCTCCGCATTATCAGCCTTTAAACGGACCACTGAGAACCCTGACAACAGCTCACCCTCGTTACACTCCAGTGAGCGCACCACAGACGACAAACAAAGAAAGACACCCATCACATTGTCAGACGATGAGTCTGACTACGAGTTTCCTCGCAAAGAGACTACTGCACACAGTACCCTCACACTGCCCGCTTCTAATCCCGCTGATGTGGTGCTTCATCGCAAAACCACGGAGAGAGTCAGAAGGCAGTTACCATATAGTCAGCACCAGCAGGGCGGGTAGAAAGTTGGTGCCACCGGTTAAGCTGTCAGATTATATTTGTGAGTAACCCACACCGGCTTTCCTTTATTTCACCCCACACGCCCATGGGCTCACCCTAGTTTCCCCCCCCTCTCTCTCTCTCTCTCTCCCCCTTCGACCCCATGCTTTCACGTTCTAAGGGGGAGGATGTGTTGTATCTCCCTAGTTATGTCCCTGCGTGGACATGGTAACTGTTGTGCTTTCGGTTGTCCCTGCACGGACACCGTATCACCTGTGCCGGCACTGAGCTGTCAACTGCCACCTGACAGTTGACAGCTGATGACCGACAGGTGTAGACATTACTGCGCTCCGCCTTGCCGGAGCCTGTGTTGGTGACATAAATAAAGAAACTGCTTGCAACCACTCCTGTGTGAAGAGTCTTTACTTATATATTTAAACAAAATGTGTAAATTTAAAAAAAACGTTTGCGGAATATTCATGTTCTTTTTCTTCTCTCAATAAGATCAGCTATGGTGCAACGTTGGCTGTACTGAGTGATAAAGTGCTGTTTCCATCTTTTCTACGGACTGTTGCAAGTGCGGAGACCAGGGTCCATGCATTCATCGAGCTGTGTGTTCACTTTGGTTGGACTTGGATAGCAATTTTGGCCCCAGACAACGACTACGGGCTTGAGAATGGTCAGAAGCTACTGAAGGAGGCGCATAAGAGTAGCATTTGTGTTGAATTCTATGAAACCTTACCTACACAGATGACACAGAAATCATTATCTCATGTGGTCAATGTCATACGACGGTCTACATCAAGTGTCATTGTGTGCTTGACCTATTCAGCTCAGATGATTCCGTTTTTTAATGAAATCTCTGCGCAAAAAATCAGTGGCAAAGTTTGGATTGCAAATGGAACTTGGTTTCCTTCTCCGGTATTTGCCATAAAACATTTATGGCAAATGTTGGATGGTACATTGGGATTTGCAGTGTACACTGGAGAGATTCCTATGTTTAAGGAGTTTCTCTATAGCATCCATCCGTCCAAATTTTCAAATGACATCTTTATGAAACAGTTCTGGGAAGAAACATTTAGCTGCCAGTGGCTGGAACTTCTGAACAAAACAACCACAGAAAATCAAGCAAAAGGAACAAGAATTTGTACCCAAACAGAAAAACTGGAAGCTCTTGATGAGTCACAATATAATGTTCATAATTTCAGAAATCCTTACTTAGCATATAATGCCATCTATGCTTTAGCACACGCGCTACATGATTTGAAGTCTTGTACACCTGGAAGTGGACCTTTTGCCAGTAGAACCTGCGCAGATTATCCAGAATTTCAACCTTGGCAAGTGAGAATCTTCCAAATATGTTTGTCTTTGTGATCAATTACTTTTGATATTTTTACTATGTACGTTTTCTTTGGAATCACCATTTGATACAGGCATATGTCCTATTTAGCAGTATCTTCTCTGTTCCCCGTTTTGCCTCCTTTATATCTTCCTTCTCAATCATTTAATCCCTCATGCTGTAATTTAATTTGTGCTCTATGATCAAGCCCTCCAAAGTGCTCACTAGATAGAATTAAACACCATGCAAAAATGATTAAGTAAGATAAATAGAAATCCAAGGACTTCTCTTTTTGCAACAGCATTTAGGTTACATTGGTTACTTTATGTCATATACAGCTGGTATTCTGAAAGTGTGTAATGTTGGTTATACTATAACTTTTTCCATTGTGCTAGAATATTATTTAAGATATATAAGGAATATTATATACAATATATACATTCAGAGACACATTAATATCTCTATAGTTAAAGTTGACACTTTACTCCTTAGGAGCCTCATTTTACACCATTCTTTACTTTGGATCCCTTAACTAATGTGAAGGAGACATTGGTGAAAGGGACATCATATTGATCAAGGCAGTTTTAGGAGGTGGAAAATCCTCCTACAGCTTTTCTCTTACCCATGCTCACGTACTACAGTGATCAAGACAGCTGTAAATACTTTAGGACTGTACCTCAAGTACCTCCAAGGTCGTAGATGAAAGAGGGGTGGCCCAGCCCAACCTCCTCTGGGCTCCGACAGGTGTGGATGGCCCCGCCCTTGGCCCGGGCTTTGCTTGGGCGTGGCACGCGCGGCGGAAGTTCACAACATGCTTTGAGCTCTGAAGAGAGGGTGTGTCTGCCTCCTCCACCCTTCTCACTGTGGCGCCTCCAGACGTGAGTCTCTGTGGGACTTGAAGTCCCCAGCCACAAACAATACAGGTCCCATGCGGCAGGCATCCACAACGCACTTTGAGCATTGATGATGGAGTGTGTCTGCCTCCTCCGCCCCTCTCCTGGTGGTGGCTCCAGGCGCGAGTCTTTGTGAGACTGGAAGTCCCCAGGCACAAACAATACGGAACATCAACATTCATTCTGTCAGCATACCAAATTTGGTTCTTTAACAAAGTGGATTATCATTTGGGGTAGGCGGCTGCCCACCTCAAGGAATAATAGCACTCATTGTCAGAGTAAAAACTCAATGCCGCTAAATTAATATAAGCTCATTCCCTTGGCAGCTATGGTAAAGAGTAGACAGACTTAACTTAGGGCAATGTGTAAAGTATTTAAACAGTACCAAAATAGTACTAAAGTAAAAACACCAAACAAAAATCCCAAACCGAATTAAAAAAAATAGGGTACAATTTAATAAACAAATGGCAGCAATACAACAAAAAATGCTATAAGGGTAACCGGGGATGTGAATGTTTAAATATTTAGGTAAAAATAGTGCCAAAAAGAAATAAACACCAATGGTAGTGTATGGCAGTGATATACCGAGACCTAAGCGCCATTTCATGCGGACCCTGATGTAGCCTGTGTCGGATAACCAAATGGATTGGTCTCAGTGAAAGTGTGGAAGTCAAAATGTACAAAAAAGTTTCTAAGTGCCACTTCAGAAAAGGACTTTGACACTTTTTGTAAGAAAAATGTTGAAATATAAGTTCCAACACAGAATGGAACCTGGTCATTTTTTGAGAAGAAAAATCCTCCCCAAGCAGGATGCCATTGAAACTGTAGCCACTGCCGTGGATCCAAAGGCCAAATATCCAAAGCAGGTTAGATCTGCTTGCACTCTGGAGCTAAGGGGATTTATTTCTGAATTTTTTAAAGACCCAACGCAGAAGGGGACTTTATCACTTTTTTAAAAGCGCCGGGATCTTTGAGCGAAATGAAACTTAAACTAATCTGTTGCTATGCAACTGCTGCTTGGATACTGTTAGAAGGTGGTTCTGACACTATGGGCCGCCCGGAGTTTTCGCTTTTGAGCACCTATTTGTTGAGCTTTTACTGGGGAGAGCCTCATAAGTTGGGACTCACCCACAGGGAACTCATGATGAAAGAGACTGCATGTGGATTTTACTGGTGTCCCCCTAGCTTGACTAGGCCGCTGCGCAGCAGCTGGAGTAAGGGGCACCGGGCTGGTTACATGCAGACACCTGTGTACATGCGTGTGCACACGTGTAGGGGCTGTGCAGGGGCGATTCCTGGCGTGCGCAGTCCAGGAGCAGCTACAAAGTGAATGGTGTGGCAGGACTTATGCAGAATTGGGTGGTGACATGGAATAGGCTTTATACACTGGGAAGGAACATGCCAGGGAAAGTCAGTGTGTTTTACTGTTTTTCACTTCATTATTCCCCTATGGGGATGTGGAGCCCATGTGCTAGATTAACTTTCATAAGGCCTACAGATTCCAGACAACCACTAAAGTCCACTGTAGCGGATTTGAAAAGGAGTATTCTGCAGAGTCCAAAGTCATATTTGTACTGCTTTTGGGTCATCCAGAAATGTCACATTTCTCTGAGTCAGTCATAACCAGGGCCAGGCTGAGGGCTGACCTCAGCTGGATGGATTGATAACCTTTCTTCCACAAGCTAAGGCCTCCTCTCCACGAAGAGAAGATGGGTGGGGCTACAGGCTCATCCATCAGCAGCTATCACTGGGTGCCAGGCACCAGGCTGCACCAAGGAGGGAAGGAGGCGAGGAGGGAAGGGCTCTTGTTTCAGAGACCATGTGGCCAGAGACCCTGGACGACGCCATTTTGAACAAACCCAGAGGCTGGACAAGAAGGAGGGAGCAGGGGCAGGGAAGTGATGTGTCGCTGTTTGATAGGACCAACAGAGACTTCCTGCCAGCCCCTACTCAACTTTTAAAAAGTGCTTGCACAGGAAGAGAAGCTCTCTCTGGGGTGTGGTCTGCTGAGGCGGAAGGTGCTGGAGCCTGGCAATGGGCAGTTGGAAGGAGGAACCCCTGACTGCCCCCAGGGCCCTAACAGCGCCAGAAGAAGAGCCCAGGACCGGTGCGCAGAAGCAGGGGCCTCTGTGCAGGGAGAAGAGGGGCCCAGGAGGAGAGCCAGGTGAAAGGCTGGCGCAGGGAGCCAGTGAAGACCGCTCTCTACAGAATGCACCCTCTTGGAGCCCTGAGGGAAAAGGAGAGTGCTCCCAGTGGCTGGGGGGTGCCACCAGGAGTAAGAGGACGTAAAAATGGGGAAGATCGGACCCCCAGGGGCTGAGATATGGCACCCGGAAGGTAGGCGACCTTTGACCCCTAAGAAGACCGACGACGAAGCGCTTGGGGCTCCGCCGTCGGTCTCAGAGACGCCCCCGGGGTGGGTCGGGTCCGGGGGCTGCCCCCAGAAGAAGGGAAGCCGGGGAGCGCCATTGCGCTCCCTGTGAAAATGCCCTGCAGGGGGGCCAGGAGCCCACCCTGGCCCACACCAAAGATGGAGGTGGGGGAGCGCCGTCACGCCCCCGTGAAGATGTAAGCCGGGGAGCGCCATTGCGCTCCCCATGAAGGTGCCCCCGCGGGGTGCCAGGAGCCCACCCTGGCCCCCTCCAAAAAATGAAGACGGGGAGCGCCGTCGCGCTCCCTGTGAAGGTTGGCAGGGGGGCGGGAGCCGGGATCCCATCCCCGGGCCCCGAAGCCGGGGAGCGCCATCGCGCTCCCCGTGAAGATGAGGAAGGCGGGGGGTGCCAGGAGCCCACCCTGGTCCCCGGCGACCAAGTGAAGACGGGGAGCGCAGGCGCGCTCCCCGCGAAGAGGAGGCGGGGGGCCCGGGACCCCATCCCTGGGCCCCGAAGCTGGAGGGAGGCGGGGGGAGTGCTGTCGCACTCCCCCGAGGTCCGCCGGACCGGCGAGAACCTCCGTGTCTGCCAGAATGAAGGTGCCGGCTCCCGCGGCTGCACACGGAGGTGCGGGCCGCGCGGGGAGCCGGCCGGAGTAGCCGGGGGTGTGCTCCCCGGGCTGCTCATCTGCACGGTGGCCTCGCGGGAGGTCCGGGTGGGACCGGACCTCCCTGAAGTAAAAGCACTCACCCGCAGGAGCAGCCGGGGGTGGACTCCCCGAGCTGCGAGGAATCCCCTGGGGGTCCGGGTGGGACCGGGCCCCCCAATGAGCCGCATACCGTCACCTGGGGGTCCGGGTGGGACCGGGCCCCCCATCGAGAACGGGAGATGCGGCAAAGCCGCAGCGTGATCGTGGCTCCCTCCGAAGCAGCGGGGGAGCCGCTACTATAATATGCGCAGAGAAGGAGCCTGAAGCGCCCCATAATGCCTTGCAAGGCATGGGGAAAACATCGTTTTGGTGCTTGTGGTGGCCCCAGGAGAGCGGGGTCACCACCATACATGTGCAAAGGTTCTGGGGGGAGCTGCTGGAGAAGCGCAGTCTCCCCCCCAGCAGGAAGAGACGTCCTTCCCTAAGTCACCTGGGGACTTGAAAGGAATAACCCCTCAAGGGCTCAGCCTGCTTTTTAACACCTTCTGAGCTGGAACTTTTGTTCTACAGCTGAGGGTGTACTGAGAAGTGCATCAAGGAGTGAAGGGTTGACTTGGGGATGTCTGGAGAAGGGCATCCCTGGAGGTGAAGAGGTGTAATTGCACCAGAAATGCATTTACTAACGGTTATTTCTTTTAGAGAGACTGAAGGTCACATGTGTAATGTGAAGTGCCTGTGTAAGGTGATGTCATAAGCAAAGGGGGGTTATGTTGCCAGACATTCCTGCTAGGGTGTCTGGCTGTATATGCGTAATCCTGTGATGCCTTTAGGGGCTGTAATTGCAACGTATTCTAATATCCAACAACTGTGATGAGTACTGTCATTCTAAGGTAATGCTTCAACATGTATTCTTGCTGCTGCACTTAAGTGAGGAACAACCCAGACTGTTAACCTGAAGATGGGGTGCATACTGTATGGTCAATATAAGATGCTCAGTCAGGGTTATGTGTCACTAGGGCAGGTGAACCTATTTTTAATGCGTGTTGAGGTAATGGGGGGGGGGTCGCCACTGGGATGGTGTCAGTGTGCAGGGCCCTCGCTCCAGGTTATGCTCAACACACTGCATTAGGGGGCAAGATGATGTGCATACGTGGGAGTGGTGGTACTAGACCCCACCCCCCTGCGGGAGGGGTGGAGATGTTATGCAATGTCACAAAGTAATTCCAACAGCTTATGTATATTTGTAAAGTGGTGCATAGTATTGAGTAGTGTGTGTGTTTAATAAACGTACTCTTACTTTTAAAAAGCAAAGTACAGACTGGACAATCAATTATTGAGTGTTATTTCTGTGCACCTGTAATGGCTAGCCCACACCACCTCCCTTGAGTAAGCCCCAGACTGCTCTGCAACGCTACCCTCAGAGTCAGGCGCTACAATTGGGTGTTTAGTTCCTAGTGAAGGACAAATGTAGTCATGTTATTTGTGCAGGCCTCACAGATGCTGCCTCGTTTTCCAACAGATACTTTTTACGGCGGGTCCTGCTGAAGCTTTGGAGCTCAGAGGCCAACCGCAAAGTCTAGTCTAGGTCCAATTGCCACTGGTCAGCTAGTCACTTCAGAGAAAGGCCTCCTGCAGCTTGCTGTATCAGCTGACATCCTGTGATTCTTAGCAAATCACGTAATATCCCTAAAGATATGTGTTTTGCATTCTAGTGTTCATGTGAAGCACTATAATGCCATTGGGCCAAGTCTGCGCTATATAAATCTGCAACAAAAAAAAGAACAGTTGTGAACATTAGGGGCTGCAAGCATGCAAAATAAAAAGGCATAGGCAAAGCCTATATTCCAAAGACACTAAAAATTGGTGCATCATAGCTTATGGTGCTGGCAACCGTTAAGTATAGGGCATCTCACTGCTTCGCGAGCCTTTTGCAATATGCTGCTCCGATGGTCCTAATATGGAAAAAACCTACCAGGCGTGTGGGGCGGACCTTCCACACTGCCTTATGCTGGGGTCGGGTGTCCCAGATGACCACCCCTTTGTCATCCGACAGGTGTCTGTGGCCTGGGAGTGTGCGGCAGCAAGGGTGCTGTGTTAGGCCCCCTATGCTAGACTTTTGCCACTTCTCTGGCTGAAACCCATACGTGGAGCCCAATCGGTGATGGACTTGACGCAGTGGTTTGAGGGCAGCTGTAATAACATTGGTGACCTATACTCTAATGATGTGTTCCTTATGATAGAAAACAATGGTCCTAGACTAATTTCCTTAAGAAGGTATTCATTAAGTCAAAATCTATAAACATGGTACACATAGAACTCAAGTTACATCATAAGTGTACCCCAGTGGTTTCTCAATTCAATAAAGTATATCCTCAAAATGACACACAAGCACCATAAATAGCTTCAATAGTGACTGTTTAATCTCACAGTTATTATAACAGATCACTGTAGAGAACGTTTCAAAACAGAAAAGAGGGTTGCTCCAGGGGGAGTGTGGAAAAAAGGATTGTGCTCGTGAGAATAGAACAGATATATAAGGGGTGAAATAAGAGAGTAGTAAAAACAATCAATTACACATAGTAATGTCCTTAGTAAACTGGTCGTGGTTTACAGTAGCACCAGTTTTACAGTGGGGCCTGTCTCTCATGGATTTGAAAGTACTTTTCTGGTTCTTGATGTTGTACAGAGTGTAATCGTCTGTAAAGGGGCAGGGATGGGATGAAGTAGGGTACAGGCCCACTAGGGGAAAATGTCGACGTTTCGACCCTGGAGCATAGAGGGTGGTTTGTATCCTCTGCAGGCGGGTCTTCCTCAGGATGGGGACAGGGGGAGGGAACAACCTGTATCAAGGCGAAGTCAGGATTACAGCCCCTCAGGTGGCGTTCCGCATAATTGCAGCGGTGAGTTAGAATGGGTATTGAAAATTCAATGTGCAGAATTCAGGGCAGCAGTGTCGATTGAATCCTAACACTGGTAGAATGAAGCATCTCAGTAAGCCTTTGTGGCGCAGTCCCAATGATCAGCGCTGTACTCCGAGGATTACACTCTGTACAACATCAAGAACCAGAAAAGTACTTTCAAATCCATGAGAGACAGGGTATGTGTTTATAGATTTTGACTTAATGAATACCTTCTTAAGGAAATTAGTCTAGGACCATTGTTTTCTATACCGAGCATTACCCAGGTCCATGGACTAGTATGGGTCACCCCATTATTTTGTAATGGTGTTCCTTATGATGGTGGAAACTCAAGATGTGTTTGGCCTCCATCTGGGCCAGTTCTTGCAATACGCCAAGATATCCCGTACGGTCCGTAAGATCTGGCCGACCTTCCTCATCAAGCCTGTGGAGTATCAGACTTTGCAGAAAATACTGGACCCTGGGTCAACCCAAGGCCTGGTCTTGAGCATGTACAGGGCCTTTAAAGAGGATCGTCACACTGACATGACAGCGGTTCGGGTCAAGTGGGCGGGGGCACTGACAACGCCCCTATCAGAGGGGGCCTGAAAGAGAGTGTTTACTCAGGTTAAGGAAGTGGCAAGCAATGCGAGGTTCAAACGAATGCAGTTTTACTACTTGAACCAAGCCTACCTGACCCCTCTACGTTTGCACAGGATTAACAATGCTCGCTCAGAGGCCTGCGCTCGCTGTGGGCTGACCCCAGCTTCCCTCCTACATGTGACCTGGGACTGTGACAAATTACAAGGGTACTGGGAGGAGGTTTTGAGGACGCTGCAGAAAGTCACGCAGGTGTTAGTGGAGGCCTCTGATGACCACTGCTTGCTCGGAGTGCTCCCGACGCCTAAGCATGGGGCCCGAATACGCAATAGGTTCACACTATTGGGACTGGTGCTAGCCAAAAGGAGGGTGGCCATACATTGGACACAACCTGCAGCCCGACAAGCGGTAAATGTCTGTTGGCTGTGCAAGAATGGGGCGTGGCAGAGGAGAGACATCTGCCAGCTGTGCGCACGGGTGAGCATGCTGAGCAAGGTCTGGAAATGTGGGCGGACATATTGAATGGCATGTTGGAGGTTGAATTACTGGCACCTACCCTCTCCGCCTTTTTGGGGTGTGAAGAACTGGTGACACCTCAAGTGGTTGGTTCGCGTACTGGGTCATATTTCAAGCCTGGAGGAGAAGTTACGTTTTAGTGTGCTCCGGAGTAATTGTTATTTGCATCGTGGGTGTTGGGGCCCTCCCTGTTCACCCCTCTTCCAGGGTCGGTTCCCTCCTGCTCCCCCCTTGCCCCACCATTGGGTCCACATAGCCCATTTTGAAATGTATCCCTCTCCACCTCTGCACACAGTGTCTGGGCGGGATACAGGGGAAGAGTCTCCTATGTTGTGAACTGCTGTCTCTCTTTTTATGCTGCTGTATATTTTAATGTTCAATTTACAGGTACATGTTTTACTTTTCCACTGTTGTTTATGATATGCATTTCATTGCTTATTCATTCTGTGACCGCGTTATATGCTGTGCCAGGCATTTTGTTCCCCTGTGTGGTTGCACAATGCCCACACTATTCCCATGTGCCTTATTTTTACACCAAATGCTAATAAGGGCATGTTTAAAATAAAAATAAAAAAGTATAAGGCATTTCATATCACACAACGCCATGTAGACCTGCATGGACACATGAAACCCGGTACTGTTCACCTATTGGGAGCCTGACATGAGCAAAGGCCTTTTTTCTGCTGACAGTACTAATTGGAACTACCTGAAATATGATGAATGGATGAAAACAACAAGGCGCTGATCGCAAAGCAGGCTCCATACAAATACATGGAGGTACAAACCACGTACTATAAAACAATGTGGAGCCTGGTGTGGTCAAAGCATATGCACCCCTCATGCTTTGAATTGGCGCTGCATGGAATATATCAGTAACATAATTATTAGGCAAAACATCATAAATGAGGTGCTATAGATATATATATACAGAGAATTGGAATTGTGGAAGAAACATTGTGTGAATGATAGCAGCTTTAGTACAGTGAGACAAATGGGGCATGGAAAGGGTGAGGCCGATTGTTCAGTTCGATTAATTTGGCCCACTATCAACACCCTCCGGGGTAGGGGGGAAAGAGGGTGGGGATCGCAACTCGTGGTGCGGGTAAGGCAGGGATAAGGTTGTTGCTCCTCTTGTCCTACAATGTGGCTAGTGCCATGTGTGCATTCAGGATGAGGATCGCTTTTGCTGGGCCTCCACCACCTCCAGATATCTAAACCAGGTTGGGGGCTGAGACGAAGGCGGTCTCCTTGCTCCTGCAATATGTGTTGCAGTTTGTTCCGCCATAATGCCAGAGCGCAGGTTAGATAGCCATCATTTAATGGGTGGGAGCAATATATATTTCCAACACATTGCTATTCTGCGCTTAGCCAAAACCAAACCAAGTCAAGAAATTTGTTGGTAGCCTAACGCGCAGCTGAACGCAAAGTTATCCCCAAGAGGTAATGGAGGCAATCTATGTATAGTGTAGTGCCTACATCTTCGGAGAGTACCTCTGTCACCATGGCCCAGTAAGGGGCCAGCAGGGGGCACGACCATACCATGTGGATAAATTCAGCCGCATCAGCCCGATAGCAAGGCAGGAGTCCACGGCTCCCTGATACATACGCACCAATCTACTGGGTGTGAGATACGTATGATGAAGGTAATTAAATTGGGTGTATTTAAGTCTGGCGTTCATAGATACGGATTTCAGGATCCCTAACCATTGTGCCCATTGTTTGTCTGTAAGTTGAGTGGATAATGCCTCGACCCAGTAGTCACGAAGAGCAGAGAGGGTCGTGCCCCCCTCTGCCCGTCGGGAATTATACAGTACTGTGATAGCACGGCGACCAGTCCCATGTGTGAGCATATCCTGGAGGGGTCTAGATTTATCTGGTTTGTCATGCATTCTGTCCCATACCTTATGTAAATGGTGGGTTAGCGAAGTATCGAGGAGAGAAGACCCGAGTAGGATAACATAGTCGTCAACCAAATTCTCGAACGCGCAAAGGATTTTGTCTGAGAAGAGGTCTCCCCATGTCGTAATGCCAGAATTGATCCAGTCTATGGCCTCTGGTCTGGAGCCCAGGTCAATACAATCCGGTATTGCCCATAGTGATGTCAGAGGTATAGGAGGTGGGGTTTCCCTTTGACTAGTAATGTAGTCCAGCATGCTCGGGTTGTTTTCATAAGTATATTCCTGGGCCATTTAGGGATCACTCTCTCTGACCGTAGCAACCACTCCAGCATTGTAGGAGGGTGTATCTTGCCTGACCAGTGACCCAGCTCCGTCATTTTTTGGCCTACCAGTTAACGAGTAGGCCATTGTAATTGAGTGGCCGCATAATAATGCTTGTAATTCGGGGCACCTAGGGCCACCGTCCATGAGAGGGGCATATAATTTATTAAGAGACACTCGATTACCCCATATTAGTGCGATCTGGATTACTCTCTGGTCTTTAAAGAGTTTTTGAGGAACCAGAATGGGGAGGGCTGCAAAGAAATATAACAATCTGGGGAGCACCAGCATTTTTTAAATGGCTATGCGGCCCATCGGAGAGAGCGGCAATGCAGTCCAGAATGATAGAGAAGATTTGGCAATGGTGTTGCCTTGCCCAAATTACCAACCAGTAAGTCTGGTTCGGAGTGATAGACCCCGATCCCCAGGTATTTAAACGAATCGCAGACCCAAGGGAGCGAGTTGATCGGGAGCTCCCGCCGTCAGTTCAGTGAAAAGGACGTCATTGGGAACAGCTTGGATTTATCCCAATTTGCCTTCAACCCGGAGGCACTTCCGAACTGGTCCAGCAGTGCCATAAGGCTCGGAAGCACTGTGGAATCCTCATGTAGATACACCATGGCATCATCAGCATGCATGGATTTTATATGCCATTGATTATCTACTTGTATCCCCCAGTCTACGGCGCGATGTTGGAGTGCACAAGCCAGTGGTTCCAGTGCGAGCGGGAAAATAATCAGGGAGAGCAGGCATCCCTGTCAGGTTCCACGTCCTATATTGAAGGAGTCAGAGAATGTGGTGCCCATTTTTACATGGGCCATAGACGAATTATACAAGAGAGAGGTCCATTGAAGGAATTTATGTCCCATTCCGAATCTACCAAGCACCACCAGCAGATTACTCAATCCCAGGGTGTCGAAAGCTTACTCGATGTCTAGGGATGTGACCCAAAGGTGCATATCCATCTCCAGAGCCCAGCCCATCAACATAAAGAGCCGACGTAAGTTCAGTGAGGTATTCCTGCCAGGGATAAACCCATTTTGGTCAGGATGTACTACATGCTGCACTATTGGGATCAATCAGTTGTCAAGTACGTTTCCAAGAATCTTATAGTCAGAGTTCAATAAGTAGAGGGGCAATATGGCCCCAGGAGGAGTGGATTCCGATCGTGTTTGGGCAGAACTACCAATACCACCTCCCTGAGAGTGGGGGGCAATATCCCACTGTATAAGCCGCTGTGTAGGTTTTGGGCAGTTGTGGGACAAGCTGCGATTTATAAGTGGAGTAAAACTCCAGTGGCCAGCCATCCTTCCCGGGGGTTTTACCTCCAGCCATTTGTTTGAGTGCATCATAAATCTCAGGGTCAGTATTGGGACTTCCAATTCCGCACATTGTGACGCCGATATGCGGGGAAGAGTCATTTTGTCTAGGAAGGCTTGGATCGACGCACGGTCCTCCCTTTGTAGGGCCTGATATAAATTAGCATAGTATGAGTGAAAAGCCGCATTAATACTGTCCTGTGAGTCAAGAATGCATCCTGTTCCATCCCTAATATCTGTGATCGGGTTCCTAGGAAAGTAGGAGGGAAGGAGCTACGCCAGGAGTCCACCTGCTTTATCACCTTCTACATGCTTCTTAGCCAAATGCTCCCTGTAGTCTAGGACTCCCAGCTTCTCCAGAGTATTTCTATGTGCTAATCTAGCCTGTGCTAGTGGGACTGTGGCTAATTGGTCTGTGGGAGATAATAATTTATAACGATGTATGTCCGCTTATAGGGTGCTAATTTCCCTGCGGAGGTTTCATTTGGTTCCATATACTGCCTGAATTGCGTAGCCGCAAAGTACTGCCTTGAACGCATCCCACTCAACCCTGGTTCCTGAGGTTGAGCCCTTGTTTTTTTGACAATAGGCAGGTCAACGCAGTTTCCTCATCCTGCTTCAACATCCTCCGAATGCTCCGCAGGATCTTCAAGTGGATCCCCACCGAAACAAGAAAAACAGTCACCCAGGACCTCGTCACCAGCAGGCTGGACTACGGAAATGCCCTCTACGCAGGAACGACGGCTAAGCTCCTGAGACGGCTGCAACGCATCCAGAACGCCTCTGCACGTCTTATCCTCGACATCCCCCGACGCAGCCACATCACACCCCACCTGAGAGACCTGCACTGGCTCCCTGTCAACAAGAGGATAACCTTCAAGCTCCTCACCCACGCACACAAAGCACTCCACAACTCCGGACCAGCCTACCTCAACAGACGACTCAGTTTCTACACCCCCACCCGCCAGCTCCGCTCGACCAGCCTCGCCCTCGCCACAGTCCCCCGCATCCGGAAAACGACCGCCGGCGGCAGATCCTTCTCCCACCTCGCCGCCAAGACCTGGAACACCCTCCCCACCAACCTCCGACAGACCCAAGACCTACTGGCCTTCAGAAGACTCCTCAAGACCTTGCTCTTCGATCAGTAGCAGCACCACCCCCCTCTTCCCCCAGCGCCTTGAGACCCTCGCGGGTATGTAGTGCGCTTTATAAGTGACATGATTGATTGATTGATTGATTATTATTTTCATAGAGCATAGCACGGAATGCGGTACCCCAGAGCGCTTCCTAGGGAAGGCACCATGTAGGTATTTTCGGCCTACCCCGTCCCCAACACAGCTGTTGTTGTAGTTGACAGTGGTCTGAAAGGGTGCCTCCAGGATATTTGGCTCATGTCACTCTAGCAAAGGCATCATTAGAACAGTGAATAAGATCGATCCTAGTATGTATGTCATGTAAGTCAGAGTACTGCGAGAACTCCCTAGACTCTGAGTTCAAACTGCGCCAGGCATCCTTCACCTGAGTGTTGGTAACCCATCTTTGCATATGTTGTGTGAGGGTAATCAATTGTGCCCCACGCAATAGGGCGGGAGCAGTCATAAATTAGATCTGGGATACAGTTAAAGTCTCTTCCGCATAACTAGGTGCTAACGTGTTACGCAGCAGTGCTGGTGTCAAGGAGTGTAGGAAGGGAGCCAGATTATTGTTGGGTGCGTACAGTGATATAAGGAAGATAGGGAGACCAACCAATATACCCTCCAGTACGACATACCTTCCATCCAAGTTGACTTTGGTATGCAACACCTCTAGGGGTACTCCCGGTGCCACCCAAATTAAGACCCCCCTGGCATATCTGGAGAATGTGGTCCCTGTGTTTGTGCCCATCCAATGCTTGAGCGTAGCCTCCAGATCTGCAGCGATCAGATGCGTCTCTTGAAGGAGTGCTATTTGAACCTTTCACCTGCGGAGGTATTGATAGACACAACATCGCTTTGGGTAACCTGCTAGTCCCCTCACATTCCATGTCAGTAGCAGTAGTGAGGACTCAGTAGTTGTAACATCAATAACCATTGTAATAGGAGTGCGGAGTCCACTCAAGCCCCCCCGCTGCACTCCAAACCCCCACCGCCCCCTCATCACACACAGCATGTCTTATTGTCCACAAAAAGGAAAGAAAGATTCATATTGGAAACAATAGATAGTAAATATAAGAAACCCTCAACTCCCATTCCCAAGCCAGTTTACCAACGGGCGACCGGCCATAGGCACTTTCATGCAACACAAATAATAAAAGATTAACAATCTATATCAGTGGTATTTGACAAGTGGGGGTGGTCATTCGACAACAGTGATGGACGTGTGTATACATGTTTGCATCCCTTTGCCATCTCATCAACAGTAATGCCAGATATTAAGTCATTGGCCACCCCAGGTATAATACGTAGGTAACTACAGTTCTACCAAACTTGGGAGCTGAGGCCTACAGCAATTCCTCAGCTGTCTGCGTTGGAACGAGTGGGCAGGCCACCTATTAATTCAGCAACTTGCGAATCAGTCACTGCTGGGGAGTCATCAAGTCGGGTCTCTGCTTACAATCCTATGGAGGAGAGGGATGCTATGCGCCGTCCCATGTCCGCCACCGCTCGAGCTCATTCTCTAGCCGCTTGTTCTTTAGTTGGGCCATGTAGGCGATGCCTGCTATGAGGCTTGCGCTGTCTTTCAGTTTTCCATTCAGGAGGAGAATCCTTCCTAACCGCGGAAGATGTTGTGATACCTCTGTGCTCCAGCCTAGACCAAACATCATCTGGTGTTGTGCAAAAGGAAGTGTTGCCCTTGTGGGCAATCTGAAGCATGGCAGGGAACTGCAAAGTGTATTTGATGCTATGGTCATAGAGGCATTTCTTGACTGTCATGAAGGATGCCCTACGGTGTTAAACTTCCAGAGTGTAATCAGGGTAGATATGCACTTGTGTGTTCTTAACAGACCAGGAGCCCTTGGCCCTCGTCACCTGTAGAATGTGATCTCTATCTCTGTAATTGAAGAGGCAGACAACCACTGGCCGCGGAGGGGCACCCACTGAGGGAGTCCTCCCAGCTACCCTGTGCGCCCATTCAACAGAGAAAAGGGAAGATTGTTTACCCTGCAGAATCATATTCACAAACCAGTCCTCTAGGTACAGTTCCATATTCGGGCCCTCTGCCTGTTCCGGAAGACCCATGATCCTCACATTATTTCGTCTTGATCTGCCCTCCTGGTCATCCACTCTCCCCTGTAGATAGACTATTCCCTCCTGCATGGCCCAGAGGCGCTTGTCAGAGTCTCCTACCGTGACACCAGGGCAGCCAGTGACAATTCTGCATTTTCAACTCTGTCTTTCAGTTTCTTATGGTCTTCATGTAGGAGGGCCATATATATGCATAAGGTGTCTAGTTTAGGCTCCAGGGTGGATTTAATGTCTAGCACTGCTGCCATCAGTTTGTCAAATCAGCAGGAAATTACCAGATAGTGTATTCGCTAGAAACAAACCCGCTGCATTAGTGGAATTCATATTCTCATCTCCCCCACGGGCACCAACCACTGTTGCTGGGGTCTTATCAGCTTTCGGGCGCACCATTGTGTTTGTGGTGTGTGGTCAGGGTTCGGCACACCTCAGTATATCAGATCGTGTAAATTGTAACATAATTCCAGGTTGTGTCTGGCTCTGCACAGTAATGGCGTTGGAAGCAGCTACGTTTAATAACCACCCAGTGGATGAGGCGGGTCCATACCGGAGATGGTGTATCCGTAAAGCTGATGATAAGTATATATTTGAGTGTGCAAAAGGATGTAGGCTACTTCGGTGAGTCACCGCATCATGAGACCCCGAGATGAGTCTCGCAGGACACCCGACACACCAATAATGTAGCACTTAGTTCCCAAGGAGAGGACGCACAAGCCACTGGGCTACACAAAGTCTGTATGTTTAAAGGGCAATTCCATTGGTTAAAGCCCCTCGTAGCCTGAGCTCCCTAATGCAGTACTATATTTGGAGGGTCTAATGGGCCTCCCGCTCCCAGGGACCAGCCAGTTGAATACCATGGAATCCACAAGTGTGGGGCATATGCTTCTGGGGGCCCCGATCCAGGCCACAGCACATGCAGCGCAACAGCAGCAGGGCCCGTTCAACCTGGGCTGCAGGTAACACCAGTGCTGCCATCTAAAGTGATCAAAAATGCTGCACCCAGTGGGGGGAGAGATCCATGCAGTCCATTTAAGCAAAGGGTCCCAGTGCCGAGGACAATCCTTAATAATGGGGGGCAAGGGAAAGAATACTGACGGGTATGGGCTGGGGAGCCTCAGCCTGCAGCGCATGCGCCAGCAGCCCTGATCCACAAAATTGAGCGCATGGTAAGGGGCTGTGTGATATCTCTTGGCAGCCCGAGAGTAGTACGGCCGCTGGATCCTCCAGCTGCAAGTTGCCTCCTCCTCGGGGTCGGCTGTGCTCAGCAACCGCCACCGCGGCCCAAAGGGGTGTCCTCTTCAAGCTGCGGGCAGTCAGCGGGGCACACAATGTCCAGCGAGCATGCAAATCTCAGCACCCGAGGCTTCCAGCACGAGCCGTGACCATAGGCCCCACCTCGCGGTCCGCAGTGGCGCTGGGATAACACTTCCCGTCCACGAAGCAATGCAGCAGGTGGTGCCTCCGAGTTGTGTGAGGCACCTGGATGGCTTTGCTTATGCAAGCATGGCGGGATTAGTTGGGTAACTGCAGGATTATTAACATGTCAGGTGCGGAGCTCTGTTCTACGTGTCTGTCGCGATTGGCATCTTGGACATGTCCCCTGTCGTGCACCAACTTAATGGAAACAGAGATATCTTTCCATAGATTTGTGCAAATCCTAAAATTGATAAGGTATTTTTCCAATACAGAAACCAAGGGAGAACAGATGGTCCTGACAGAATGTGTTTAATTCAAATCAACCTTCATCCCTCCAGATAGTCACAAAGATCTGATTTGAAAGATCTCAAAATATTCCAAAAAGCATAACAGTTTGAATAACAATGAAAAAGCAGTTCTGATCAAACTAGCAAATAAACAAGAAATCCACATTAAAATAGTTACCAAAGGAGAAGTCATACTGGTATTGGACATAGACCATTACAACAAAGAAATGAATCAACTCTTTGTGGAAAGAGAAACTTAAAAGCATTCCTTGGAAAGTAACCCTACTAAGTACAAGAATAGCTTGGCAAACACATCACAGGTAACATTGATATGCAATGGATCTAGAAAAAATCAAAAGATTTCTCACCCAGATGTCCGCATAAATATATGCTTCCTAATATTCACAAACCTCTGTAAAACCCACAATATCATCCATTTATATCCTTTATATCTTGTGTCAATTCTGTTCTTCAACCTAATGGACAATTTCTGGATTTTTCTTAAAAATGATTGCGAAACAATGCAACTTACATCTAGGATACAGTAATTTTGTTGTATAATACAGCACATCAAACATATCAAGGTAACAATGTGCACATTTGTTGTAGGAAATCCCGAAACATCAACACTCCACAATGAAGAAATAGAAGCAATTGAATGCGGGCTACTCAGTGTGGGCACCCCAGGGGCTAACAATGTTATCTTGCTATAACTCCTCTACTGCATATTATCACAACTTTTTTAACACTAAAAGATGTATTACCTATAAATGAGTAGGACTGCAGTGGATTTTCGGCACCTTCCACCTAAACCAATACCTTCATGACTATATTTAAATAAAATCCAATATATTCTGATGTAGCATGGAACGAAAAACTCATCAGATATATGGGGATCATTGATGACACCTTTCTTATGTAGAAAGGAGTGGGGAAACAAGTAATTGAGAAGATCTTGCAATTCATTGAAAAACCTGAGAGAATAACATATGCCAGCAATATACAAAGGGCACCCATTGTTTTTCTGAATGTGGAACTCACACTCAAAGAAACTAGCATCACATTTATACAAAACCACATATGGGAACAACTTGTTGCATTATACGTTTTCACAATTATCTACCTGAAGCCAATTTACCATATTCTCGGCTATTACGATTGAAGAAAGTAATTTTAGATGAAACAATCATATCACATAAGAAGAGAAATGTGTGACGGGTCCAGAGCAAGAGGTTATACTGAGCAAATGCTAATCCTAGAAAAGAAGAGAGCCTCAGTGAAAAGAAGATTAGATTTACTCTGAAATAGCCCAGCGGATAAACAAGAGCAGATGGTATTTGAAGGGAAGTGTCTCTTATTGCATGATCAGCCCCATTTGTTTGGACTGATACTGGTGTTTTTTTGACTGTGCACTGCAACCCAGCTAATCAGGCCACAGTACATGTGCTCTAACCCCTAAAACATGTAGAAATTGGCTATACTCCTAGGGCTGTATTATATTTATGACACAGTTTCCCTGTTTGCACCACAGCGCACCATTCAAAAGCTGCGTTGTCTGCAAACAGGGAAAGTGCATTGTATGATGCAGAATGCGCTGCCTCAAGGGCAGCCGCAAACTGACGCTGCCCTAGGGCAGCGCATTCAAGTGAAATACGGACAGCTGCATCAAAGCTGCTTCCTGCTTCACAATGCAGGGAGCATGCTGTCTGCATGCTGTCTGCACTTTCAAGAGGGGAGAGAGATCACTCGCTGCACCCACCTTCTTGGAGGATGTCTGGGTGTCCATGGGACCCCCTTTCTCCACCCAGAGTGCTGCCTTTAGGAGGCGCACTCAAAGTACGCCACCTTTTTGTGGCACACTTTCAGTGTGCCTCCCAGAGGAATGTTTGCCTGTGCGCCCTCATCTGCATAGGGGCACACCCCCATGGAAATGAGGGAGCACCCTTTCATGATAGCGCTGGCACTACATGTGCACCAGGACTATCAGTATTACAGAAGGGGACACACAGGCACCTGCGGCCTCTTTAGTAATACCATTGTGCCCCGGGGCACACAAAGCGGGTGCATATGGTTGTTGCCGCCCTATGGCACAATGCTTAATACAGCCCCTAATTGGCATATTCAACTTACCTATAAGTCGCTAGTTTATGGTGAAAAGTGTAAGCTAAATGTCATTTGTGGACTGCAGCACATATTGTGCGACTACTAAAGTGACAAATCAAAACGTGACTGCAGACCTGCCACCAGTAGCTTGGCTTTGTAGGTTTAAACTGCACATTAGACCTATGAAAATAACCCCTTTTGACAGACATAACCCTCCTTTTAAATATTAATAAGTCACCCCTAAGTAAGCCTTAAGTGTCCATAAGGAAGAGTGCATGCCATTTAAAAATATGCGATGTAAAAGTTTAATGCTAAACGTCCTTACAGTGAAAAGGCTTAAAAAGCTATTTTCACTGTCACAGGGTTAGCTGTTCTATAGGAAAGCTTTGGGAGTTAATATTAAAAATAAAACATTTTTATCTCTGCCTAGGAACCAGATAAGTTAATTATTTAAAAAAAATATATATTTATTACTAATTCAATTCATTGGTAAAGTTGGATTTGTACTAAATATTTTACAAAAGGTACTATTGAAAGTCATCGTTTACCTGCCTAAGGGCTCTAGTAAGCCATTTGCATGAGCTTCCAACTGCCTCCCAGTAGCTGAATAGCTCATTGAAGAGGGGTGAACTTGCTCTCAGGGCTGAGACAAAGGGCTGGGGTCTGTGGAGGAGTCCTTTTTCTCTGACAGGATGACCATCTGGGCAGTGCCTACAAAGTTAATTGTCTTCAAAGGGGCAGGCAAATGTAGCTCACACCTAGGCCTACCCCATATCTTGTGCATCTAGCCAGCCAGGCTCCAGTCCCAGTGGGAGAGGAGCTCCCCCCTTAACCAGTTTTGAGTGACAATAGAGGAGAGATTGCTCATTTCCTTGGCCACACCTGCAGGGTGGACACAGGTGCTCTGCACAAGGGAGGGAAGTTCTGCCATGTTGGTTTAGGTAGAGAGGAGCGCTGTGGGATTCATTGCAGTAGAGCACACAGGAGCTTCTGCAAAAGTGGGTAGGGTTCCCCCTGGAAACCTTTTTCTTATTGGTCAGGGAGAAATCAGAAGTCACTCTCACCCACAGGCTATAGCAAGGCATAAATGTGACTCACCTGGGCACCCTCTTTAGAACACTGCTTGACCTGGAGAAGATAGAAGGACTGCACCTGCTGCTGAGACCTATGAGGAGAACACTAAAGGTTGAACCTGCTCTCATGTTTACCCAGGCCAAAGATGTGGACTCTAGGAGTCATGTGGCTGATCCCCTGTTAAACTGCAGGGACACAAAAGCTGCAGGAAGCCCACTTTCCTGAAAGAGCACAGCTGACCAGTTACAACTGGACCTGCCCTTGAACCAGGTGGTGGCTTCTGAGTCCTGACCCCGAGTACTGTTACTGAGGTCCTGGAACCATTGGCTCCTCCTGCTTAACCCTAAAAGTTGGGACTTAAAAACTTTTCACCAAGATTCTTCCTGTAGTACCTTTGTGGGACCGTGACCAATCTGCCAGCCAAATAGCCGGGAGTACATCACCAGTTCATGTGACTTCAGCTGTATCTTCCGCTATGTTCTCTACTTGACAAAAAGATCAGTCGATGACAGGACCACAGTCTATCGCTGAAATCCCTCGGCATGTTTGCGAAGTATTTACAATAGGTCGTTACATGGCATTAAGATCAGCTAGCGGCGGTGGAAATTGCCACTAACTCTAGCATCACAGCAATAAAAAAGTTGACTCTAGCGTGAAAAAAGTGACGTTCGGCCAATTTGCAGCAAACAAATTCACGTTAGTCAGCCCAATGTCACTTTTCAGCCTCTAGAGGCAAAAAGAGCTGACAAATACACCTCTAAGCAAAAAAAACAAAAAACACGGTAATGCAGAATGGAGCAGCCAGGACCAAGTTCAGCACAGGTCATCAACCCCCCCAAACCCCCCAAGAGCCAGGATGACCAGCCAGAGTCCCAGGGGAAGAGGAAATGCAGAATCAGGGCCTCGTTTATGAAAAGTGGTGCATTCGCTGGGGAAAAACAGTGATGCAGCACTTTTCATTGCACCACCCTTGCGACACCATGGCGGCTGATGCCTGGAAGCACAGACAGTCCCCAGGACCTGGAGGCCTTGCTAGGCCTGCGTCTGAGACTTAGAGTGGGAGGCCCCGGTGCTGTGGAGTTACTGCGACCTGATGGTGGAGGCGGGCAGCGTAGGGCCCAAGCCTGTGGGCCGCGGCGGCATACATTGAGGCGCCGGCGATCGCCCTTACCTGGTGGCGAAGCCTGGCAGGTCGCATGAAGATGCATTGCTGACCTGCTTGAGGAGACCGTCTGGTGCCCCTTGGAGCTGTGATCAGTAGAGGTGCTCTTGCGCCCCGACGTGGGGAGGTCTGCATTGCATAACACGCGCCACCACTACACCGGGGTGCATGGAGGAGATTGCCGATGGTGCACTGTGCCTCTCTGCATCACAGGCCAGAAGAGGTGGCGTTGCCCGGATGCTGTGGATGGGGAGGCCCCAGAGCTCCGCTGAACTTGTGTGGCAGGAAGGTCGCAAATTTGTGCTTAAGAGATCCCTGTTGCATCACCTGCATCGGGAGGTTTGCCAGAGGACTCGGCGGCGACTGCTGTACCCAGGCTTGTGAAATCCATCCTGGGTGAGGCTCCTGCTGGCTGAGTCACAGATTCAGAGAGAGTGCAGCAGATTGAGCCCCGGTGTCGATGTCCAGATGAGGAGATGGTGGGATGGGGAGCAGAGGAGGCCTGGGGGTCGTGTCGGGCCCAGGCCTAGTGCCTGTGGGTGGGGCACACCGTGCCCTGAGCAATCCCTACACTGCGGAGGGCCCACATCACTGAGGACACCGCACAAGACTGGTGGGGGACTCGCTAACTGCCTCAAGTTGCTGATATCGGCTGTTGGTGGCGCCAGGGGTGGAGGTTGGTTTAGGCCCAGGCCCTTGGGCATGCAGCTTGATCCGGCGTTACTCGCTGGGGCATTGGGGAACACAGAATCTGGTCGCCACTGTTACATTTGAGGAGGCGACTGGGTGGTGCTGCCTTTCCTCACCCCTTGTTAGTGCGCTTTTGGGTGTACAGGGTACTATCCCTTAGTGGACTTGCTCCTTCCACAGTGCAGTGCTGTCTGGTAGCTGCTGCCCCCATCTGCTGCTGCTGGTTCCTCTGACCCGGAGGTCAGGTGTTTGAGGCCCTCCTCCACCGTGATCCTCATATCTGGTGGTCCAGTGGTAGAGAATCACTGCTCTGCTGCTTGGCTACCCTCCTGTCCCTTTTTTCTGCTGTTTCTGCCCCTCTTTCTCCTCTTCTCCATTGCTTTTCTGCCTCTGCCTTTAGCTTTATTGTTTTTCTTTGCTTGGGCTTTGTTTTTTCTGTGCTTTTTTTCAGTTCTTTTTTCCCTGTCCTCTCCCTCATTGCTGCTGAGATCCCCTGTGGCCCGTCCCCAATCCAGTGTCCTTTCCCACCTCCCAGCTGTCCAGCCCCCGTAGCACTACCTAATGGCGGCCGCTGTGTTGCCAGTGGGCACGCCGCTGGCACATCAAAGGCAAGCCCGTCTGCATCTGTCTGTGCCTGGACCGCACACAGCTCCAAGGACCCTGCCTCTCGGACACTCCACCGCAACGACGCCAGCACCCTCCTCGCCCCCAGCTCTGGACCCCATGCCGCCTGCCATCTAGCATCACTGAAGAATACCCTTGGACCCTTCGACTGATGAAACTGCAACCGCCCCTTCTGCCACACCAACACACTAGCTCCTCTTCCCACCCAGCCGACCAACAGCGCACCCGACCGGCTCAGCTGCATCCTCTTCAACATGCGGTCCCTCCACAAACACACCACAGAAATCTGGGACCTCCTCGACGCCAGCTCTCCAGACATCGACTTCTTCACGGAAACCTGGAACAACCCCTGCTCCGGACGGGACATCACCATCGCCATCCGCGACGGCTACAAAATCAACTGCAAGCACTGCCCTGACCGCCCAGGAGGAGGCATCGCCATCATCAACAAAAGCACACTCCTACTGACCATGCACTCTAATGACCCATCCCAACCATGGAACACCTCCACTTCCAGATACGGACCAACCCCAACACCACCCTCTGTGGCACCTTAGTCTACAGGCCCCCCGGCCCTTGACCCCCCTTCACCGACGCCATTGTAGACCTCATCGCACCCTAGGCTCTCGCATCCACCGACTACATCCTACTCAGGGACCTCATCTTCCACCTGGGCAACCCCAGTGACCAGAACGCCACCTCCCTCCTGGAGAACCTCACCAACATCAGACTCAAGCACCTAGTCACCGCACCGATCCACACAGACGGACACGCGCTCGACCCAGTCTTCTCCACCAGCGGGAACTCCAACTACAGCCACACCACTGAACTTTCCTGGACCGACCATCATTGCGTACATCCCT
This sequence comes from Calotriton arnoldi, assembly GCA_963921515.1. NCBI lineage: Eukaryota > Metazoa > Chordata > Amphibia > Caudata > Salamandridae > Calotriton > Calotriton arnoldi. Next base: position 42,920 of record CAWUFW010015117.1, on the reverse strand, counting down.
CTTTCACCATGCCCACCATACACCACCGCCATCATCGCCCCCCCGTCGCAGCTGGATCAAGGCCACTGAAGAACTTCTCATCAACTGCATCAGCACCACCACTCCGCCAATGCCCACGGATGCCAACACCGCAGCGCACAACCTCTACCGATGGATCATCAACTGCACTTACACCCTGGCACCCCTCAAGAAAAGACCAGGTAAACAACACTCCAGAAAGGCCAGCTAGTTCACTCCTGCCCACCACAAGTCCAGATGCACCTGCAGATGTCTCGAGAAGAGATGGAGGCACAACAAAACACCGGAAACTCACGCAACCTTCAAATCTGCCTTCAACGCACACCACCTCCTCCTGAAAACCACTAAGAAAACGGCCCTCCAAGACAGAATCAATGCCAACACACACAACAGCAAGGAACTCTTCACCATCATCAAGGAGTTTGCCAGGCCCAACAGCGAGACCACAGACGTACCCCCCTCCCAAGACCATTGCAACAAACTTGGCACCTTCTTCCACCACAAGATTAGGAAGATCTAAAACAGCTTCACACCCCAGATCCGGCCACCATGCCCCCCATTATCGTACACAACCAAGCCGAACCCCAACAGACCGTGCTCTGCTGAACCCCCCTCACAACAGAGGACACCCTCAAGACCATGAAGAGCATCCACTCAGGTGCCCCCAACGGATCCCTGCCCATACCATATCTTCCACAGAGCAGCCATCGCCCCCAGCTTTGCCGCACCACCAACTGCTCCATTGAAACTGCCACCTTCCCCGATGACAGGAAACGCGCCAAGATCAGTCCTCTGCTGAAGAAGCCATCCTCAGAACCGGCAGACCTCAAGAACTTCAGACCGATCTCACTCCTCCCCTTCCCAGCCAAGGTCAAAGAGAAGGCCATCAGTGCCCAACTCTCTAAGCTCATCGAAGTGAACCGCGTCCTGGACACCTCCCAATCGGCTTCCGAAGCAACCACAGCACAGAGACCGCACTCCTCGCCGCCACAGATGACATCCACTCCCTCCTTGAGTGGGGCGAGACCGCAGCCCTTATCCTACTAGACCGCTCGGCGTCCTTCGACACCGTCTCCCACCGCACCCTAATCGCAAGATTCCACAACGCCGGCATCCGTGACAAGGCTTTGGACTGAATCCACTCCTTCCTCACCAGCCAGACCCAGCGAGTCAGACTACCGCCGTTCCTCTCAGAACCCACAGAGATCAGCTGTGGAGTATCCCAGGTTCCTCCCTGAGCCTGATCCTCTTCAACGTCTACATGGCCCCCCCTTGTAGCCATCGTCAGAAGCCACGGACTCAACATTGTCTCCTACGCCGACGACACCCAGCTGATCCTCTCCCTCACCAATGAACCCACAACTGCCAGAACCAACTTCCACAGTGGAATGAAGGCCATTGCTACCTGGATGAAAGGCAGCTGCCTCAAGCTCAACTCGGACAAGACCGAAGTACACATCCTGGGACCCACCCCTTCAGCCTGGAACGACTCCTGGTGGCCAGCCGCTCTGGGATCTCCCTCCACCCCAACAGACCACGCACGCAACCTAAACATCATACTGGACTCATCACTCATTATGAACTGCCAAATCAGCGCAATTTCCTCAGCCTGCTTCACACGCTCCGCCTGCTTCAAAAGACATTCAGTTGGATCCCCCACAGAATCCAGAAAGATGGTCACCCATGCACTCATCACCAGCAGACTCAACTACGGCAGCACACTCTATGCCGGAGTCAACCAGAAACAGTTCAAGAAACTACAGAACATCCAAAATGCTGCAGCCAGACTGGTCCTCGACATCCCTCGCCGCAGCCACATCATGCAACACCTCCGACAACTCCACTGGCTCCCAGTCAACAAGAGAGTCACTTTCAAACTCATCACTCATGTCTATAGAGCTCTACACAACGAAGGACCCACATATCTGAACCACCGCCTCACATTCCACGTACCCGCCAGACAACTCCGATCCTCCCAACTCGCCCTCGCTTCCGTACCCAGGATCCACAAACCCAGAACAAGAGGAAGGTCGTTCTCTTACTTCGCTGCTAAGACCTAGAACACCCTACACCTGCACCTCAGGCAATCCACGTTGCTGACCCAATTCAGGAATGACCTCAAGACCTGGCTTTTTGAATGATCCTCCACCTAGTCCGACCCGCAGCCCTCCTCCCCCAGCGCCTTGAGACCCTCACGGGTGAGTAGCCGTGCTATATAAGTTCCTGACTGATTGATTTCCCTCTGTGCCGCCCAAACGAAGATTCCTGGCTAGCATACACCTGACTGGAGGAGAGGGGCCATCTGGCCACACTGCACTGTACCGCATGTCATACACAGTGTCAGATACTCTTACTTGCTGCCAAGATTTCCACAGGAGCAGATGCTTATCGCTCAAATTGCCCCTGTAATTGTAAGCACAGATCCAAGTTTTTCTAAAACCTGTGGCTCACATCCACAAGGGGGAAAGGGGAGTGGGAAAGAAAGAGAGACTTCCTTCAGTATTCTGCCAGAACTCTCCCTCGATTGGTTTGCGTTCTTTTCTAACCTGCACAAACTGGATTTTCTACTGAGGGGTTTTCTTGGCTACCTGTAATTGGATGACAAGAACATTTTGATTAGAATCACCCTAACTAACTCATTCATCCTCCATTCATGTCAGTCTAGTCACATTCTCTCAGCTACCTGGACTCTGAGCTGGCTTGCCTCTCTCTTATTCGAAATATGTTGAGATTCTCTTGCAACAACTTTTTAGCCTTCTTTAAATCTTCTACTTGAACTATGCCAAGTCACTAGGGGTAATCAGCAGGCATAGCTATATCAATTTAAAAATAACTTTAAAACCTCAACAGTTCTATGTTTGTAAATTCTTTTCTCCTACTGTCTCTTGACAACCGATGTCTGTCAAGCTTGTAGGTTCTCTTCAGAAGACTTTAGGTATTTCCTGGATCTCTGTTTAACTCGCTGGTTTTGCCGTAGAGTCTCGATGAGTTAACCAGAGACACTAATCTCTAAAAAGGGAATAGACTTCCTTGGTGTGCACACCGCTCCGCAATAGACGGAGCCCAAAACACTGAACTAGCGTTCAAAGACCTTCCAACACTGGGCAGGTGCGTTACTAGAAACGCTGAAAAATCTTGCCTTTCTACACTGGGCAGGCGCGATACCAAAAACGCTGAAAATGTCTCTTCTGAGCAGGCGCTAAGAAATGCTGCTCTTTCTCAAAGTTTTCAGTTGAAGTGCGAGGCTTCAAAAGCCTCGTGCACAGTTGTAACACTAGTTAACGGTAAAAAGGAACAACTAGAATGCTGACCTCACATCGCATGGCAGCCGCCATGTTGAATGTCTGCAATCTCCACTGATGCGACATAGCGAAGAAATCTCTGCAACAATAACCAAAGATTAGGACACCTTTCAAGCCAACGAGGATAGAAAGTCTGATGGTGTTTTCTCCAAGCCGTTGAGCACTTAAAACAGACAAGCAATGGACTTCCTGACACATAGTGCCTGGGCTTCTGGCACAACGATGGGCCACCTGCACACAGGAGCGGTGTCGACACCTGGCTGCTCATCCGTGTCGGTGGACAGAGCGGCTGGGGGTTGCTGGCCTCCAGGGCAGGTGACAGAGGACACCCTGGACTCCAAACTAGAATCTGTACTCACGGCTGTGGAAAAAAATAGGTACCTCCCTCGAACAAACGTGCACTTCCCTTGAGGGCCGCATCTACAAAATCACAGTTGACTTCACCCTGGAGCGCGCAGATCATCGCAGGCTGACTGACAAGGTACCCAACACTGAGAAAGAATTGGCTGAAGTCTACCCTATTACCCGGAACGCAGCGTTGGAGGTACAGCAGTTAATGGCACATGTGAAGTCACTAGAAAGAAGAGCAGAGTATGCAGAGGACCACTCCCGGTGGAACAACGTACAGGTGGTGGGTCTGCCCGAGGTAGCAGAAGGACTTGATGCAGTGGCATATACTGAGACATGGTTGCATGACCTACTGCCAGCAGGTGCACTCTCCCCATTCTTTGTTGTAGAGCGTGCCCATCGAGTGCCGGCGAGCCATCCTCCGCCGGGGATAGGTCCTGGGGGTGGTGAAAGTGGGTAATTCCATAATACTTTTCTTCCCTTTCTATGCCACAGGGATGCCGAGGGGGTCATTTCTAGTGGTTAAGCGACGCCTCCGAGAGTTGGTATCAAATACTCCCTCCTCTTCCCGGAAAGGCTGCGCGTGGTCTCAGATGGTAACATGAGATTCTGTGATGCCGCTGAACAGGTCTGTACCTGGCTGGAATCTACTGGTCGCCAGGTGCTGCGGACAGGGAGTGAAGGGTCTGCACAACAAGCTGTCATTCGCGGAGCCAGGTGTAGTAGGAGGCGTAGGAGGAGCAGTGGCCCCCGCCACAACTACATGCCACCCCCAAACTGAAGCAGGGTATACAAAAGAGGTGGAAGGCGCTGTATGCGCCAGCGGCGATGCACGATTGCACTTAGAGGCAGGATTCCAACGCTCCCCCAGCGACAATGGCTACACTGCGACATAGCCATCTGGTGCTGAGTCCAGACGGCCCTCAATGTGATTTCTCAGATGTCAGATGACCTAATTTAAGCTTGACTGGTTGTGCGGATCTCCTTCTTCCAAAGTTCCAGACGTCTCTGGAGAGTCTCTGGCTTTCTGCGGTTCCTGGTCTCCAGCTTCCTGTTGCTGACGTTCCGGTCAGCGCTTAGAGGGGATCAGATTCAGTGGTCACCCAAAGGGAACGGAACAGTTGTTCAGGTGAGTGACGCATGACAGGGGTGGTGGTGGTGGTCTCCTTGGTGCTCCTAGCTGCAATGGCAGAAGGTCCATGGTGTTGTTAACCTTGCCAAGGGTGAATTTTGGGAGTTCTTCTATTATCCAAGCGCTCTTGCACCACTGGAATGTCACTTTTTTGACGTACCGGTGGCGCAATGTGCCACAGCATATTTACAAGGCCATGTAAAGCAACTTTACGCAGCTTTTCATGGCCTTGTAAATATGTGCCCCTTTCACGCATAAAACTGCGTGAAAGGGGCATTCCATGGGTATTGCTGTGGGCATTCCCACCCAAAACCCATGGAATCTGAAGCATTCCCAGATTTATGAGAAAACGCAAACCTAGAAATGTGTCAGAATCTAACACCACCCCAAGGGTGGCATTTGGGAGGCGGTACGAGGATAAATGTTTTCATTCTGCGGCACACATAGAAAGAGGAAATCGCCTGGATTGATTGATTTTGTGCAGGAAGGTGTCCCTTTCTGCACAACATCAATCAGCCCCGCAACGCAGGCACCCTTGCACCATGGCGCAGTGGTGCGTGTGTTGGTGCTTGGCAGCCATTGTGCGCTAACGTAGGGGAAAAAGACAGAATTGTGCCCTATCTTATTGATAGGGCGCAATTCTGCCCTTTTGTTTTGTCGCTGGGCAGTGCAGCAAGATTTCTTGCAGGGCTGTCCTGCATTAAAACCTTTTTAAAAGAGGCCCCAAATGTGTTTGCACCATTTTTAAGACCAGCTAATTTCTGATGTTAAAAAACGTCCTCTAATGGGACTTAGGGGCAGTTTTTCTTTTTTTGCGATGTACAAGGAAACCCTGGTAAATATATTGTTGAGTGTTTTGCAGGAGTTGTTACGTGGGATCGCCTATCTTGCATCTCATTTTCGGTAAGTCATGCTAACAAAAGTGCCGCTACAAAAAAATCACGTTAACGCTGTAAAGATGCTGCTAACTGGACTTTGCAGCAACTTGTAAATACGGCGATAAAAATAAATCTGCCGTAACGTCAAAAAATTGATGCTACGGCGGCGTTAAATCCTTGTAAATATGCCCCCGCAGATTCCTTGACACCACCGTTGCCGTGGACTCGATCGATGCTGAAGACACGCAAAGTGCTAAACCTCGAACTTCTCCCATCCTTGCCATTAACCACAGCAGGAGTCATCCTGTTGCAGCTTGTCACCGTAAAGCCTGCATAGGCTTTCTAATGTTGCCATTGATACCGACTAACGCATCGACGACCCGCTGACCTTCAGGTCTCTTCCCAAGAAAAGAAGGTAACCATTTGTCCAGGACAAACCCAGTCCCTGTGTCAGACCTACGACTGACCACAGTTGGCCTGAACTTTGACTTTGTTCTGGTTTAACGCAACCAGTTGCTGTGGTTAATGCTTTGCGTTTTTCTATACTACTTTGATCTAAAACGGTGAAAATTCATATCTCTGGTTCCCCTTATTATATTTCTGTCACTTTGGATTCTTTTTATTTATTAAAATAATATCTATTTTTAATAAATTGGAGTGGGATTTTGATTGTGTTGTGTTTTGGATTTTTTAACTGTTTTGGTACTTCAAAATGCTTTTCACATTTTTGTAAGTTAAGCCTGCCTTCCATAGCTACCAGGTGTTGATTCAGGTTTACATTACAGTCCCCTTTACTGAACCTAACAACAATAGTGAAAATGTTACTTGCGGTGGAGTCCCATCAACCCCCTAATCATTCATTTTCTCACAGTATTCATTTTTAAATATTGTACCTAAAGTAGAAACATGAATAAAACAATGAAGGCAGTGGGAAATGAATCAAACAATATTGAAAAAATGACCCATTATCAAAAAAACACCTTATTTCAAAGATTTGTTCCATTACTTCCATTATTTGCATACCAAAGAAGCAAAACTTAAAAGACATGGTATTCAGGAAAAGAACATTACATCACAACAGCAAATCACAGGTAAATCCAATAAGGAACGTTCTCCTGCCTCAGCTGCAGCTATTGCAACAAGGAGATGAAATTACACCTCCTGGAACCAGAAAAAGATTCTCAATAAGGAGCTTTGCAACCCATGATACGGACAGCTATAAGTATTACCTCAAATGCCCATGCAAAAAATGCTATGTGGGTAAAACAGAAAAAAAGATTGAATGAACTTCAATCCAAAATTCAAATAAAAAATCGAAGTATTAAGTCAGTCTTTGAACCATACCATATTTTCTTTCTTATCATGCTGTCTCTCAAGTGACCAAAACATTTACGCAGCACACTATAAAAAGCCAAATAGCTTTACAATAGCTTAACAAGAGTACATAAATGCCTCATGTGTATACTCGCAAAAATTCAGAAACAAAATTATATAGGACTAAATCTGACACATTTTTGTTGCCCTATGAAGAAAATGCTGCACCTACGTCAAATGTGGCCTTGACTGGATTAATGGAAAAATATTTCAGGGTAGAAAACAAACTTTAAGGTGTATGTAAATAAATACCCAAATCTTGACGAGTTTGTGGTTGTTCACCTTCATTTCCAGGTAGGAACTCTCTGTAAAGTGGACAAACCCGCTCCAGATGCTACATCTACCAATGCACTAATAATGTCATTTTGGCAGAATCCCACATTTGACAGTACCCATCAATCTTGATTCGGTGAATCAGCTTTTGTAACTTATCGAGCAACTAGACTGTTGCAAACCTAACTTTGACATAGAAACGCAAAATGCTTTATTAATTAATACTTTATTTTGGGTTTAATGCTCATAAAGTTTCATGCAAAATACTAATTTATTAATTATAAAATAACACAATATCAGGATGAAAGATCGCATATAAGATGTCATCAATGATGTCATTTGAGATGTTAGCAGTTATGTCATCAATTATGTCATTTGGCGTCATGAGTGATGTAATATGTGAGCTCATATGCAGCAAAAGGTGGGGGCTCAATTTATAGTAAATTGACCAAACAATAACTAGTGAATTCCTGTGGTGGTTTGGTTTATAAACTTTAGTTTTGAACCATTTCAACATTTAACTATAATGGCACTTTAACATTTGTTTTTTTCAGTGAATTTCTCTTTTTTTCTTTACAAAAGAAAATCATATTATCATACCCAACTGTAACATGTCTTTAACTTTCGTTTTTTCAGTACATTTCTGGGGTTCCTTGGTCATATTCAGCCACCACCCCAACTGCGCAGGTTTCCGTTCATGTGCAGCAGGTGGTTAGCCATGCAACTCCCCCTAAGGCCATCCCACAGCAGCCTGCCCTCCACGGCCAGCGTGCTGTGCCTCCCCTTCCTGCCTGCTTTCCATTCTTCGTCTGCATGCATCTGCCACCTCCCTCCTGCCCTCTATTGTCAGCTTGCTGCCCCTTCCCATGCCAACTTGCCCTCTGTGGTCAGCTTGCTGCTCTAGCCATGCTCCTGTCTGCCCAACATTCTCTTAGTGCATGCCCTTGTCCCCTCCCGCTGTCCTCCTGGTCTGTTGTGCTATGCCTGCTGGCCTGCCCTCCGTGGTCAGCTTGCTGCTCCCTCCCCTAACCCATCCCCCTGCCCTCCATGCTTGGTGTGCACCCTGCACCCTCCCTTCTGCCCTCTATGGTCTGTTTAACGTCTACTCCACATGCCAATGTGCCTTCCATGTTCAGCTTGCAGCCCCTGCCTCCCTCCCTCCAGCCCTCATTTCTTCATCTGCATCCCCCTGCACTCTTCCTCCTGCTCTCTGTGGTCAGCTTGCTGCCCCTGCCTGCTTGCCCTCAGTGGTGAGCTTGCTGCCCCTGCCCACCTCCCCCTGCCATCCAATCTCTGTGTGCATGCCTTTACTTTGTCTCTTCTGCCCTCTGTGGTTAATTGTGCTGCCACGGCCCATGCCGGCCTGCCCTCCTTGTTCTTCTTGCTCCTGCCCCATCCCTTGCCTTCCTCTGCACGTGGCATGCCGTCCACAATCCGTTGTGTTGCCATTGCACCTGCCACCTGCTTGTCCTCTTTTTAGAGCACTAAACATAATTTCTGTCACAAATGGAACCTCCTCATTTTGTATGTTGTTAATTTCTAAAGGAAATGCTTTTGGTTTTACAGCTTGGATTCCATCAAGATGGCTTCAGGCCTCCCATACTTTTGTCATAAATACAAATGTTAGCGCTCTTGCTGTTTATTAGAGCACTGGAAGAAGCTGCAGTAGCTCATTAGGGTGTTAGCTGACAAACTGCTGCCATTGTGAAAAGTGTATTTACGTCTGCTTATCAGAATGTTTACTGATAGGGATGAGAAATACATTTGAGAACCCACAGAAAATGTGCCCTTATTTTAGCTTGCTAGATCACTGGCCATGATGTCTATGATAAAATCACTCATTTTGTTAATTTCTAAAGGAAATGCTTTAAGGTTTACAGCTTTGAATACATCAAGATGGCTTCAGTTGTGCCGCCCTTCTATCATAAATATGTAATGTTAGCGCTCTAGTTGTTCATTAGAACACTGGGAGGCTGCAGTAGAACACTGGGGAACCAACTGACAGGCTTCTGCTTCTATTGGAAGTATATGTTTTACTGAGTATGTCAAACATTATTCTCACATGGCTGAGGAAGAAAGTGTACATTTATAGACTATGTGCTCTCATTTTAGCTTCTGGGGTACTTTCCATAACACATAGAAGAAAACCATGGGAGAAAAGTTTTCTCCCAACATGATTTATCAATTCCCAGCACATGATCAGAATTTTCCACTTGTGAAATCACCTTGGAAAACACCACAATTCATAAAATTAGCATTGCCCTTCTTTTAAATCAACAATTGATTTTTATTATGACTAAAATCTGTTGTCACCCTATATATATATATGCTCTTATTTGTGACCCTCAAATCCTCCCATTCACTACAAAGCGTTTCGGTGGAGACCATGACCTTGATTCCTGCAATGGCTGCCACATGTTGCCCATATAGTGGCCAGCCGATCAAGGTGGTGGAGGCGGTGAATTTGGTACCCCCACCTCTGCCACATGCCCCTCTGGGTCAGGATGTGCACACTCTGCCCCCTTACATTTTGTTAAATCAATTTTCAGGACGCATAGACCACTTCCCTAACCCTGTAATGGCTTCCAAAACATATTGTTTAGGTTGTGGTCAGCCAATGATGATTGACTAGTCCCTTTTAAAATGGCCAATCGGAGCATATCTAGACACCAACAGTGAAGATAAACCAATTGTATAAACCCTTCATGACCACCCCAAGCACCTCTTTAAACGGGAATTTCTTGAAAATTGCTGAATAGATTTACACCAAATAACAAAAAAGTACACTTTCTGAGTAAAGTTGTAACTTTCTGTCAAATTTGGTGTAATTCTGTTTCGCCATTTTTGCTGTATTGCATCCCATCATTTCTTACGGGAATTAAGATGGAAAATAAATGTTCAGGGATCCTCCTTGATGGATCACTTCACAACTTTCCAGAAAGGAAATGAAGTGAATAATCATTTGTACAGTTCAATGAAATTTCTTCAAACGGCTCCGAGGTTGGGTATTGCCAGTGAATATGCTTCTAATGCATTTCAACCACTTGCATTTATTGCTCAAAATATCATATGTATATAAATGATGCATCAAAAAATTCTTACCAGATAGCTACAAAAATATCCACAGACAAACAATTATTGACTAAACATAGCAAAACAATAAAAAAGATGATCTCAGTTAACAATACCCCCACAAAACCCAAGACCCACCACCCAGACAATAGAACAAGTACACAACTTATCTATGCATTGCATGCATACTTACCCATACTCATAGATACTTAACAACCATACACAATGTTAAAATTGTCCATCCTTATGCTTGACCTATTCAGTAGCCCCACTTTCAGTTTCTTTATACAGGGCTATATTAACTTTATTATCTTTATCGTCGAGCCACGTTGTGGTGTATGCTGGCCCCCAGACCGATCACCTTCATCAGGACAAGGAAGTGGGACAAGGTTCAAAACAAGTCCGTGTTGCAGAGAAAAAGGAGAGGGGAGGGGAAACCAATGAAGCACCTAGAACAAAAATGATTTAAACCATATATAAATGATAGTTCACCTAGGCACCTATTAGCACAAGCATAAATACAAATTGAATTAAATATTAAAGCAACAACAACTAGCAATGTCCCATGTTCATATTCATCACCAAAGAGGGCACAATTATGCATAATGAGGCATATAAAGTTAAATGACTGGAGTGCCGTATACCTTCCCCTTGGTGTGCTCCAATAGATGTACAAAGCTCACTATCACTCCACACCAGTAGTTACAGGTCAGTCTACACCTCAGTGTAATCACCACCAGCTGTGCTTAGTATGAAAAAACCTCCTCTGGTCCACATTGTTAGTCAAAGGTGATTATAACTCCATACCTTCAATCAACTAAAACACCTTGCTTAGCAATCTTTCGAAGTTGATTCGCACCAACATGAGCAGCCAGTCTTTAACAAAAATATTTGTGGTACCACCTGTTTGAAATGCACAAAATAATTACATGCCAATATGCTGGGGAGCAGATTATTATGATCTCATATATTCCTCTATTCAGCCTGTAACCAGGGCCTGTTGAAGACAGGGTTGTCTCCAAAAACGGAGGTTTATTGGATCTTTACTCTCCAGACACATCCAACAGGTCTGAATGAAATTAAAGTATTATAAAATAAGTGAGGAGATCCATTGCACTGGCAGATTAATTTTGAAAGTATGGTTATTACTACATTAGAATTTCTGGATGCAGAATGGTAATTTTTTTTGCAATATGTCTTCTATTGCTATTTGGCAATGTTACTTGCAACTATGTGGCTAAGAAATGGTGACAGTAAACTCAGTAAGGCTTTTCAATGTATGGATGAAGAAGTATCCCCACAGATATATATGAAATGATGGTTGGTTTTGATTATTGGCTAAATAAATGATTCACATTCTGAGATCTGATAATGCAACCACTAGAGGCATTGAGTCCGGACAAGAATCACCTGGAACATATCCCTTGGTCGTTTGTGCAGATCCTAAGTGGTATTTGTGGTGTGAAAACTATCCATTTTAAGATGGAGATGTTTTTTGTACTGCCCAATCAGTTCACTGTAGGATATAATCAGAAGACGCCATTCTCTTTTTTGTTAGCATCCCATACTTTTGTGTATTTAGGACATTAGTATGTTCAGATGGCAAACCCTGAAGAAGCGAGAAGTAAGATGGAGAACAGTGTTAGACCTTCACGACATTGTATTTGTTTGTGACATAAGCGGATGCACATTGTGGACTTGCTCACTTAAAAATTGGCACAGGCCTTTAGTCTTTGGTAATAGTATGGTTGGTGCATTTGTAAAACCACTTTTTACTTACACTTAGGGTTTGTGTTTGCTTTCACCGATGTAACAATTTTTTTACATGGACTTTTGACTTTGCAAAGATCATCGCTGGATTGCAACTTAATTTGCAAAGTTTAAATCCTGTGCAATGTCTAACTTCCATGTTTTTTGCCAGTAAGAGATACTTTCTGTGCTGATGAGTTCAAGGAGGGCAGAAGAGTGGAAGATTGTTTTGCATCATGATACCCCCATTTTGAGGGTTTCACAGTGCAGAACAAACAATGAAGGCCGAGCAGGCCACTTCAACATGGGTACCTGTTGAACAGGGTTAATATGTACTGGGACTCGTACCATTTAAGTTCTGCCTCCCACTTCCCTCCCCCCATGTCAGATGGAGAGTCACCATGTAAGAGATGTATGACTATCTAGATAGCAACAACGACAGTAGCTAGGTGGAATAACAATGTGTACTAGAAAGATCTGTGTACACCTCACAACTTCTAATATCTACTGTACTGAGTCAGCCATTCCTCATTCTGAGAGGGGTAAAATGAGTACTATTAAGTTTGAGTAAAAATAAATGTAATGAATTTAAATTCCTTCTAAGGAGGGACTCTCAGCTGCCGAAAGACAACATCACAATGTGGATATTGTTGTTTTTGCATGCAGTTTCAGTACTTAAAGGTAACCTAAAAGATTGTAGTGTTCACTCCAGAAGCTAAGATTGGCAGCTATACTTTTAGCCTTCTTAGTGACATAATCTTATTAGCTGACACATGCAGCCACATTTCGGTTAGGGCCAGGGTTAACTCAATAGATCGACCCTTAATTATTTTCCCTTGAAATTCTTGGTGATACGGGCAATGGAACAGGAGGTGCAGTTAATATGAGGAATGTTCTTATAATGAACTCAACATTTGAAGTCAAAGTCAGATTATGTCTGAAGGAACTAAGCAGGCAGGCTTGTCTTGAAAGACTTTGGGGCATATTAATCTAGCATGGTGGTGCGGCAGAAGACCTCCCCCCAAACTATGAGTTTCCTGTAGGGTTGGTGGGAATCAAACAAAAGAAAGAGGTGGGCAAAATAACTTCTACCGACGTGGTTTGGTGACTTTTGTAAAATGTGTAATGCTGGCCTGCTGCCATGTTATGGAAGCTGGTCCGCATTGTTTTCTGTGTTTCCGAAGCAAATCTCCAAAGCAGGGGTTTATTTCTTAAATGCAAATCACTGACTGTGACATGCAGGACATTATATTCCTGTGACTTGGGGTTCTGGGCACAAAAGAATATATGTCTGCCTTCAATAGTGGGTGCTTTTGGGTGTATTGAGCCCCTGTGTCCATAAAAGATCTTCCCAAGCTTGGCTGGCATTGGATTTTCTGCAGGGCCAGGCCTAGGATCAGGCCATTCGGTCAACACCCAGTGGTTGAACAAGCCCCTACAAGCAGGCAACCCCCAGCCCATATTTTCCCTTTATTTTTTTAGGCCGGCCAAAACTCCTGCAGGAACACAGAGTGGTCAGCACTGGCTGCCGTGGGAGTCCTGTAGGACTACACGGATGGCTTTGCTGGGTCCTGCGAGATTCCAGCAGGAGCTGCAAAATGCTCACTAGGGAGACTTAACAATTATAAATGCCCATCATGTGCTGTCCCATAGCTCCAAAGTAGGATCCCTCCCTCTTACTGTTTTAGTATGTTTCCCAGATTTTCACATCAAGGAGGAAATTGTGAAGCAAGCCTCAAATTATTGTTCGAAATGTCAGCTGGGTGTCCATTTAAATAATTTCTGGTTGTATTATTTGAGATCTCACAAAGAGGTATTCCACCTAAATATCCGACTGAAAAAGTTCATCTGACCATAATATCATGGTCAAAATATCATGCCTACAAATATATTGTGGACCGGAATATTGAAGATAAGTATAAATATATTTTACTATAATATTGGTGTTTAAAATATTATGTACCTTAATATCTTTTTTTAGTATGGTGATTTATTGTATTGCATTAAGTTTTCATTCCATTATATATGTTTTTGTGAAATGTATTTTGTATTTTTTTAATATTATAGCAATGCATTTTTTTTTAATTGTTGGGTTTATTGAGGGACTGGGAGGAAAGTGTTTTCATAATATATAATACTTTTAATTTATTAATATGTTAATTATTTTATATCTTTTAACGTTTGTTTATTGGTTTAAATGTTTTAATTATGTGCTATATTTAAATTTTGAAATATTGGGTTTATTGGGTGGGTTGTCTGTTAAATAAAACATATAAATATAAATTGATATTAATTAATCACTGCATTAATTATGCTTTTTTAAAAAAGTAAACTAATTAATTGTATATTTAACTAATAACATTTTTATATTTTTGTTAAATACTTTTTGATTAAAAACATTAGTATTTTTGCATTTTTTTGTGAGCAATATAGGGGAATGGGGAAATTGGTAGGCGATGACTTTAATTAAATAATGTATTATTAAATAAGGATTAAAATGTGTACAATTTACAAAAATTTATTTTATCTTGTTTAAAATCATTTATCAGTATTGTAGCAGTATTTTTGGATTTGTGTGTTTTATGTTTGCGTTTAGGGAATAATGCCTATTTAAAAATGTTTTCTATTTTTCAAACAATTTGTAATTTGATTTGTTTTTTAAAGCTATGCTTGTCTTTTTGTCAATTTTAAGGTAGTACGTTTTTAATTGTAATTTATTAAATAATTTTCAATGCGTACTTATTTTTGGGGTGTAGTGAATCTGATCCCCTAAATATTTGCACTTTTTCTAACGTTTGTTACAACGACTTGCTTTAGGGAAGCGCTTGAATTTGGAATACTATAATTTAGTATTTCAACTCCAGTCTGTTATCAGTAGGGAAGGTGTTGGACTTGAAAATCCAACACCAGCCCTACAATGCATTTCTTAAAGCAAGGAATGTGTGGTAACGTTGCAGTTGTTGTAGGGTCGACGTTGTAAAGGCACTGCGTGGTTTTGATGGCGTGGTAAACGATGCTTCCCGAATTAGAATAGTACATCTGACCTCCCTCCAGCATGTATGTATTTCCATGTTTCATAGTAACATGCAAAGAATGGTGACCAAAAGAATGGTTCAGCTCTACAGGATGATGATTATGAATCCTTTTCCAGAAGACAGAAAAAAGACTTTCAGGTGTGGCACTATAATCCCACTTTTCTTTTTTTTGTTAAATAAACATAATTAGGATGATACTATTACCTGTTTATTTCTGTTACAAAATCCCCCCTTAATTAGAAAAATATTTTTTTCTTTTATAAATAGACTTAATTTGTATGGGCAGGCAAAACTCACGCAGCTCAAATTAGGTGCCTCATTAGTAGACAAAG
The DNA here is from genome assembly GCA_963921515.1 of Calotriton arnoldi. NCBI lineage: Eukaryota > Metazoa > Chordata > Amphibia > Caudata > Salamandridae > Calotriton > Calotriton arnoldi. Next base: position 27,407 of record CAWUFW010015117.1, on the reverse strand, counting down.
ACTAGGCATACAAGAATTTGAATTATATTGTCTTGCTGCTTTTGCCCAAAACCTTTGTAAGATTGTAATTCCTAGCATCCAGGGTCATTATCTTTCTAGCATAATTATTCAGATGATTTGAGAAGAAGGTGTCTTGGAATATGCCTCCAAGTTTGCTACTCTCCAGAATACTTTAAAAAAGTCTGGGTGAAAACATCGAGTGCCCTTTGCCAGGACTATTCTAAATGGGTAAAAAAGATCAGAAGTTAAAAAGAAATCCATTATGGGCTAATCCACAACTACTGGCGGCTCTTATATGCACTCTTAGAAAATGGTCTCAGAAAGGGATATGTGAACTAGAGCAAATACTCTATAGAAATGGGATAATCTTCTTCACCACAATGCAGCAGAATACGGAGTATGCCTGGCGAAGATTTTTAAAATATTTTCAAATTTGCAGCTACTTTACCTAAGCAAACAAGCATAGGGCTATTCCATGCAGTTTTTTTGCTGTCATTCCTGCAGGGGCTCTCCTTGCAGAGTATATTGTTATTTATTATATATTATAACCCTGGATGTTACCAAAATCTCTGCCCAGTGGTCAGAGGTTTTAGCAACCACAATTTTACCTAAAACCAGTAAGATATAACTTATGCACAATCTAATTTTTTTAAGACCACTTATATTATATCCCTGAAAGGCTAAATAAAATATACAATAAAGCAGTTTATGCACAAGGTGCCTTAATACTGTTGGCCACTGAATGCATATCATATGGGGGAGGCAAAAATTACAGCCTTTCTGAGATTCAATACTTAACACACTTGAGAAAGTGTTAGAGTTTTAATTGAGTAATGACCATGAAGTGATCCTCATAGGAAGATGGCAAGTGTATTCCAATGATCTGGCAATTGAGAATTTAATCTTTTTATGATCATTAATAGTAAGATCATTCATCACCCAAAAACTTAAAATCCACTGATCCTCCCAACTGTCTGAGAATGGATATCAAAAATGAAGAAAAATAAAGCACCTGGAATTGGCGTGCCACCTATGAAAAGAGCAGCTCTTGAGATATCTTGGGGATTGCTAGATTACTGAATTAAAACTGTATTTTATATATATATTTTTTAGTAATAAGCATAAATAATTGACATGATTACTGATGTGTTTCCTTCTCTTTTTCTTATCTTAGTTATTGTACTGGAAATGAATTTTCATTGCGCCTACCGAAATTAAAAAGAAAAAAAACTCTAAATCATCCCTTTTTAAAAAAAAACACCTATTGCATGCATTGGTCTCTTTTCATGGGGTCAGATTGCTGAAGATCTAATGTTTTGTTTTTGCTTTGGAAACTGTAATACAAAATGAAAAGATAATTTGGACCTGATGCACAAAATGTGTTCAAGCTTGCGAAGCCTAATTTGCACCAGGTGCCAGGCTTTGCAAGGAAAAAAAGCAAAAACACACTGTACAAAGATGAAATTGTGAATGCCTAATTTCAGGATATTAACTTTGTGATTTCTTTAGAAATGCAAAAGAAGGAGGGGAGGAAGCAATTCCCTTGAAATTGGGTCAATGTTTTGGAACCGCTCAAGCAGTTACTCTCTGTCCTGCTTCACCCTCCCAAAATACCACTCCCACACGGTGGCTCAAACACGTCGAAGCAAGAGACATATAACACAACACCTAGAAAGGGGTTTCACTTTACAAAATGAAACACATCAAAGACTCTCTTTTTAGAATAAGGCTTGCGGTTTTATTTATGCAATGCTCTTCAACAGAAAGGCTTTCCCAGATGTCAAATGAGCAACATTCAAATGTATATAGAGATATATATATATTTATATGCAAGCAATAATAACACACTTGGCAAATGCAACTGTTAAATGCATGAATAATAAGGCTGCCCGGTTCACACAGGCACACAGGCACCCACACATAATCACTGGACTTGGATGTGCATACAAAATCACTCACACAAATCACAAAGTCAATACTCAAAGAAACAAATCACCTCACCCGATCGTTCACTTGACGTCTTTGCCAACTCAAGCTGGAGGAGCCCGTTGACAGCCAGGGATGGACTCACGATCAGGACTCAAATCCCAGATTCTTTTTTGTGACGACACGTCTCCCCCACAAATGAGCTCCCAAGCTGCCTGCCAAGACCCTCTGCCTTTAATACCTTTTACTCAATGTAAGGCGAAGGTTCTAGAAACCCTGCCCCTTTCTTCTGCTACAAAAAACTGAGCTGACCATACTGGTCTGTGTCAAGGTCAAGACAGAAGCTGGCCAGGCCCCTGTACTTTGACTCCGAGACAGAGCTGTACATTCCACGCATTTCTCTGGCAACAACAATCTCTGCTCTGAAAGGCACCATGCACACTTCCCACACATTATCCCAGCGAAGCTTACGAAAGCCTCCATCCAGCAGAAAACAAAATAACCTTGAACGTGGATAAACAACTTGAACAATCTGGGGGCCTGAGCACGCAGAGCAACACAGAGTCAAGATTCAAGATGAGATGAGGACATGTCAAAGCCAATAGTAAGAACTGCATAATACTTCCCAATATACAACACAATTCACATTTGTGCACCACTGCCTATAGCATCACATACTTCATCTCTCAATGTACAATGCAATGCACATTTGAGCACCACTGCTCATAACACTGCACTTCGAGACCAAAAAGTACATTCCACAGCTCTCTCTCATGCTTTTAAATGCACATCCCACATGTTCTGCTCTTGGCAAACTGTTCTATTCTGAGACAACTCCCACTTTAAGACTGCAAGATTAAATCTTCAAGGGAAAAAGGCATATGCAGGAGGTACATTCATGCTAGGGTAAAATGAAACATCAAAGTCAATTAAAATGATGGTAGTCAAAGGTCATCATGTGGTATCAAACTATAAGAGTGCCTCTAGCACTACACTCTCCTTGATCATCTTTTCACAATGTACCGCTTTTTTGGCATTACTGGTAGCTTGGCCTCCAGTGGACTACTCCAGGAGTGGGTTGGTCAGAGACACATGAGTGAGAGGTGCGTTTCACAATTGGAGATATTTGTAGAATTGTGCGGAGGTGAGTGCATAGGTATTCTGGAGCTCTTGAAAGGGCTGCATGTGTGACCCAGATCACACATCACCTACCTGTGAAATGCAGATGAGGTCCCATCTCCCAAAACCTTGTAGCGAAGCCACCTCCCGCAGCCAGGTGCTGTGATAGAGGGGCGTTTGCTGTGTGAGTGTGGTATCCCAATGAGTATGTCGGACTGCAGCCCTCCAGGAGGAAAATCACTCTGGTCACTAGAGGAGCAGCGTGGGAGATTGGGAATCCATAAAGCAGAGCCACAATTCGAGGGAACCCCAAAAGCGACAGCTTCAGTCTGTAGGCCGGCTCCAACCAACCCCCATTGACCCAGTTCCAGTTGTGTATCACCAGAAGTTGGGAAGCAAGGTAATAAAGGTATACATTGGCCGTGCCCAAGCCTCCATCATACGGGGCATGTTGGCAGTGGGCAAGTGCGAGGTGGGGTCTGGATTCGTGCCACAAAAAGGAAGTAGCAACTCAGTCGAGAGCATGGAACCAGGTCCGCAGTATAGATTTTGAGAGATTGCAAAAGATATAAAGAGATCTCAGCAGGATCCTCAGCATTGTACAAGGCTATAAGGCCCATTACATTCAGCGGAAGGGATTGCCATTTGGCAAGGTCTTCTTTAGCCTTCCGCGTCTAAGGCCTGAGGTTGAGGTGCCAGGTAAGTTCGTGGTGGAGCGCCACCCAGACACCCAGGTATTTCAAAACTGAGAGGGCATATAGGGATAGTATCTTGCCAGTCAGAACAGTCTCGGTTTGGAGCTAGAAGCACCAGCACCGACTTAGAGGGAATCACCCAGAGGCCAGAGGCCTCCCCAAAACACTGGATGAGGGAAAGGCAGCGGGGTCAGCTCGCTGCAGGATCTGCAAGAAAGAGAAGGACGTCAGCCGCATAAAGGGCTATGCAGTCCTCATGTCTCTCGCTCCACCTCCAACAGCATATCTGAGCATCACCATGGAGGAGGTGCGCCAATTTTTCGATCACTAGCGTAAAGGGGAGAGGAGACAGGGGGATCCCTCCCTAGTTCCCATCCGGATGGAGAAGGCATTGGAAAGTATACCGTTAATCTGAACCCGCTCTGTGGGGTTTGAGTACAGTGCCCGAACGAGCCCACAGAAATGGGTTCCGATCCCAGCCCGGTTCAGCACGTGTACCAAATATCCCCAATCCACTGTATTGAAAGTCTTTTCAAGATCGGTTAGTAAGAAGGCCAGGCTGGATGGAAGAAAATGACAGTGGACCAGGGCCACGTGGAGGCGCGTAAGGCAATGCCTTGTACTGCGGACAGGCATAAAGCCACATTGATCCAGGTGTATGAGGACATGTAGGACCTGTATAAAATGGGTAGCCAGAAGCGAGGGGAAGATCTTGACCTCACTGTTGTTGAGGGATATTTGATGATAGTCGGCACAGGTGTTCAAGGGGGGGGCTGCGTCTTCAGGAGTACCACAATTGTGGCAGCGTCTGTCTCCACAGGAAAGGTGCCCTTCTGAGCTACTTCATTATAAAGGGCCAGGAGTTGAGGCGTCAGAGTGTCCCGGAATGTCATATAGTACTCTGCGGGGAATCTGTCGGGACCGGGAGTCTTTCCGGAGGCTACCACTGAAATAGCCTCCCCAAAGTCTTCTCCCGTGAAGAGCTCATGCAGCATCCGAGACTCAGCGTGGGGCAGGTGAGGGAGAGGCATGTCATTGAGAATTTGGGAGGCAGAGTCGGGGTCCACCGGAGGGGACGCCACATATAGATGCTTATAGTAGTGGGTGAATGTTTATGCGATCTCCAGGAGAGTACACTAAGTATTACCAGAGTCATCAGTGATTTCGGGCACAATCCTATTCGCCTGCAGACGAGAGGCAAGCCAATATAGCAGCTTCCTGTTCTTGTGCCCCATCCATAGACCCTGGCTGTTTTTGCATGCTAGAGATGCTTGGCAGCCTCTAGAGATTGGAGACACATCTTGTCACACAAGAGGCTCAATTGCCGTGAGACCTCCCCATGAGGCTCCGCCGCGAGGCGTTCCTCCAACTAAAGGGCATGAGCCTCTAGTTGAGTGATATGGAGGGATTGAGCTCGTTCTTGCACACGTATTCACGCTTTGGCAAATCCCCTAATGGTCGTTTTACTGGCAATTTATAGGGTGCTAACAGAGCCAATGGAGACTTTATTGCATTGGAAATAAGCTTGTAGCTCGCCTCCAAGGGCCTGAACGTAAGGCTTATCTTGAAGATACCATGCATTTAGGCGCCACATGGGATGTGAAGGAAAAGGGTAGCATGGTCTGATATACCGCAGGGGAGGATCTGGACATGCGATACGGTGCGACAATCTAGGGCCGGCATGAAAACAAAGTCTATGTGGGAATGAGTATAGTGTGCCGCAGAGGATTGCGCGAATTGACATCTACGGGGGTTCCATATCTTCCAAACATCACAGAGACCAAGAGTGGTTGCCCAGTCTGAAAGATGACAGGCCCCGATATTACAGGATATGGAGGAGGGACCCGTAGCATCAATATCCGGGATGGGGACAGCGTTAAAGTCGCCACCTACGAGCATTAGTCCCTGTGAGAGATCAAGAAGTATCTTAGGCCAGTCGAGGAGAAATACATCTAGAGTCGCTCAGGATGAATGGACACATACTAGGTTAACAGTTTGACCTTTGACTGTGCCAGTGATGGCAATAAAATGGACCTGGGGACCTCTAATGTTGTGGGCAACAGTCATAGGAAAGGAGCGATGCAATAGGATCACTACCCCCGCCCGGAACCCCGGGTAAAGCCTGAATGGAAGGCTATGGCCTTTACGCGGCAAGAAGGGGCAGCGATTACCCACAAGGTGGGTCTCCTGGAGCAACAGGACCTCAGGAAGGTGTTGATGTGCAAAACCGAGGACTGCAGTGTGTTTTACACGATCTAGGAGTCCATTAACGTTCCAGGACAAAACTTGCAGGATGCCATACCAGGGGGAAAGGTCTCATATGTGGATAAGACGTGTGAGAGTGACGTATTCCGCCGCACATGGTAGCCCAAGTGTATGCCCCTGGTGTCGGTCGAGGGCCCACATTACTGTGTCACGCGGCTTGAAATATGGAATTGGTGTGTGCAATGCAAAACAAACAAATAGACAAACAGATCAGGACACATTACTGAATCCTCCTCCCAACAAACCCACCCACCCAATACTTCCACCCCAAAAGCATCTATTGCCCTGAAAAGGAAAACTGAAATGCATAACAGTTTGAAAAATGGGAATGGAGTAGTGGACCCCTCCTTGGTGCAGGATAAATGATGGCTATCAGGAGAGCACAATAATCGAAATTCAACATGGACGTCACAGTGTCCTGAAACAAAGAATGATTAGGGAATCATGTTGTAGGGCTCTGTGATAAATCAGAGTCGACAGGCAGTTTGGCAGGGAGCGGGGAAGTTGCCACCAGGAGATCCTCGTGGTTTATAAGATTTTCTTGCTGCATCGGAGGCCTGGAGGGAGTATGTCGAGGATGCGGACTGGTCTTGCATATGGGGAGGACAGATAAGATTTGGAGCGCTTGGTGGTATGCCTCTTTTGTGAGCAAGTGCTGTTTCACTTTGCTTTGGGCACCGGTGCTGTCCAGGCCGGCTCAGAGAGTCTGGATCCCCGCGATGAGACCCCATCTGGCCCAAGGAGTGGGCACTCTTCCGATAGCCATGACTGAGCAGATTCAGGAGTGTCAAAGAAGTGGGACTTGTTTGGTCTGGGAATAGAAGGCGATACTGAATGCCATGTGCCCGGAGCTTCTGTTTGACCGCCAAGTAGGATCAGCGTTGCTGCTGAACCTCCTTAGTGGAGTCGGGAAAGAGGAGAACCTTGGCATCACCACAGCGGAGGTGGGGGCAAGAGCGGCCCTCTCTCAAAATGGCATCTCTGTCCCTAAAGTTAAGGATCCAGGTGATCATTGGCCTGAGTGGCGCCCCCGGGGGCAGTTTGGGACACAGAGCCCTATGGGCCTTCTCTATTGTGAACCAGGGGGACAGTTGGTCCATGGGCATTCAGGATTTGATCCAAGTTTCAAGGTATTCGGTGACTTGTTGCAGTTCACTGCCCTCCCCAATGTCAATCACCCGCATGTTATTGCACCTGGATCTGTTCTCTGCGTCTTCAGCACGATGATGCAGCTCCGCCGTGCATGTGAGAAGGCTGGTAACCTGAGATTTTAGAGTAGTGACATTGTCTTCCACTGTGGATAAACGGGATTCAGATTTTGTGATTCTAGCGGTAGCTTTGCCTAGGTCCTGATGAAGCAGACCAATGGCCACCAATACCTCTCCGATCTTGGTCTCTACATCGGTCTGGGAGGACTGGATGGCTTCTTGTCACATGCGCCCACACTCTGGCTGGTCCTGGGTCTGGTGGTAAACTGGTCCATGCGGGTCTGAGTTTTTGTGGGCAGTCTGGTTTGTTCTTACCAATGGCAGCGGGAGGACGTGACCGCACAATACTCTCCAAATATGGGACTTGGCCCGCTTGCCATGACGCCGTGGCAGCACGGGCAGCTAAGCATTAGGGAGCAGTGTACCTCCTCCAGGCAAAAGAGATTAGGGCGGTCAGTGTTTCCGGGGTCAGTAAGTTCTGTGGGATGCCAGGTGGATGTGTCCTGCAGGAATGAGGGAGGACCAAGGGTGCAAACACTGGAGGGGTGCAGTCCATACAGAAGAGAGCTGGAAAATGTGCGCCCCCAAAGGCTCCGACAGGCTGTGGGACCCAAGGATGTGGGAGCAAGCCAGGCCCAGCAAACCGGGGCCATCGGCGTACGGAGAGGCACCAGCCCGGCGCAGAAGAAGAGGCACGGCTCACAGTCCTAGAAGTTGGGAGGACCAGGTACGGAAAGCAAGTAGGCCCACACCGTGCCACAAACAGAGAGGGAGGTATGTAGACATTCCTGGTGTCGGGGCCTGGTCAATGCAGGTGGGCACCACCCAAAGGGTACATCTGTCAGATGTGTCTGACCGCCACTCTAGTGCTCCCAAACAATGATCAAAGTGGTATTGTGGCACCGCTGTCAAAGGGGGAGGGCAGGCCAGCATCCATCCAAGACGTCACTTTATGGCGGGTGCCCCTTCTTCTGCCCTTTTTTAGAGGCAGAAGCGTCCATGAAAATGGTGGGGCCCAGCTCACCACCAAGTAAGTCAGTGTCACAAGGGGGAACCTACCTCGAGCCCCATGCAATGAGGGGGAAGCCAGCACTATGCTGTCCTGGCCACTGGATAGACAAGGCCAGCGAGAGCAAGAGTTGAGGCAAGTGGTGAGGTCCAGACAGGGCCATACGTGCACTGAGCAGGAGCTGTGCATGGATCGGAGGGCCCATGGCAGTGCTGCGTGTGGGACCAGGACCACGAGGGATCTAACTGTGATGTTTCTGGCACCCAGACACAGCCAAGCGGAGCCCATAATGCAGTCGCCCAAGGCACCGCAGCACCGGACTGGAGCTCCCAGGGGACAATGAGGCCGTGGCAGGTGGCAGCAGGGTGGGGAGTCTCAAAGAGCTACAGCCCACCGTCGCGGGTCTGCGGTGGCAGCACATAAAAGCATTTTTCGGTCTCGTTACCCCAGGAGGCTCTGCATCCCACAGCCCATCTCATTGAAGGCCCGGCCATGTGGGCGCCGCCATAATGGAAGGAGGGAGCACCCTGGTATCCGATCACCGCATGGTCGTTCGCGCCCCAGCCGCACACCGATCTGGTCCACAGGCAGCAGCGAGTCCGGTGAGAAAGAGCTCGGGTCCCTGATACCGTGAGGATGGGAGACGATGGCGGAGGGATCCGGAGCAGATGCTAGAGGGAATGGGGTTGGCAGGGCTGCCCTCTTTAGTAGTGCCTTCTGAAGCCTTTGCTGCCAACATCCTTAATGTCCATATTTCATGTCAGCTTTCACAGTCCCAGGCAGAAAAAGTCAACAAATATAGCCCGGCACTCCAACTGTGTATTTTTCCAAAGATAGGCTGTTGTTTTTAGCTTTGTAGACCTGCCTTCACTGTTCTGCCTGAACTCCCACAAAGTGACCCAACTATCGAGGGGGGAGAGCAACCCTTGCTTTGTAAGGCTGATGGCAGTTAGGAAGGTAGAGGCAGTGCCCTCCAAGTCCTAAATGAGGTTTGTTTTAATGTAAGGGAGGGAACAATTTCTTTGTCAATGCAACAAAATTGTGGATCTCTTGCCCCCTGATTCACCAATGTGGAAATTACTTCATCAGCATTTTTAGGTCCCTCATCAATATATTTAGGTCATTGTGCAGTACTAAACCAAAATGCAGAGATTGTGGTTGGGGAGAGAATTCCCGCTGTTACTATGCAATTAGATAAAAGGGCTTACCTAGGGATATGGCACAGTGCTAAGTAATATATGAGGAGGAGGTATAATGAACAAATGGATCAGAGGAATTTAATTCTAGATAACAATGGGTCTGATTCACAAACGTTTTTTAGTACTACAGTAGCACTCTGAAACTTACTACAAAGTGCTCTTCACGAACTGCACTTTTGTAGTAACATATTTCTGTAGTATCTTACATGTGTAACTTTCTTCTTTGTAGTACCTTTTGTGGCCAACTACTGGTACTGCAACATCCCCTCATAGGAAATAATGTAGGGAGAGGGCTTAAAATAGAACCCCATAGGAAATAATGTTAAATGAAATTATAATGTTTAAAATTGTTAAAATATAAATAAATATAAAATAATGTTAAAAATGGTTCATATTTATTATTTGATTATAATTTTCTCCATTTGTCCTAAATTTAAAGTAAATATATCAAATTAATTACCATTAATTTTAACATAAAAAAGGTTTAACATTTATTTTCGAGCTAAATACATTTAAAAAAAATTCCCTATACTCAAGCATGCAGGGTTGTCTGGCTGCGTCGATTTTCTATAGAAGGGTGTTGCAGCACCAGTGGTTGGCCAAGTGTAGTGCTGGACTTACCACAAGAGTGTAATTTACAAAAGTGTAAGTTACAACAAAAGGGAAAGTTACTACAAAAGTGTAACAGGTGTAAGGCACTACCAAACTGCAAGTTACTACAAAATTGTAAGTAACTTCAAAAGTGCAGTTTGTGAATACCCAAAAGTAGTAAACTTACTCAAAAGTGTAAACTTTCTCAAGAGTGTAAGTTACACTTGTAAGGCACTACAAAATTGTAAGTTACTACATAATTGTAAGTTACTGCAAAAGTGCAGTTTGTGAATACCCAAAAGTAGTAAACTTACTCAAAAGTGTAAACTTACTCAAAGTGTACGTTACCTTTGTAGAGGTCCAATATCTCCACATTAATAGATGTTGTAATATAGGTTAGAAGGGAAACTGAGAAATTTGTGAAACCAGGGTAGAAAAATTAGGTCAACTTCTTTTGACAAAGAGAGCATCTGTCAATAACTGAACAAAGGTCGTAGGTCTTTTTTAAAATTCCTTTGCAAGGTACTCTATTGGAGCTTGAGGTTTCCTGAGAATGACTGATTGATCCACAGTATGTTCTTTCTTGAAATCTTAGTCTCCATATGCAGTAAGTCAATGATATGCTGGAAATAGTGACCCATTAGCTTGCTTTGCCTTTCAACCAGGTACTTTGGAGACTCCGTGTGGATTACTTTTTAGATCTCACAGGTGATTTAACAACCATGTCACATTAGTGGGAAGCCATTGCTGGGAGACGAAAACTGGGGTTATAGTGTGAGAGCCTCAATACACCAGAGATTGAGGGGGTGATTTAGAGTTTACCAGACAGGGTACTCCACACCAAACATAATGGAGTACCCTGTCTGCCAAATTGATGGTCTGCCCATTTTATTAAGGGTTGGGAGGACTGTCAACTTTCTGTTGGTGGCACTCCCATTGGCTCTGTTGACAGAAAGCTACCTCCAACGGACCAACGGAGTAGGGGCACTCAGAGTAAAGCCACCACACTGCCCACTCTATTTATAGTGGATGGGCTGATTTGTTTCTGTCTGTCATCGCCAGGGAAAACCTGGGGGTGAGGGACAGAAAACAGTTACCCCCCACAGGCTTTGACAAAACTCCCAGGGTGTGTGGGTCATAGTGCGCTATATTATTTTAGTGACTGACTCACTCTCTTATGTGTTAAGATCAACAATGCAATGCTGCTCTTTGCTATATTTCCCTAATTTAATTTCTTTGGTATTCGATTATTCGTGATGTTGTTTTCTACCACTCTGAAAAATGTTTAAAAAAAAAAAATTCTTGATTGCTCTGTCAAAGCCCACTGTTGAAGTGATGTTTGTCTCCTCTAGTTTGTTAAGAACAATTAAAGTTTTGTTATCCTTTTCAGCTCTTGCATTATCTAAAAAAGGTCCGGACAAAGACACCAGCTGGCAATGAGGTGTTTTTTGACAGCAATGGAGATGCTCCACCACTGCATGATTTTTTTCAATGGCAGATGACAACAGAGGACACTAGTAGGTTTCTGAAACTGGGCACGTTTGATGCCAATGCTCCAAAGGGCCAGAAGTTTACCTTCAACAGCAGTGCCATCAAATGGGGTGGTAAATTGAACAAGGTAAGAAAGGAGGCTCTCTACAAGCCCCACATTATTCTTCAGCACCTTTTATTTGCAGCTATTGTCAACAGATGCTTCCTGACAGAGCATATTTCAGGTGACCTAGTCACCTTGCCTTGAAGAAGCTCAACTTGAACCCTGGAAAACCCTTACACCTGAACCTATCTCTAGTTTTTTCTGGAGAACCAGGATCATAAAGGGGGCACTATGTCCAGTTTCAAGCACCTCCATAGGTTAGGGAGCTTTATGCATCTCCACACATTCATCTATTATAGTTTTAAAGAATGCCTGTGTTGCGAAGGTTTATATCTGAAGGGAGTCTGCTACATGCTGTAAACATTCTCACTGCTGAAAAATTATACATAAACACGAAGATGTCTTAATACCCTGATATAACGAATTTCTACTTGTAAATAGGGTGATCTCACACCTTCTCAGTATTGTGTCTATAACGATATAGGGCTTTCTACCCTACCATGTATATCAATTGAGAATTCCAATTGCACAAAATGACCTAGTCCACTATTTGCAGATCTGTGCATGAGGCACAGTTGGGAGACTAGGGAGGTAGAACAACAAAGCATCTCTGGTTCGGAAGGAAGTTTGAGTTAATCAGTTATGCCCGGAAGACATTTCAGTATAATTTAAAATAACTGCATTTATCATACTGATGGTCTCCTGCCAGAGAGTGGATGAGGAGTAAAAGAGTGTAAGATCTGTAAGTTTTCACAAAACTATGTTAGTTCTGCAACTAGAGATCAGAGAGCAAGGGGTTTGCAGGCACGCTATGGTGTGGCTTTGGCCTGGCAAACCCAGCATAGGGTCCACAGTACATTTCAAATTCAGAGGACCTGTCTGTAGTGTGAGCCCCACCACGAGTATGGACTGGACCCTATTGAACCCAAAGGCTGAAAAGTGTGGCAGTGGCGTAGCCAATGTGTCATGGGCATTAGTGCAAGGAAGGAAATTGGTCCTCTGGCCACTGTTTAAGCAGTAAAATACTGCAACAGTCAAGGTTTAATGGGCCTCTCACTTCTCTGAGCCTTGGTGCCACTACACCTGTGGCACCAATGCAAGCGACACCCCTGCAGCGTGGCACAAACACACTAAATTACGAGGGCCAGAGCACATGCTGAAGAAAAGTGAGGTGCTGGGGAAGGAGAGAAGAAACTGGATTGCATACTTACTGGTTCCCCTTTAGGCAATTTGTTGACATGTCACCACAGGGCAAACACCAACACCATCCGTATGTCGGTGTTTTCCAATCACTGATTGGAGTTTTTGGATGGTAGGTTTTGGCATGCCTCTTCTGAGCCCCCTGTCTCCTACCCACCCAATCCACTGGTATTTTTTCACCTCCAGTTGCAGAGCTGTTTAATTAGGGGTTGCAGTGCAGAAAATGCAGCACAAAGTCTGCATACCTCTATATTCATTAAGTGGGTGACATAGTATGAATCATCACTGCTGGACTACAAACCAGATGGGTAAATGAGGGCCACCAAGTGTGGCCGTCGCAACTGCCCATAGATTAGGACCAACTTACAATACTGATCTACAGCCATTGACAGATGTCTAATGCATTGTGGAAGAGGATTCTAGGCCTAGCCCATGACCTAGGTAGACCATTGAGGTCCTTAGGAGAACCTGACCAATACCTGCTCGCATGTACTTGTTTAGGAAAAATCCTTTACAACACTGCTCATACCCCTCTGTGCCTTTATAATGCAGCATGATTCACGGCTTTACTTTATTGATTGATTGTTTTCTGCTAGACAACCAGATTGTTTGATCCTTCTCTCGGCTGGACCTCTAAGGCCGCCCCGCATGACCTTTCTCTGCAATACTCAGCACTACTTTGGAATTAGTGACCTTTGTCCTGATGATGACCTGCAATTGATCAGGTTGAAACGCCGTCGACTACCCAGCACAGAACTTTGGCACTGTTGTGGTCAATCTATTTATCACGAATCAAAAAATACTGATGCTGTATATATTTGCATTGTATTATTGACCACATTATTATTTGTTCTTACCCTATCGTCGTTCACGCTGTGTTTTTCACCTCAGTGTCACTGCGCCGTTCACTGTCACTAGCACGTTCAGTGCACACTTGTGTGGTATGGTCACTGTATAAAAAATTGTACTGTAGTGCTGTTATAACTACCTACAAATATTATATTTCACCTTACCAATTCCGTTGTGGTCTCCCTTCTTTTGTTCCCTTCTTTGTGATGTATACTATTATTCTAATTGCCCTGTTTGAATGACTTCCAGTTGAGACATTGTTGTTTCCCTAAGCAGTGGTGTAACAAAACTTGAGGGGGCTCCCTTACAAAGTACACCGAGGGGGGCCCCCTCTCTGGCCCACCACCTATCACTTTTGCTGAGGGGGCCCCCTGGAATTCGGGGCCCCCTCACTGTAGGGGCTGCGGGGGCTTTTGTTACACCATGGTCCCCAAGGCATCTTGCGTGATAAAGGAATGCATGGTAACGACAAACTCGTTGTTGGGACCACCTTGGAAAGGCATGCGTGGTAAATACATACATGGTTCTAACATACAGCCACTTGTTTAGCTATTGCCAGTTATTGTACTACTGCCAAGGAAGTGTCGTACGTGTGTTGATGAGCAAGGTTAGGAATGTGACCTCACTTGTGTGATTGTGAGCCGTAATGAACAGTGTGTGAAGTGCTAAGTGGGTGTATGTGGCCCCCGAATTAGTACCTTTATGTTTACTCTCCATTCCAGAGAGCCGTGGCTTTCAGATAAATTAAGCTGCCTATTTCCTGCTTCATCAGAATAAACTTCCAGAGTAATGCATGCAGTCTTCTGAGCAAGTGCAATTGCACCAAGTTAAGTTTCCGGAACCCTGATAACCAAGATGTAAGAATATTACCCTTTGACAATGGATTATATCACTAAAATACTGGTATCACACTATATCACATGCATGGGCCCACTCCTGTTCACATTAACAGCAAAACTTAGATATGCTGCCCATGGAGGAGTAGGTATTGCAAGTGTACAGAAACCCGGCCTACAATAGCAACTGCACCCAAGTCAAGTAACCCTCGTTTCCTAATGAACTTTTTCTTGTTCATTTATCTGAAGGCTGAATCCATTTTATGCATTGTATCCATAATTGACTTAACACATTTTAAAATGTGTTATACTGAGCTTGTATCAGTATTAGCATATATTGGCTATACTTGCCGCTGTAAAAGCCCTTCTCGCTTATAAAGAAATACGCTTATTTCACTAGTACCTTAGGTCAAGTCCTTAGTGGCTGCCTTCTTACCCTTTTCATTATAAGCAGTTGAAGTGGCACTAGTTTTCCTACTGGCAAGCAGTCACACCTTTGTTGCCGCTTTGGTAAGTACAGCAACATGTTGTAATAAACACGCTCACTAATCCATATGTAGTTTCTGCAGGATTATTGGTGAACAGGCTTTAGACGTGCTTCCTCGCGGCCACCTGGATTTCAACTGACTCCAGGAACTGCTGAGGTCATAACACAACATTCTTTTAGCTGATATCCTAATGTAAGTAACCAACCACAGCATATTGATGATCCAGGTTCACCTTGGATAAAAATCTGCTTGGATTTCATTGGTCCTTTTCCACTCTTCCTCCTCATGGAGAGTTATATGAGTGGTTGAGCATCTCTTGAAACCGAACCTTGACTTTCACCCTCTTGTCTGTACAAACCCTACATTTCCCCATAAGTCATCAACATATAATGAAAAAGTAACACAAACCAGACGCAAAGTGTTTGTCAATCTGGTCCAATGTGGATAGCACACAAAGGCGGTACGTATAATAAGCAGTGGCACCTATGCGATGTGCAGTGAAGTACATGGAGATGACAATGGATGCAACATCGCCTGTCCCTCCATGTAATGAGAGAACTGGACCCTAGGATGGAGGATTGGTGAAGCGGTGGCTGGAATTGACTGAAGGAGACAACTGCCAAATGGAAGAGTGTCCGGACAAGCTGAGTCAGAGGACCTGGGTAAACTGGATCAACTTCTGCAGTAAGTGTTTCTTGTAAAAGCGGTTATGACACACACATTTGTGACACAGCAACATCGAGGGTGTTCATGAACTCAAGACAACCATTGAATAATTGGCAAGAGGAAATTGGATATGTTTAGTGAAAGAAGTGGCAGCCAATATCTTTGGCGTCACATCGCAAGGTGCGAGGAATGCGCTGAGAGATCAAAGCCATAAAATACCTCTTAGTAGTCTAAAAGGTCTTTTTCAGCAATTGGAGAGAACGTTTGAGAAAGAGATCAGAAAGTGGTGGGAGGCCACTTCCCTTCAAAAATATTTGGATGTGGAACGAGTACCCTGAGGGCTTCGAATCTAAACCATTCCATCCTATGAAAATCCAGATCCACTCCTTTTGCAGAAATGGGCAGAATTTACCAAAGCATCAGAGAAAGGATTGGTTAAAACTCTCATAAAATACGCATGGAGTGACAGGGCTTAACTGTTGGAAGAAATTAAAAAGATTAAAGAGAAAACAGCACTGGATAAAGATGTAAAATCCAGTGGAGACTTGCGATAACAAATGAAAAAATGACTAGTGGAGTGTGAGTACACCATCAAGTAGCAGAAACAAAGCAAATTTGCAGGAGACCAGCGCAATTACGAATCTGGACAGATTCTCACGTTTGCTAAGAAGTTTCATGTCCCGAGAAGGCAGCTAAATCAAGCAATAAATCTGAACACGTCAACTAGTAGGGACTCATCTGAATCTGAAGTTGACACTGATTTCTCAGAGGGAGGACACACAGGCAGTGCACCGGTTCAAGTAACAGTGCAAATACTACATTTTTTCTGGAATACCAGTTAACAAGGCGAACTTGGAAGAAACCCTCCCAACATACCCGTCCTACAGAACAGTTAGGAGGAAAACTAAATGGGGGAAGAAAGGACGTGGCAGATTCCACACCCCAACGGATAATGAGAAGCAGGGGTGGAGGCAAATGGAAGTAAGGCAGACAGAACTTAAAGTGGTGAATCTAACTAATAGAAGTTTAACAAAGGAAGAAATGGAAGTTCTACATTTAGGCCTCACCTTCTGCCCGAGTTCCCGTTTTGATTACACACAGACACGCATAGACATGTACAAGTTTATTAGAAAATTGAAACTCATGAAAATTCACATGCTCAACGTCAAGTAAATGAGTTCCACTAACATTGTTGTTATCAGACCTACGGATATTGTAACAGGAGATGATCTCCAAGCACTCCTATCTATCCAGGAACTGTAGAATTTAGTGGCTAGTTCAAACAGTGAAACTGACAATATAACAAATATATTTGAGCTGGCTGGAATAACGTAACAGAGTGGTAGAAGTAATGTAAAGATAATTTCATGATTTATTCTGCAGACTCCACACAATACCATTGATTTTTTTCAGGAGGCAGTAATTGGAGACTTTGATATGTCAATATGATCATGATTTGAGTGATCATAATATCACGCTAAGTGAACGGAAGGCAATTCAGAGTTTGAAAAATGATGAAACGATAATCATAAAGCTATCTGACAAAGGAGGCAATGTGGTGTTGCAGAGTAAAGAGCAGTACCACAAGGAAGCCCTGTGAGCTTTCAGTGACAAAATGCTACCAACCTGTCACTAAGGAAGAATACTCATGAAGTGTTCAAGCTTTTTATGAATTTTTGAAACTATGGCGAAATAAAGGTGTCTTGGATTATGAGGAATATCAATTCCTCTACTATGAACATCCACAAATTCCTACATTTTAACACTTTCTGAAGATTCACAAGGATGCGGGTTTACCACCAGAAGGCCCCATAGTGTCCTGCAAGGGCAGTCTCCTTCAGAAAGCCTCCAAATGTGTGGACTATTTCCTATTCCCATGTATGAGGGATCTGAGTTCCTATATAAAAGATACAAAAGATTCTTTAAGGGTGATCAAAGGAATTGCATGGAAAGAATTTTCTACTGATAACATTGGACATAATGAGCCTATACTCGTGCATTGTGCATGAAGCAGGCCTGCATGCACTGGAATCTTTTTGAGGAGCAGAGTTTTAACATTACAGCTCATATCGTTGTCTCAATAACAAAATTTGTTTGTTTGCAGGCCAGTTATATCAACAGAAGCAGGGGACTACAATGGGCACATGCTTCGCCCCCAGTTATGCAAATGTTTTCATAGGCTGGTGGGAGAAGCACATAGCCTGGGTAGAAGAGGATGAGCACTGGGTGGATAGCGTGGCCTTGTGGGCACACTATATTGATGGTCTTTTTATTGTTTGGAGAGGTCCACAAGAGATATATTGACGTTTTTAACTATGTCTTAATCTCCATTTTACCAGTTGTATGAGTAAGACTAATGTACCTTTCTTGGATTTGATGGTATATATCAAAGAGAACAAGCTACATACAACATTGTCTCACAAGCCTACTGCGGGAAATTCCCTAATACATGCACGTAGCCATCACCCATGTAGTCTCATTAATAACATATCATATGGCGAACTGTTGCACGTGAAGCGTAATTGTTCCACACAAAGTGATTACATTGAAGCAGAGACGGAAACCTTGGCTAGGTTTCAAGCACAAGAGTATTTGCCTGGAGTTTTAAGGAAGACAGCAACCAAGGTACAACTGCTAGTTGATACTGAGAATAGATAAAAGGAGAGACAGAGGAGAATGTTGTTAGGATTATATCACATTTTTCCTCCAACTCATCAAAGGTTTATTACATATTGAAACAAAATTGGAAAATACTGCAAACTGCTCAAGTGATTGGTTCACGATTGGCAACTGCACCATAGGTCACATACAGGACGAAGGATTTTCTAGTACATAGTCATTATAGAAGTACCTCCATGAAGTAAATTGTTGTCACTTGGTTTTTTTCCTTCGATGCGTTGCAAGGCATGTAAACAAAGTGGAAAAGTGAGGGACTACAAATTTCAGGGAATGAAGAAAAATAAATTGATTACCAAATTGCTTAATTGCAATTCAGAATTAATAATGTACTGTCTGATCTGTTCCTGTGATAAGAAATACATGGGAAGTACCAGACATACAGCAAAGAAGTGAGTGCTAGAGCATATGCAAGCAATTGCGAGCGAAGACCCCACTTTGAGATTGAACATGAAAGCAATTGGAACCTGCTCAGGTTCTTTTGCCTAGATCAAGTTGGCAAAGATGAGAGAGGGGGAACAGACTCTGTAAGTTATGGGCCCTAGAATCGAGGCATATTATAGAGCTACGTACCAAGACTCCAAGGGGGTTGAATAGCGATGAAGAGCTACGGACACACATATGATGAGGTGCAAAGGATATTTGGCTGCGACAGGCAGTGTTCGTCTTCTGGTGGACATCAACATATATTAGGTATCATGATTCGGGGATTAGAAATGATAAATGTAAACAGCAGTCACATGGGACATTAGTGATAAGGTAGAAACGAATGGCCTCTGAAATTCAATAATTACTCTAATTACCATTACATACCATGAAATATTATATTGATTGCTATAAATGAGACTTATAATGTTGACCAAGATGGTTGAGGATATTGGGTGGGATGGGGTAAATTAAAATATGATTCTAATGTGATACTTTTGCACATATTAGGTCCTGATGAAAAGAATAAAAAATGACTACATGTGACTTTTGTAGAGAATTTGTTTATGTGTTGATGAATTGTTGTTGTTTTGGGAATTACATCACATAATCATGTTCTGTTTGTGGTACAGTTTAATCATGTTTTCAGGTGGAAATGGGTAGAGGGAGCAGGCACTCACTCCACCAAATGCGGCCTTGAGTTTAGAGCCTATGCAGGGCACAATTGTGGAGATGGTATCCCGTAGGTAATAACAGTCACCAAGAAAGGGGCCTTGGCAAACCCATACCGGGATCTATTGAATGCCATCAAGGGCACAAAACCGGGTTGGAAACAATAAAATGCATCGGGCAGTGTTCAGTCTATAAACAACAGTGTTTTCATTGTGGTAAATGAATTGACACATATATAATTATGGTTTTCAAAGTGAGAGGAGCTATGTATCAGTGCTGAATTTTGTTAAAATGTGAACAATGTTCCCACCCAAAAACACATATTCACCCTAAACCCTAAAAATTCCTTTCCCACCCAAAACTCCATATCCAACCTAAACCCTAAAAATACCCTTGCCACCCAAAAACCCATTCCCACCTTAAACCCTAAAAATACCCTTGCCGCCCTAAAACATACGCACACCCTAAACCCTAAAATAACCTTGGCACTCAAAAACTCACACCCACCATAAACCCTAAAAACACCCTTACCCTAGCATACATATGTATACTTATAATACACTTTCCTGCAAAATACATTTTCGCGGTGAAGGCATGTGTGAAAAAGGCATGTGTGGTAGAGACGTATGGGTTTCAGCACCTGCATTGTATTGCCATGTGTGATCCGACGGCACTGTAAATGCTGTATCCCTGGTCCTTCACAGAATCACATTAATCTTTTTTTATACTCCTCCTGCTTCTATTTATCTTTTAGTACTCCTAACTTTACTACTACTAAATGCCTTTTGTGAATACCGAAAGCCGTAAAGTTAGGATTTTGTCTCAGTTTAGTAGTAGTAAAGTTAGGAGTCCTAACTTTACTACTACTAAATGCCTTCTGTGAATACCAAAAGTAGTAAGTTTAGAATTTTATCTCAGATTAGTTCTGTGAATCGGCCCCTATGTTTGTAAGTCTGCACCTGTACATGAATGTGTCTCTGAGCTAGTAGTAGTGTCTATGAGTATGTGATTGCGTGTCTGAGTCAGTGGCAGTGTGAAAATGTGTGTCCCTGTGTGAGCCTCTGTCTGTAAGCCTGTGTCTAAGAGTTTGTGAGTGGGAGTCTGGTTCAATGGCAGTGTACGAGCATGTGCCACCGTGCCTTTGAGTTTCTGAGTGTGTATCTGAGTCAGTGACAGTGCACAAATACATGTCTATGTGTGTGTGAGTCTGTGTCTATGAGTATGTTAGTGCACATCTGGGACAGTTGTGGTGTATGAGTGTTCTTCCCCATGTGAGACTGTATGTGTAAGTCTGCATCCATGAGCATGTGAGTGTTTCTCACCCTCCTTCCCTTTCTCACCATTTCTCCCTCTTCCTCCCTCCCTCTTCATCCCTTTTACCCCTCTCTTTATCTGCATCCCCCTTTCTCCCCTCCTCTCTCTTTGTTCCCTTCCTTCCTGTCCGTTCCTTTATCCCGCTCGCTACCTACCTCTCTATTTCTCCTTCTTTCTCCCTCTTACAACAACCCTCTTTTCTCTCCCTTCTTCATCTTTTCTCTCCCTCTCTCCCACTAATCCTCCTTCTTTTCCTTTTTCTCTACCCCTTTCACTCCCACCCCTTTCCTTTTTTCTTCCTTTCTCCCTCCTTTTATCTCCCTCAATTTCTCATCCTAACACTCTCCCTCACCCCTTGATTTCTCTCCTTGGCTTACCCTCCCTTGCTCTCAATCTCCCACTTTGCCTCATTCACTCCCCTTTTCTCTCTCACCTTCACCATCCCTTCTTCTCTCTCCTTATCTTTACTTCTCCCACACTCTCTCTCGCCTTCATTCACTCCATTTCTCACCTTCTCCATCTCCCTTCCTCTTCAGGCAATCAATCAGGATTTATAAAGCGCGGTAAATCACCTGTGAGGGTCTTATGACGCAGGCTCTTTCCCTACCTTTCTCCCCCTCTCTTTCTACCTTTCTTTCCCTCATTTAAGCTTTACAGCTTCCTTCCCCTCTTCCCCTCCCTCCCTACATGTCACTCGCCCCCTTTATTTATATTTATCTTCCTTTCACTCTCTCCCTAGCGCCCTACCTCCCTTTCCCGCCCATCTCTCCTTCGATTCACATCCCTGTCCCCTCTCTCTTCTTCCCTTACCAACTCTCCCTGTCCTCTCCCTCTCTGGCCTTGAACTGTGTCTCTCTCTTTCACAAATCCTCTCTTCCTCCTTCTTTCTCCTTGCATTTCTCTACCTTTCCTTCTCCTTTCCTCTTCTCCCTCCATTTCTTTCCAACTTACTCTTTATTTCTGTCATTTCCATACTCTTTTTCTCTTCTCTCTCTATCCCTCATTACCTCCCCTTGCCTTACGCTTCCATTATCCCTCTTTCCCTTTACCCATCAAACTACCTCTCTCACCCTCCCTTTCTCTCTCTCTCTTTCCCTCCCTTTCTCTTCTTAGCTTTCCCTTTCCTGGTCACCCCATCTATTTCTCCCCTTGCTCCCTCACTCTCTCCCTGCCCTTTCTCTCCCTACCCTACTCCCTCTCTTCTTCCCTGCCTCTGTTTTTCCCTTTCCATCCCTTTCTCGCCCTCTCTTACTCCCTCCCTTCATCCCGCCCTTCCCTTGTTCTACCTCTATCGCCTTCACTCCCTCTCTCCCATTTCTCTACCTCTCTTCCTAATTCCTCATCCTCTTTTCCCTTTATTTCTGTCACCCTCTATC
Organism: Calotriton arnoldi; assembly: GCA_963921515.1. Classification (NCBI taxonomy): domain Eukaryota; kingdom Metazoa; phylum Chordata; class Amphibia; order Caudata; family Salamandridae; genus Calotriton; species Calotriton arnoldi. The sequence goes on along the minus strand of CAWUFW010015117.1, from coordinate 5,298 downwards.
CTCATTCTTCCCTGTTTCTCTCCTTCTTTCTCCGTCCCTCTGTTCCCGTTCTCTCCCTCTTTTTTCTCTTTCTCCTCCTCCCTTAATCTATCTGTCTTTCTCTCTCTTCTTCTTCTTTCTGCCTTTCCATTCCTCCCTTCCTTCTTCTCTCCATTTCTCAAGCTCTTTTCCTCCATCCATTGCTTAATTTGAGCCCGGTGGTTTCCGGTGCTGGACACAAGCACTTAATTGTCAACCCCTGCTCTAGTGACAGTCCACCACATGCGCTGTCTGTTAAAATTTGAGGGAAGCACAACAACAGTGCTTAATAAGTCAATAAACATTAACAATGAATAATACCTGCCACTCAGGCCATTATTATAGCTTTGGGGGCTTGGAATAGTCACACTTGTAGGAGTGCAATGGTTGGTAGTTGGATTGGTTCTCTCATTGGCATTGCTGGCAGGGGCAATGGATAGTGCAGACCGCAGTGGTCTCCTGAGAAGGGCCCTGGCACTTATTTTTTTGCAAATTAAGCACTGTCTCTATCCCACCCTTGTTGCCTCCCTACCTCCCGCTCTTTTCATCTGTGTCCTTCGCTTTTCCTCTCTCAATTCCTCCCTCTCTCCCCTGCATTTCTCCCTTTCTCTCTCTCTCACCAGGCCTCGAAAAGATTCTAAATCAGATTTTATCAGTTCGAGCTATTTTTAGGACCTACTTCCTCACCCTTCTGGTGAGTGAACTTGACATGGAAAGAAACAGGTGTTCTGTTCATTCAGAAAGTGAATGAGCAATAAGAATGCCTACAAATCTTGTTTTTATCTTGAGATGTTTGTTGTCTATTCAAGGACAGAGGTCAAATGTCAGTTTGTCTTTTTAATAGCTGCTGCTTATCTTGTCCTGGAAAATGGTGTTTACTTTTCTTTCTCTTAATGCAGTTAGAGGATTTTGTAAAGTGAGCAGTCTGACAATAATTGTAAAAGCAGTAGGACGTCAGGTTTTCTTTCTAACACACAAAAAATAGCTTGTAAATAAATAGTACAAATAATTCAAAATATATCAGGAATTAGGAAAGCACTTTTTCTGTAATCCAGAAGTGTGATGCTATCAAAGATTTAAATAAGGGCAACGCAAATCAGAACACTTTACTTGGTCATGTGCAAATGACAAATATTTGCAGAAACTTGACTTCTAAACACTGCTGTACACTATATAGTTTTATTAGTAAAACCGCATGTCACTTGCAGATTCTGTGGCTATTTCAATAGAAAATGTGCTGATTGCAAATGACAGTATGCTACCACTTCATCCTTTAGATACATATTTATTAAAAGTTGTAGTTTTTAAACATGATTTGAGAAACATTCTTGCCTCTGCCCTGATGACAATGCTGTTAATGAACTAAGATGCAAGTCAGGGTTAATTTTATCCTGTATGTATTATATATAGAGCAAAAGCTTAGTCTATTAAATCAAACAAAAGAGTTTTTTGTACAGCAGACATGCAGAACAAACATATTTGAAGGTGCTATCATATGTGATATGGAAGGAAATGGCAGCTCAGTGAATTAAAATATTTGCCTAGGATCACATAATTTGAAACCAGTTTATGGGTCAAGAGCATTACCGTTAGGTTGAGTAAATTATTTAAGTCACCAGACCAGCAGGTCTCGTAACATTTTTATGATTTTTCGAGGCCTGATCACTTCTGTCTTTTCTCGCTCCCTTCAAACTTCGCTCTTCATCTTTACTTCTTCCTTGCTCTCTCTCTACCTCCCTCCCCTCCTGTCCACTTGCCCTCTCTTTCCCCATCTCCCTTTCTCTCCCCCTTTTTCTCCCTTTCACCCTCTGTCCTTCTCTCCTACTCACTTCCTAGCTCTCTCCATTATCCAATCTCCCTCCCTTTCTCTCCATCTAACTCTCCACCTCTCTCTTTCCCACTGTCTTTCTCTCACTTTTTCTTCCTCATTCTATTTCTCGCCCTCTTTTCCCTCCCTTTGTATCCCTCTTTTACTGATTATCTCTTCCTCTTTCTCTCTCTCCATCTACCACTCTACCTCCCTCTGGTACCCACTATCTTTCTCTCATTTTTTCTCCCTCATTCCCTTTTTCTCCCTCTCCATTTGCCTTCCTGTCCTCCCTCCCACTCACATCCTCTCTCCCTCTACGTCACAGACTCCCTCTCCCACTCACCCTGTCCCTCCTTGCCGCCCTCCCTACCTTACTCCTCCTTCATCTTTCTTCCTCCAGTCTTCTCCCACTCTCTCCTTACCTCTCTATTCCTCCCTTTCTGTCCCTGCTTTTCTCTCCCTCTCTCCATCCCTCCCTCTCCATCGCTACCCTACTTCCCCCTCCCCTTCTCTTCCTCCCTCCCTTCTTCCTTCCTTCTATCTGCCTCCCTCCCACTCTCACCCTCCTCTCTGTCCCTCTCTGCTTTCCTTCCTCACCTTCCCTCCGTCTCTCTTACTCTCTGTCCATCCCTTTCTACCTTCCTCCTTCCCTTAAATGTCCTCCTTTTCTATCATTCAATCGCCCCTCTTTCTCCTCCTCCTCTTACTCTCTCCTTCTTGCTCCCTGCCTCTTATTCTTCATCTCTCCATTCTACCCTCCCTCCCTTTTTACCCTCTCTTCCCCCTCCTTCCGCCCCCTCACTTCATTTCTCCCCCTCCTTTGTTTTCTTCCCTCTACTTCCCCCTCTCCCTGACCCCCTGCTCCTCCCCATTCTCTTTTTTCTCTCCCGCTCCCTCTCTTCCCATCTGTCCCTCTCAACTCTCCACCACCTCTCCTCTCTCCCCCTCTTGCTCCTTGTCACCTTGCACTTCCTTTCTCACCATTCCCTCTCTCATTCCCCTCCTGTCCTATTTCTCCCTCTTTCTCTCCCTATTTCTTATTTACTCTCCCTTCTCCTGCTCTCTTCCTCAGTTTCGCTCCCTCTTTAGATTTTAATAATGTATTGTTTATGTATAGCTCTGTGATTCAGGTTTTAGTGCAATATTTTCTTTTCTCAGGGCTGCAGTCCATTGCTTTCTTGGGCAGTCATAATCATGAAAATGTAATGGTAATTGCAGGACTTGGCCCCTTATTCCAGATGGTATTATCACAATGTGCTAGCCGGGCTGCTCAATTTGTACCTCCAATTCTGTAAAACAAAATTGAGACTTTCACTGCTATGCCTTGCAAAGTGACTCCATATTCAACATATTTGATGGTTTGGTCTTTGCTTGGTTGGGCACATCAGTTTTTGATGCATTTTGTATTCTAATTGTTTACAATCATAACCCTTACACTCAGGTACCCGTCTCCATCTGCAGTGAGTCTTGCATTCCAGGATATAGAAAATCAGCTATAGAAGGGAGGCCCAGATGTTGCTTTGAGTGTGTCCCATGTTCAGAAGGAAGCATCACCAACCAAACAGGTGGGTCATTTCAGCAATGTTAAGATCGTGACAAAAAGATCAGGTAACTGCATTTTTGAGTTTATTTATTTATTTCATTTGTTTGTTTTAAATACCCCTTGTGACCATATGCCTTTTTTAGGCTGCTCTATAGAGTTACGCTCATGAGAACTCATTCCCTTTCAAATACATTTCATCCTAACTTGAAGAATATCGAATTACTGCAATGCATTCTGGGTTTCACTGGAGGAGAAGCACCTTTTGTCAGAGGCTCTTCCATTGTTTGTATGTTACTGCCTCGATAGCATTGTTGCTATTGAAATTAATTCCACTTCTGTATAAAGAGAGGGGTCTCCAACATACAGCAGGTTCCCTTGCCGCTACACCTTTACCAGATTCCCCTGGTGCAGGTGGAATAGGCAGGCAGAGAAGGATGTCGTGAATAAAGGCAAAATACCAGAGAATAACCATTGCTATCAAGCCCACTATTAAACTGAAGGATAACACTAATGGGTCGATTCAGAAGTCGTTCCGAAGGGATCCGAATCGGATTTGGGTTTGCCGAATCCGATCTGGAGTCCTTGTTTCCGACCGACTCGTTCCCTGTTCCGAACAACCAAGTACGATGCCTGGAAACCGTAAGCGCTGACTGAATTGTTTCCGGAAGTCATTCGGACAGGACGAGCCTTCCGGATCCAATTCGTACAGCTCTATGGACTTGGTTTCTGAACGAGCGAGTACGATGAACGATTCGGACAGCCTTTCTGATTCGGTTTGCCCGGAACGAATCGGCTGCCGGAATCGGTCTTTGGGGGTTCGTAGCAGGCCCCCCTTCACCCGGCGCCCTCCAAATCGGGCCCATGGGGGTACCCATGGGTGCCCTCTTCCCACCCATGCACAGTGTGGCAGGCACCATGGGGTGCCCACCACAGGGTGCATACTTTTCCCCAACAACCCCTTTTTTCAATGGGAGCCTGTGTTCGCGTTCGGAACACAGGCTCCCATTGAAGTCAATGGGAGCCCGACCGATTCGTATCCTGAAGCATCCAGATGCATCGTATTCACTCGGGCGGACTCCCCTGATCCGAGTTGTCCGGAAAGCATTCCGGAACCGATTCGGGCGCAAAGCTTTCCGAACCAGATTGGAATCGGGCCCTAAGCAGCAGACAAAGAAAACAGCTAACATGGTCCATCTCATCCTACCATAATACACACTGTAAAATAATTATCAAGTAAACCTGCCACGAGAAAAAAACCTTTATCAAAGTATGTGCTAAAGCCAAGAAAACCTTTATGTCTTTGCTTGTTTTAGAGAGCGATAGATTTTTTTGTGAAACTCAGCACTTCTGTTTGTTAAATGTTTCTGTAAACTAAGGAATCTTTCCTCACTGTAGTTCTGGGGGCTTAAATGGGGTAAGAACCACTTAGAAAAAGTTGTTAAAAAGTCATCAATCAAATGTAAAGAGTTGTTTGGAAAAAATGATTAATGTGTCACACATGGGACTGCAACAAAGCTGCAGAAAAGAAGTTAAAACAAATATCACCAATGGGATTACAGGAAATCTTTAGACAAAAGATAAAAGTAGTTTTAGGAAAGTCACCATTGGCAAGGAATATTATATAAAAGACTCAAAAATGTTATCAAATGGGATTTTAAGAAAACTTTACAAATCTTTTCGGACATGACCAACAGGATTCCTGCTTAAAACAATCATCAATAAATGGCAAGGAAGCTTCAGAAAAAGTTTCAAAAACGTCAATAGTGGGATTACATGAAATGGCATTAATGGGGGTTCACTGACAAAATATCGACCCTCAAAATATCGCCATACCATAATATCATGACCAAAATATGGATGTCAAAAATATTGTCATCCTATACTTATAATGGTAAGGACAACAATATCCTCCCCAAAATATTGTTTT